>JARFIY010000132.1:5400000-6000000 GCA_036346155.1 Sinelater perroti | reverse complement strand
CCGAAACTAGTCAAACGTTAAGTAACATAAGCTACTGAATATTAAAATGTGTTATACATTTTTTAATGATTTGATTGAATTGATATTTATGTTTCAACATGTTATAGTCGCTTTATATTCAATTCGGAATAATTTTAATTTTACTTATTCTAAACAAACTATTGGTACAAGATATGCTTTACGTCACGTGTAACTTTTTTTACTTTATAGATGCCTGTTTCTTTCGGAGTTTACAAAGTTTTCAATTTTTACATCTTTGTCTTTTATCACGTTTCTTCCACTTATTTTTTTATTGGGTGAGTTTTATTCTCGTGTTTGTACAAAGATTCGCTAGGGTTCTGTACATTAAAATGAGAAGCCTTATGTAGAGAGAAATTTCGTCTGTCTGTTCGTCCTTTTATTTTTCAACTTTTGATCAAGGCAGCTTCCGAGCTTTAGATAAATTTCTATTTTTGTCATTTCTGGCATTTGTCAAACCTTATAATTTTTGATCTGTGATAGATAAAGACCTAATGTTTTCAGTATTCAACTAAGGACCGTAAGTCAAGTCCAGACGCCAAAAATCAGCTTGATCGGAAAAACTCGAGATGGGTTTGACCGGAAGTGGCCGAAAATTTTTGTTTATGTATAGAAGCCCCGTACATCTGTGGAACCGGAGTTTCACGTCCGAACTTGTTTTACCTTATTATCTTAAACTATCACTTTGTTACTGTGTTTGATTTATTTGCTGCTCTTAATAAAAATACTATTTTTATTTATAGTTATATGTTTTATAAAAAACTTCAAGCATCAACTATTCTCTAAAATCCACCGTATTTTTGGTGTTTTTTCGCGGACTTTGCTATGTGTTTAGATACCAACTGTATAAATGCAAACTTCCAACGTTCACAGAACATAAACTGCGCGCAACAGAAATCTTAAAGTTCAATATAAAGAACCCCATATAAACTGATGTTGCTAAGATTACCCATATTGTTTTTTACTTTTTTTTACATATATGACACTTATTCAATGGCAACTTAACGCTGCGTTGTGACAAACAAGTGACTCCTGCTATTAACCAATTGGTCAACTAATACTAATTGTAAGATAAGTTCAAATTTATTTATTCAAACATTTCAACACAATATTAAAACCTAAAAATGTTACCGGCATTTAACGGCTTAGGAGTTATGAACGGTTAACTATACGTTCCAAATAACAATGTTATACATGCTGTTCATCTAAATCATCAACTACCGCAATTTTTCAATTCTCAACAAGTAAATCAACCGACAACAAGTGCTATCAATTATTACTTATCCCAATAGCATTTAGTTAATCCACCTGCTCGTACGAGGTGTGACAGAAAAGTAATGAGACTGATTTCTTATTTACCAAAGTTTTTATTTTTTTCAAACATCAATGTTATCCCCTTCAAATTAGTTCCTTTGGGCAGCTACACACCGATCGAGACGTTGTTCCCACTGTTGGTAGCAGCGCTGGAAGTCTTCAACCGGTATGGTTACACCGTTACACGCTTTTGGATATTTTTTAAAGTTCCAAAATGGGGTCCTTTAAGGACATTTTTGAGTTTAGGAAAAAGGAAAAAGTCACAGGGACTGAGGTCAGATGAATAGGGGGGCTAGGAAACCACAGAAATGCCTTTTGAGACCCCTTTCGCATGTGCAAATGTTCAGTCAAAATTTGATGAACGCTAAATCTGTTCAAATTTAATTGTTCACTCAACATTCTTAATGTTAAACGACGGTCTGATCTCACAAGAGTGTTCACACGTTCGATGTTTTCGTCGTAATTGAAATATCCAACAACAAACAAGCAGACAATATAATTCTAAAAACTTCTTTAATTTTTGTCTACAGGGTATTAAACTATAAAGAAATGTTTAAAAAACTCAGCGATATAGCTGAAATTGTACAATATTCTACAAAAAATTTAGCTGACAATACAATAAAAATAAATTGTAATCTACCAGAAACATATAGAAAATTGATACGATATATGCGTGAGCACGATATAACTCATCACATGTACCAACTGAAGCAAAACCGACCATTCAGAATCGTCATCAAGAATCTGCATCATACAACAGATACAAACGAAATCAAACAAAAACTAAATACCACGAAGTCAGAAACATCTTAAATGTAAAAAGTAGAACAACCAAAGAGCTACCGGCAACCGGCGACTAACAATAAAGATATTTATAAAATAACTACATTTCAAAAACAAATAAATGCAATAGAACCTCCTAAAAAGATCAATAGTATTGTAAAATAATTATCAACAATACAGACATACAAAAGCCTACTGCAACAATATATTCATTTTTGTAAAATGTGGAGGTCCACATTGCACAACCCACTGCAAGAAAAGTAAAGGAATCTCCAGCCAAATACGCATTGTATGGAGACGCCCATATGGCAAATTAAAGAGGCTGCAAATTCTATCATAGATTGATGAAAAAGCCCAATAATGCAACAACAGACTAAATATCTAGTAAAATATAGCAACAGCCGCAACACCACAAAACCGGACTCAAACACTTCATGTGCAACAAAATGTTAGTTATGCGAATGCAGTAAAAGGTACCAGAACAAGGAAATACATCTTAAACTCAAATATACACACATCAGCCAATGAACAATATAAAGTCAATATTTCTTTCATTATGAACAAATTTTTAGAAGAATTTAAGTCTATGTTTCAGCAACTAATGCAACAAAATAGCACGGTGTTGAACATGCTCAACACTGGTCAACAAAATTCACTAAAATTGTAAAAATAACCCAGTGGAATGCCAACGGCCTTCTACAGCACAACAGGAAATTGAAGTATTTTTTCATCACAACTCGATATGTATACTGCTAATAGGAGAAACTCACTTCACAAATAGATTCTACTCTAAAATACCTGCCTATTCAACTTATTTTATCAACCATCTGGATAATACCGCCTATGCTGGTACAGTCATAATAATTAAGACATCTATCAGCCACCTCGAGCTGCCTAAATATGGGACAGACCACCTACAAGCCACTGAAATAAAAGTTCAATGCTCCTGTACTAAATAACAGTAGCATCTGTATACTGCCCACCTCGTCACAACATCAAAAAAAAAAAACATTTTCAAGACTTCTTCCAGACACTAGATGTAAAATTCATGGTAGTGGGAGATTTCAACATTAAAAACTCCCTTTAGAGATCCCGCATAACAACTACAAAAAGACAGAGAGCTGACAAAACTTCCCAATGAACATAATTATTCCTTCCTTTTCACAGGTACTCCTACTTACTGGCATACAGATCTCAACAAAACTCCCGACCTACTGGATTTCTTCATAATTAATGGCATCTCATCACCCTACATAAATATTGTCCTTTCTTCGGATCACTCCTCAATAATAGCTACTATCAGCTCTTGCGTCATTCATAAAAACAAAATGTCAGATTTCATAATAGAAAAACTGATTGGGAAGCATACCAAAATCTTTTCCAAGAAAACATAAACTTAAATATAAGTCTAAAAAACCGGAAGAAAATAATAAACAATTAAAAAAGTGTACCAATGTTCTTAAGGAAGCTGCCCAACAAGTTCGACAGCCGTTATATCCGCAGAGTTCAACGTACAACATCCCAGTGGAGATTAAAAAACTTATAGCTATGAAAAGAAGAGTTAGAGCAAAATGGCACCGGTCTTAAGAACATGCTGATAAAAATACTTTCTGGTCACCTAACGTCACTTACTCTCAGTATGTTTACTTTTAGTCTTGACATTTCATTTATGATACTATCTAATTTTTCTGGTGCAGAGAAACTTCTTGCATTCTGTGTTTCGATCTTTATGTCGATTGTTGGTACTTTCATATCTTGTTCTCCGCCGTTCTCCCTGGAGATCCGATTGGGAAATTTTTAACTCCGGAATATTTCGTTTTGAACATTGTCATGATTGCATATAAGTTATACTGTGATAGCTGTGCTAAAGATACTTGTACGGTCTTTAATGCAGTAGTTTCCCCATATCTTCTACATCTACATGCCGTTGACCATTTCTTAGTTCATCCGCCTTTTTTCTCAAGTGAGTGTTCTTGCCCTCGTTGACTCGTCCACCCGAAGCTGTTAGCCAGCAAAAGAAACCTGCTTATGCTTGCAGTTATTCGGTCGACAGGAACCATCCATTTCCGCATAGGAAATTTGTCTCCTATGTTGCTGGTTTCGGTCCGCCCCGGGTAGTTCATCTCTTCGGTACCTACCATATTCAAATATCTTGTATTGCAATAATCGTGTTTTGTACTAATGAAATAAAATTTTAATTTTTTAATAAATTTTTGAAAAATTCTGTAGAAATAAATGTTATGAAAAACATCAGAGCTAACAAAATATCACAGGTTATATCACATATATTAAAACATATATTCTTTATAATTAATATATTTTTGTCTTATCTCCCTAAACTTATAATTTTATTTCCTCCTAGACGCTTCAACCGATTACCTTGAAACTTGCACACCATATTCACAACTACATTTGCTAATTCGGCGCTAACTTTAAGCGTTTTTGAATTATTTAAATATTTTGATTATTGTCGCAGAAACATGTGGAATGTTTTACACGACTGCCTGGCATCTAGATCAGGCTTCGTCGATAAAGCCTGCGGGGTTCTCTTCTGGTGTGATGTAAAAGTTTTTTTATCTTTTATATTTTCTCACATTTAAATGCAGTAGTTTTGTGGTATTAAATGTTAACACTGCATATTAATTGATTTATATTATTATATTTTAAATATTTAATAATATACAGGCACTATCTATTTTTACAGCGGATTAATAGCTAACTAACTAACACAGTATCAATCACTAGCCGATCTGTTCCCTAGAGTATGTAAATCACTACTTAAATTTTGCTTTAGCGCTATGATCGTCTTCTTAATTATTTTGTATAGCTTTCAGAATTTATGATACGTCAATACATTGAGCAGATTACTAGAATTTTCCTTTACAACCTATCTCGAACTCACTGAAAATCCACGCGTTGCTGGTTGCTGACTCTCGTTACACTGTTCTCTATTTAAGGGGTTGTTTCTCAAAATCCCTCTATTATTTGTTAAATATTATCCCAAAGTTGTATGTGTTCTGATGGTAGAAGTATTAATGAACCGTGGATAACTATTGATTTGGTATTGTGTACATTTGTACCCATTGGTAAAATAACACACAGAAATAAAGGTACCTTTGTTGTTGTCCATCTCTAAAAATGAACGAAAAATGTTTTACTGCCTTCATTTTTCTTGGAATTTTTAAATTAGATTGTCCTTTTTCAAAAAGGCATTTGCCCCACGCACGTGACTCGCACTTCTGGCATCATTGCTTCATGTCTTTTTACAGTTTATCAGATAGAACTAGTATGAAATTTTCTGTAACTTATTTTTAATTCTGACGCCCCATGTTGCAGGTTGCTTAGTTTTTCTTTGTAAAATACTATTCTTATACCTTGCCTATTGGGGCATTACAGGGGCGATGAGAACCACGTCCACTGCAGCAATACTCTTGTAGATCTCTCACCTCTGCACATAGTAATTCAGGGGGAGGCAAGATTAGGTCACTACAGGCTGTATCTTTCACTGTACAAGACACACAGGGGTACAGGTCATACAAGAATAATTGGTAGTCTGGGAGGCCCTCTGCTTAAAATGAGGACGGACCACATGACCTCGAAAATATGTGACGACTCTCTATTCAAGGTGATCATGTAGGATCGAAATAGGAGGGAGAATTTTAGACGGGCAATTACATCTGCTAGCCTAACCTGGTACACAGATGATTCTAAGACCGAGCTGGGTACCGAAGCTGGAATATATACTGAAGCTCCCAGGGTAGAGCTAAGCTTTTCCATGGGTCAGCACGCCATGCTAGAGTGTGTGCGCGAAAACGGTAAGAGGGCTTACAGGAGTAAGCGGTTCTACATTATATCAGACAGCCAGACAGCTTTAAAGGCTTTATCAAGCACAAAAGCGTCATCTAGACTAGTATGGGAATGCATCAACGCACTCAATGCACTGGCAGAACATAACACAGTGAAACTGTTATGGACACCCGGGCATTGCGGTATCAACGGCAATGAGAAAGCCGATGACTTGGCCCAGAACCTGCGTTAGGAATTTCACAAAGTGCTGCCCAAAGCTTTATTAAGAAGAGGACACGCACTCATCATCGAATGTACTGGAAGAATCGACCAGGACATTATTTCAGCAAAACCTTCAATAAGGGATCTTGCTAAAAGAGAGCTGCAGAACTCCTTAACCTAAGTAGGCCACAGCTAAAGATAACAATAGGGTTTCTTACAGGACATGCGACTGTAAAAGAACACCTCTGGAAAATTGGTAAATTAAATGGTGACCTTGCATGCAGACTCTGTAGCAAGGAACCAGAAACAGCCTTACACACCCTATGCAAGTGGGATGTGCTGTGCAGGAAAAGGCAACATACATTCGAGAGACCAATCCTGGAATCAAAAGTTTTTTAGACACACCCTGTAAATGACCTGTATCTGCTGATTCAGGGGACATCAATTACAGATTGGTTGTGAATTCACTTTATTAGGGTAATCACAATCAGCCATAGGCTGCAGTGAACATGGATCCATTAAGAAAGACATACCCTAAGCGCAAAGAAAATCCTTATACCTTCAAGAAATAAACCATAAAGCTTTATCACTGAGTTCAGAGTGTTAATTTCTCCTCATTGTCATCTTGCTGTTAAAGGCTTCAATTCGTTCTTTGCTGTTTCGTTTGTGATTCTTGCTTATTAATGATAAGTTTTCTGATATGGTAAAATATGTCATTAATCGATTCGTCCGAGTGTCTAGGTCGACTTTCCTTTCTGATTACCTTTGAACTTAGTGTTATAATAATGGGTGAGTTATCAAAGAATAATTCAAAACTTGATTTGATATTTAAAGGTATACTAGCTATTTATTTTGTTATTGCATAGTCTAATAGTCTAATTTTATTGGGTTTACTAGGTCAGTATGCTGATTCATTTATTGATAGATGACTTATTTTTAGGTTTTAAACAGTACGTAGCGGCACGCTGTATGTTTGGCAATTTATTGACAAAGTGTTGGAAATATTCTTCTTGCTCCTCAGTAAAAATGCGATGTCTTGGAGGATAATAAATTTATGTTACAGTTAATGAATAAAAGCTAGTTTCTATTCGAATTAATGTGATTTGTCTGTTCTGTAGAATTTGCAATTTATAGTGTTTTTGAGCCATTCTAATAATAATCGGTATTTAGCTATGGGCCCTGCCATGTGGATGGTTAGTGAAATATACTACAGTTTTTTCTTCATCTGCCTGTATTTATCTACACTTGAATGTAAACTTCTCTCAGTTTATTCCATATGTCTCTGTCCGTTGCTTTTCGAAACCAGTCTTTACCTGCTGTCTTCTTTATATCATCCAGCCATCTTTCTTGTGGTTTTCTTACACTTTTTTTGGATGTTCTCGGGTGCCAGTGTGCAATATTGTGTGACCGTCTTGCTGGATTTTGTCGCGCTAAAGTTTTTTCGAAAACCTGCCTGTACTGCAGGTTAATAAATATCGAACTTGTTTGTTAAGCGATTAGTTATTATTTTAGTTAGTATTTTATACATAGGGTGGTCCAACCAAAACGCACGGTGTTAATTGTAAATAAAACAAAAAGTTTTCAAAGAATTATCTTAATATTTTTTATTATGATAGAAGGATCTACGACAATTATGTGTGAAACAAAATATCGGCCAAATGCTCTCCACGGCTTCGGTGGCATACCTCTATCCGATGATCCATATTTTCAATGACTCTGAGACATAATTGAGGTTCAATGACGTTAATGTGCCGAATTATCTCATCCTTTAGCTCTTGAATTGTTCTTGGCTTAGTGACGTACACTTTTTCTTTGAAATATCCCCAAAGAAAGAAGTCCAACGGTGTCAAATCACATGATCGTGGCGGCCAATTAACATCGCCACGACGTGAGATAACACGGCCATTGAATTTCTCGCGCAAAAGAGCCATTGTTTCGTTGGCTGTGTGGCAAGTAGCACCATCCTGTTGGAACCACATATCGTCCAGGTCCATATCCTCAATTTCTGGCCACAAAAGTCCGTTATCATCACGCGATAACGAACACCATTCACGGTAACTGCTTGGCCGACCTCATTTTCGAAGAAGTACGGCCCGATGACGCCGCCAGTCCATAAACCGCACCACACAGTCACTCTGTGTGGATGCATCGGCTTTTTAACAATCACTCGTGGATTCTCATTTGCCCAAATGCGGCAATTCTGCTTGTTAACGAATCCACTGAGGTGAAAGTGTGCCTTGTCGCTGAAGATGATTTTCTTTGTAAAGTCACCATTCACTTCTCTCTGTTAAACCAACCATTCGGCGTATTGACGACGCTTCAGCTCTTGAGTCAATTGAACCGTGTAAGCGTGTAAATTCAAATCTTTATTCAAAATTCGCATCAGTGATGTTCGTGAGATGTTCAATTGTTGTCTTCTGCCACACTATCGCAAACAACAGCAATGTTTTCCGCAGAACGAACTGGGCGAGCATGCACAGGTGTTTTCACATTTTCTACAAACCCGGTTTGCTGAAATTTGCGCACAATTCTCCCGATTGTGGAGACATTTAGTCGATTATGCTGACCAAAAAAATCACGAAGTGCACGAAATGCATTTTGATTTGAACGCCCATTTTCGTAAAAGGCTTCAACAATCTTAACGCGCTGCTCAATTGTGTACCTCTTCATGGTTGAATTTGTCAAACACTCAAACAAAGAAATGTCAAATTAAGTTGGGCAAAAAACGTGACGTTAAGGTGTGACTCACAATTAACATCGTGCATTATGGTTGGACCACCCTTTAAATGAGATAGCATACTTATTAGTCGATAGTTTTCTATGTTTGCTTTATCACCTTTTTTGAACAGTAAGATGACTTCGGCATTTTGCCAGTTAGTTGTATTTCCCCTCTTTAAGGTATTTATTTAGTAACATTTTTACAGCCTTTAATATTCTTCTGGGGATTTCCAATTTTTTATCGGTTGTAGGGTATTTCTATGATGTTTATTTTGGGTGTTTCTTCTGATTCTATGTTTAAAATAATGTTTCTTTGAGCTTCTGATCTTACATCCTTGAGGTATATAGGTTTCAGTAGAATGTTTCAATGACCCTAACTATCTCTGTTTTGTTTGTTATGTATTAAGGTACCTTAAGATTTTTCATTTTGATAATGTACGTTCTTCCACTTGTCGTTTTGGACAGGATTTTTATGCTGCAATTGTCTTCTATAGTGTCTTTTATCATTTGCGTGTCGTGGGATCTTATGTCTTTTCTAATTTATTTTAGGATAGTTTTGTTTAATTCCTTGTATTCATTTCATCTTCGATCTGTTTTTCGTCTGATTTCTATAACATTAATTGTATTACTTACTATATCTTGATTTGTCTCCTTTTGTTTTAAGTTTAGATCTTTTAGTAAATATTTTTATAGCTTTAATAATTTTTTCTGATATTTGGTTCTGTATTTCTGAGAGGGTGTAACGGTTCTAGTTTATTTCGCAGCTCTTTCTGGTATTCGTCTTTATTTTCCTTTATTAGATGTCTGTTACTCTTTGATACTAGTTTGTTCTTTTCTGCCTTTATGTTAACCATAATGTTCGCTCTCATTAGTCTGTGATCGCTACTGGTGTAGAATTTGTTTAGAACTGATACATCTGTGATGATTTTTGGTTTGTTTGTCATTATATAACCGATTTCGTTTTTTGTCTTGTTATCAGGACTTTCCATGTCTATTTCATTTGTGTTGCTTTTTTATAGAAAGTATTCCATGCAATATAGATTTTTATATCGCAGATAGTTTACTAGCAATTCTGGTCCACAAATAAAAAGGCCCAATGTTATTTATGTTATCGTCTTGTTTCCTTCCAACCTTTGCATTTAAGTTTTCTACGATGATAGAAAAGTGTGCTTTTTCAAGCTGTTTTGCGTTTGTAATGTCCTCATAGCATTTTTCTATATCTGCATCGATAGATGAGCTGGTAGATGTATATACTTAAATTATTTATAAATTGTACGTTTTTGTTAGTTTTAGTGTAATATATATTACCTTATTTGATATTGGGTACATCTTTGTGACCGAGTATTTTATATTTTTGTTAATGAGGAAAGTTGGACTCCCGTTTTGGAAGTTTGTGTTACTATTGTACTACATACAGAACGTGTTCTAATTTTCTTTTGTAAATCTCAAGAATATCCCAATTGGTTTGTTGGAGTTTTTTTTTAAGTTTTTCTAAATGATCGTCCGTTCTTGTCGTGCGCATGTATATGTATAGATGAGAATTTTCTTTTTATGGTATTTGATCTTACTTTTAACCTTTGAATTTTTATTGCCGTCTTTTGACGAATTTATGCCTTCCCCAGAATTTACGAGGCTGACTAACGAATCAGTGTGAAATTTTGAGCTTCGAACTCTACCCACCTAAGGTACTTTTGTTTCTAAATTCGACATTTGACAAAGAAGATAATTAGCATTTAAAATGTCTCGCTTGCCATTGAATGTTTGGTAGTCGGATTCCCTGACTGATCGCAGCCGTTGATCTTTGATTCTTTCGCCACCGATCCTAGGATATCTCCCTATTTCTAGAGGTTATCCATCCTACTAAGCCCTTCCTTTACAAATAGTGTAATTCATTAATTTAACCTGTTGGTCAACGCAGTATACGGGCTGTAACACGTGAAGCCATTCGTGAGAGTTGGAAACTTTGTAGGGACCACTTACTAGAAACAATCTTACGTTCTGCTCGATGTGACCGTCCGTATAGAAAAGTACTAAACCTGCAGATTATCTTTAAATACCCTATATACTGTATAGTGTGATATGTTAATGACTGTTTTATCAGTAGCATGGGTTTTATAGATGAGCAATGCGTCAATTTTTTGTAGTTACAGAAATACTGCTATATCTGGTACGTAATTTGCAACCTCACTTACGTTCCACGATTAAATAGATATCTGTAAAGTCACATTAAAGTCAATTTATTTATAACCGTGGTTAAGTAGTGCCATACCGTTTTGATGAATTAATCAAGTAAACATATTCTTAAATTTGTCAACGCTCATAGTATAAAATTGGGTATTTTAAGTTGTTGACTATTGTTGTATTCTTATGCATTATTATCATGTTCAGTATTCACATCTGGTTTGAGTGTTACTAAAAATGTTTTGCATACTAGTGGAGCGTAATTTTTCCTTAGTTTTTTAAAACTTTTACTCGCCATGTATTTGTTGCCCATTCTTTGTCGCTTTTAATTATGAAGCTTAATAATTTATATTTATCTGTACTGAATGATAAGTAAAATGTTTATTATGTGCTGAATTAGCAGGTTGTGTGCAGTTTTGAAACTGTGCAAGAGCTGTATAATTAAAACACGAGAGAAATAATTGAATTTCCGTTGTAAATTATTGCTGTCGATAAATCGTAGGCTGATTTGTTGGATAATTGAAGTTATATCCAGATATTGGGTTTCACATGATGTATTGTTAAGCGTGCACTGCACGTCGCGATTTAAATAACCGCGGTCACTAGTGTTGCTTGTAACACTCGTATTAAATTACACTTAAACTTAAAGATGCGACTAACACGTCCTTATGCTACAAAAGTCAAGAAGGGGCCATCCCGGAATATAGAAAATAATGCTAATTATTTATTTGTTATTTTAACTTTAGACACTAAGTATCTGCTAGTAACACTAATAAATAATAAATATTTAAAATTACATTACAATACGAATTATTTCGAATGATATAAAATAGTAAAAAAACTACACATCCATAAAAAATGTTGAGCTTCTTTCTAGCGTCTTGAACGTTGAAGATGCTTGCCCTAGGCAAACGCAAGTATTTGGCAGAAGTGGTCACTAAATCGAGCTTCACCAATTTTCTTATTTAGTTGGTTTTGATCAGACGACGATAATTATAAAAAATGCTGAATATGCTGCAAAATTTGCTTTATTATTTTAAATGTATGTCTTCTTTTTCTCTTCCTAAGCTCAATTAATTATGTAATTAATTAAATCCATTTTTGGATGTAGGCCTTCCCTAACTCCTTCCACCTATCACGATTTTGTGCGATTTGGATCAAATTTAGTCCAGCTGTACGTTTAAAATCATCATACCAACGCATAGGTGGTCGTCCTCTTCCTCTCTTATGCTCGTACGGTCTCCATTCAGTTATTTTACGATTCCATCTATTTTTGTCACTTCTCGCCACGTGTCCTGCGTAACTCCATTTTAATTGGGCAATCTTAATACCAATGTCTGTCACTTTTGTAATTGATCTTATTCTGTCATTCCTAACTTTATCTCTCCTTGTTATATTTAACATTGCTCTCTCCATTCCTCTTTGTGCTATTCTCATTGATTCTATGTTGCTTTTTGTTGTTGCCCAATTCTCTACTCCATATGTCATGGCCGGTAAAATACATTGTTCGAATACTTTTGTTTTCAGGCGTTGATCTATTTTGTGTTTTCAAAATGAAGGATAGTCTTCCAAATGCGATCCATCCACTTTTTATTCGTCTTTTATTTCCTTCTTTTCACTGCTTCGTCCTAGTTCTATTCTTTGGCCTAGGTATATATATTCTTCTACTCGTTCAATTTGAGAATCGTCAATTCTAATTTCTACATCTGGACCAGGGTGCATTACTTTTGTTTTCTTAAATTCATTTTAATCCTATTTTGTTTGACTCTCTATTTAGATCAATGATCATTTCTTTCAAGTCTTCTAAATTTTCCGCGAGTAGTATGATATCATCAGCATAGCGTAGGTTAGTAAGCCGCTCTCCGTTTACATTTATTCCTTTATCTGGCCATTCTATCTTCTTGAACACGTCCTCCAGTGTTAGGGTAAATAGTTTCGGCGACAGTGTATCACCCTGTCGCACTCCTCTTGCAAGTGGTACTGGGTTAGTTTTCGCGTGTAATGTATATGTTGCTGTGACTCCCTCGTTTAGTTGTTGTATGAGTTGTATGTATCTTTGATCTATTCGACTGTTTGCTAATGCTCTATATATTGCCCAGTGTTCAATGGTATCAAACGCCTTTTCATAATCTACAAAGGCCATGCATACGGGGAATCCATATTCATTTGATTTTTCGATGATTATTTTTATTGTTAATAGGTGGTCTCTCGTGCTGTACTCCTTCCTGAATCCCGCCTGTTCCCGGGGTTGATACTCATCCAGCTTTCTTCTTAGTCTGTTGGTAATATACTTTGTTAGTAATTTGTACAAATGTGACAATAAACTGATGGGTCTATAATTTTCAAGTTTTGTGTTTTCTCCTTTTTTGTATAATAATATGACGTTTGAGATTTTCCAGGTTTTGGGTATTTAAGTTGTTTTTAAGCATGTGTTTAATAGTTTTGCTATTTTTGATATTACATTATCCCCAGCCTCTCTGATCATATCTATTGATATTTCGTCATCTCCTGTAGCTTTATTAAATTTGAATTCTCTCATAGTGCTCTTCACTTCTTCTATGGTTATATCGGGTTGTTCTTCGGATCCCTCGTTTTGAATCTTTCTAGTTATAATGGCATTGTCTTCTATTTCTTGATGTACTTTGGATTCATATAATTCGGTGTAAAACTCTTCTATAATTTTTTGAATTTCATCTCTGTCGTGGATTATTATACCATCTTTGTTACGTAATGCGTACGTTTCTTTCTTTCTCATTTTTTGTTGCAGTATCTTCATTCCTTGGTTTTTCTTTATTACTTCATTAATTTGTTCTTGTATTTGTCTTCTATGTACTCTTATCTGTTTTCTTATTTGTTTATTCACTTGCTTAAATTCTTCTGTTATTCTTTTATTTTCCTTTGCTAGTCGTCTGCGTTTTTCCATTAGACTCTTGATATCTGCATTAATAATATCTTTGTTCTTTTTGCGTGGTATAATTCTCCGTAGTTCTTTTATCGAAGTGTTAATTATTGTAGTTATTTTATTATTTACTTCATCTATTGTGAGTATTTTGTCATCAATATCATCATTAGCTAACTGTTTGTTTAATATTTCTCTATACGCATCTCCCTTTCTTTTTATTTCTTCTGCTGTCAGTTTAATTGAATTTTTCAAGATTAATTGTTTTCTTTCTGTTCTTTTATTAATAGTCAGTACAGCTCTTACCAGTCTGTGGTCACTCCCCGTATTAAATAGGTGTAGTACGGTAACGTCATTTATTTTTTGTTTTTTGTTTGTCAAAATATAATCTATTTCGTTTTTTTTGTATTTCCGGATGGTGATATCCAGGTCCATTTTTGACTGGGTCTTTTTTTAAAAAAAGAATTCATAGCATATAGTTTATGCTCGTTCATGAAATTCATTGGCATGTCTCCTCTTTCATTTCTTTGGTCTATTCCAAAATTACCCATGTATTCTTCATCGGGTTCTTGTTTTTTGCCTAATTTGGCATTAAAGTCCTCCATAACGATGGTCCAACCTGAGGGATCCGTTTACATAGCTATTTTTAGATGTTGGTAGAACAATTCTATCTCTTCGTCCGTGTGGGAGGAAGTAGGGGCGTATACCTGTATAACTTTGATCTTTATTGTTGCCGTAATTTTTAGAATTATATAAGCAACTCTTTCTGATACTGATTTAAAGGTTTTTATATATGGTGTCCATTTTTGTTAACGAACAGTCCGATTCCTGCCGTGGTTCCATCTATTCCGCCTTTGTGTATTAGCGTGTTTCCTGACTTGAGCTTAATCCATTCTTCTCCTTTTCTTCGGATTTCACTTATTCCCACAATATCCCAATTGATTTTTGTTAGTTTCTCTTCCATCTCTATAATCATATCATCCGTTCTGAGTGTACGAGCATTGTACGTTGCAATCCATAGTTTGCTTATCTGTATTGATTTGTGGTTACATTTCAAAGTCGAAATCTTGCCCCAGAATCCTTGGGCAGCCTGACGCATCAGGGTTAGATTGTGAGCTGTTCGCTCTACTAATCTGGGGTAATTTCGTTCTGGAGTTCGACATTATCATTATCATTAGAGAGTAATTGGCAGTAAAACACCACGCTTGCCAGGCGTCTTGGCGAGTTGGGTAGGATATGGGTAGGATTGAATGTGGTGTGGTTATGATTACAAGGTTAGGACATGATTTCCCTCGGTATTGAGAGTTGAGGGAGAACTAAGGCTCGCGTAGGCAGGGTCGCTTCCCTGAGACAGACCTATCTCTACCGAGGTCGTAGAGAGTGTCTATCCGCTACCTACCTGGGAGGTATCATTGGCGCCCTTTCATGGGCTTTTTAATCCTTTTTGGCTGAATTAGTGCCTTTAGTTGTGATTTCCGTTTCATATGTCCTTGCTTGATTTTGATTTTACTACTATTTTCTTCCATTCTTTCCTGTTGGTTGCGGTCCGTCTCTAGTTTACTACCTTCATTCTTCTTAAATCTCCCAATACTTCATCCTTCCATCTATTTTTGGGGTTTCCTCGTGGTCTTGTCTGCTCTGATTTCCACTCGGTTATTGTCTTTATCATTCTATTTCTATCCGTTCTTTCTATATGCCCTAGCCATCTTATCCGCTGTGCTTTTATTTCCCTGACAACGTCTTCTCCTTTCAGTTCTTCTTTTATTTCCATGTTCATTTTTATTCTATATTCGTTGTCTCCCATTTTCACTGGTCCTAGGATCTTCCTCATAATTTTTCTTTCGAGAATACGCAGTTGTTCCTCCTCTTTTTTCGTCATTCTTATCGTCTCTGCTGCATATATTATTGTTGGTCTTATTAGTGTTTTGAATACTCTTATTTTTGTTGTTTTCGTGATTTTCCGGTCTTTCAGTAATGGTTTATATATGTTGAATAATTTAAACCCTCGGTGAATTCTTCCTTTTATACCCTGGTCTCTGTTATTTTTGTTGTTTATTTCCGTTCCTAGGTATGTGAATGTTTGTATTCTCTCAAATTTGTGACTTCCGATTTTGTATTCGTTTTGGCTATCTCCTTTGCTCGTTTGCAGCACATGTATTTTTTTTCATTTATTGTAAGACCTCTTGCTTTTGCTTCTGTTTCGATTGTGTTAAGTGTTTGTTGTAGTTTAGTTTTGCTTCTTGAGACTATTACTAAATCATCCGCATATGCCAAAATTTGCATCTCTTTGTTCACAATTGTGCCTGTTTGGTCTGTTTTTCGTATGATGTTCTCTAGTGTTATGTTGAATAGGTTGGGCGATAGTGCATCTCCTTGTCCTACCCCTAAGTTGGTTTCAAAATATTTTGTGTCCCCTTCTTGTAATTGTACTGTCGCTTCTGAATTCTTCATCGTCATTTTAGTTAGTCGTATTAGTTTCGATGGTATTTGGATTTCTCTCATATCCTCTAATATTTGTGGTCTTTTAATTTAGTCAAAAGCTTTTTGAAAGTCTATGAATAAGAGATGTAATTCGATATTGTATTCGTACGCTTTTTCTATTATTTGGTTGATGATATGTATGGCGTCTACTGTTGATCTGCCTGGGCGGAATTCACATTGATAGTCTCCGATTTTATTTTCCGTATGGATACTTAACCTCTGTTGTAATATACATGTGAAAATCTTGTATGTTGTGTTGAGGAGCGTGATTTCCCTGTAGTTACTGCATATTTCTGGGTCGCCTTGTTTATATATCGGTATGATTCTTCCCTTTTCCCAGTCTTTGGCATCTTCTCTTCATTCCAGATTGCTGTTATTAGTTTGTGTATTGTTTTGTGCAGTTCTTTCCCTCCATATTTTATCATTTCTCCGTTTATTTCATCTACACCCGGGCTTTTACCATTTTTAATTATTTTTATAGTTTTTTCCACTTCCTCATAGGTTGGTTTTTTGTCTATGTCTTCATTTCTTTCATTTACTATTTCCCTTTGCTCTTCATCTTCTTTCCTGAATAGTAGGCTTTGATAATATTCTCTCCATATATCATTAATCTTTCTTCCTTCATAGTATGTTTGTCCTTGGTTATCTTTCTTTCCTCTTCTCTTGATTGGGTAGTTTCTTCTTGTCTTTTTTATGTTTTTGTACATCTCTCTAGTACAGTTGTGTCTTCTATTGGTTTCTATTTCCTCTATTTCTTGATCTATCCATTCTCTTTTTTCGTTTTAAATAGTTTGTCTGCTTTTTCTTTATCTCTTTATATTTTCGTGGTCTTCGTTCTTTCCTGTGTTTATCCATTTCAATCTAGCATCTCTCTTTTGTTTATTTTCTGTCACATTCTTCATCGAACCATATTTTATTTTTTATTTTTCTGTGTCCTATGATTTTGCGTTATATCCGTTATGCATTCTTTAATGTTTTCCATTCATTTTCGATTTCTTCTGGTGCTCTCTCTTTTGGTTGGGTTATTTTTGTTCAAGTTCCTTCTATATATTTTTCCTGGTTTCCATATTGTTTAATTTTCAACTGCCCATTTTCTTCTTTGATTAATTTTCTCCCAATCTTTTGTTATTTTTGCTTTAGTTTTGTTATACCAACAAGTGATCTGTGTCTGTGTTGGCACCTCTGAAGGTTCTGACATCTTGTACAGCTGTTGCTATGTTTTTGAGACTAACACATGATCTATTTGGTTGCCCTTGTTTCTTCCGGGTATAAGCCAGGTTTCCTTATGTTCTCTTCTGTGTGGGAATTTGGTGCTACTTATTACTAGGTATGCTGCCGCATAATTACATAGTTTCAGTCCAATCTCATTTGTCTTATGAATAGTGTGTTTGTCTGCAACCCCTCTGAGCCATTTTTCTTTCCCCACCATTGCATTAAAGTCCCCCAGTACCATAAGGATGTCTTGTTTTTTATTCCATCTGTTATTTTTTCTAGTTTTTCATAAAATTTGTGTTTTTCTTCCTCCTTGGCTTCTTCCGTTGGTGCGTATACATTAATGTTCCACTCTTTCCTTGGGTTTCTTCTCCTGAGTATACCATTGTAAAATTTGTATTGCTAATTTCTCCCCTACCTTTCCACCGAATTTCCTGTAATGCTAATATATCTGATTTGTATTTTTCCATTTCTTTTGCTATTTGTATCATTTTTCCCGGGATTAATAGTGTTTTTATGTTCCACGTGCCTATTTTTATTATATTTTTATTTTTTTTGCATTTGTTTTTTCTATTTTTTGTTACTTTAGCTTGGTTTGTATTTATGTATAAATTATTATGTCCATTTACATTGCGTTTCGTTGCCTTTATTTCCCTTCCGATTTTTTTTATAGCTAGTTTTTTAAGTTTTCTGCGTTGTGCTCTACATATGTGAGTTTGCCGATTGTTTTGTTCATTTTTTCCTCATCCCGTTCTGCTATTGTGCTTGCTGTTTGTTTCGGGTCGTTTCCTTTTGTACGTGGTGCAGGTAGGCTTTGTGTCCAGAGTCTATTCTTCTTGGGCACTGCCCCTTTGGTAACTACTGTTTTCGTTGTTTGATCTGTCTCTTCGTCTGTTGACCTCTCTCTTTTCTTGGAGTCTTTCATTCTTTTATTGTCTGTGTTCCCTTCTTTTTGTTCTACCTCACTTTCTTCTGTTTCGCTTAGTCACATTATCTCTTCCTGCTTCCATTACTCTCCATTTATGATTAGTTTGTCCTTTATTATGATGGCTTTCATTCCTTTTTTCTAGCGTCTATCATGTGAGGCAATAATATTCTCCTTGCTTCTCTTGTTTTTTTGTCCATATCCTCCTTTATCCATATTTCCGTTCCTTTCAACTTATTTAACTTTCTCAGAAATTCTGTCCTTTTTATTCTTGTTGTCAGCCCCACTTTAATAGGTCTATTTTTCTTGATTTTTGGGTCTCCTATTCTGTGCAGGAAGTCTATTTCATGATCCTGCAAATTTATTTCCATTCTGTGTACCAGGTTTAGTAATATTTGTTTTAACTTTTCCCTGTTTTCGTTTCCTTTCTCTGGGATTCCGAAAATTACAATGTTCTTTCTTCTTACTTCTTCCTCCCGCATCTGAATCTTTATTTCTTGCTGTTTTATTATATTTTCTAACTTTTTTATTTTTACTCCACTTTGCTTAACACTGTCGTTTGTATTGTCAATTTTCCTCTCCATTGTTATTAATTTACGCATTATGTCGGCTAGCGTTAATTCTGTTTCTGTGTTTTCCTCTGTTCCTTCCATCTTCTTTCTTACTTTGATGCGCTTCAGATTAAAAAGTTGGTAACTTTATTATTTTGGCTGGCGGACTCCTTCTTTTGTTACACCGTCCATTTGTTTTTGGTTGTAGTTTGTCCTACACCGATCGCGTGTTTTTCCCGTGGTTGGAGCCAATTTCCCGTATTTATTACCACACCCGCGTTTTCACTTTTTGCTAGCTGTTTTTTTCTTACACTATGTTCTTTGTTTTTATTTTAGTTGCAGCCTGGTAAGTTAGTTTTTAGATATTTCACTTAACCGTTGATTTATTCCAATAATCCTTAACCCTGACCTGTCTGTTTCACGTATTTTTCGCTGCACCGCGATAAGCGCGCGCGGCCTCGGTTGACCCGCGTCGATGGGCTTGCTCTTATCAGAACAGCAGCCGTTCGTATTATATTTTCTTTGCTCAATACTTATGTGTTAGTCCTACCTTATTTGATGTTTACTTCTTTCTTACAGTTTCTTTATTTGTTATATTTACTCACTTTCACTAATTATTTGGCACTTTAACCTATTAAAAAACGTAACAAACTATTTAACCATAAATTGCAGCTGTCACTTTTCCTTTCACCAGGACCGGACTTATTTTTAAATATCAAAATCTAAATACAAGGTTAGTTTAAAAGTCAACTAAATTTTAAATTTTCTAATTTTTGAGCTTACTTATGGACTATTAGTTCTTGCCACCTTTGAAGTCTTTTACTCCTCAAATGATATACTTCAATGAACGATGCTTATATTTCTTAAATTTGTTTTCATTAGCTTAAATGTGTAGGTATTAGGGTGGTAAATTGTAAATATAAACATAATAGATGTGCGAAACGTATATTTAAATGTACGCGGTGCCGTGGCAGGCAAGCCAAAAATAGCTAGCGACAAAATTTCAGTAGGTAGACGTGCACCTGGCCACCGCTCGCCCGGTCTACTCTGGTGCAGGCCGATGTGCCTCTTGCAACTGCCTGCTTTTGTCGTTTGTAAACGGTTACAGGTAAGAGTTGAATCTTGACCGTCTTGGGGTAAAGGAAATTATTTCCTATAATTTTGGCAATTAATTTGGCACGGGATAATTGCGGTCCACACTGGCCGATCCTAAAGAAAATATTTTGAGTATTTTCTCCGCTATAAATGTATCAAAAAGCCTCTCTTTCAACGCCGATTTCAATTTGGAGAACCTAAAAATCATTTCGAGCCTGATCTGTAAAATAAGGAAGTTGGGAAAGAGCACTTATTTGATTTTTTTTAGAAAAACGCTTTCGACCACTTTTGATCGCTCCTAACACTAACTGCAATTTATCATAAGGTTGTTGCAACATTTGCAAAGTTTACGTAAAGATTTTCTATTGTAACGCTCATCGCCAAAAATTAGTAAACGGTACTGTTTACCTTAAACCCAAAACAATAACAAACAAACTTTTTTTAAATTATACCAAGGCTTTACAGTTAGGTTATCTTTTAGACGTATTTTCCTAATCAAAAGGTAATAATTTGAAACATTATAAAACAAATTAATTTTTAGTATATAGAATCTCAGTTTAGATCACTATCTTTGTTAAAAGATCACCTTTATAGACCATTTTCCGATTATTACAGAATTGAAGTTTGATTAATCATCTAATAGACGATTAGATGAGATTATATAATTATCTATCTCTTTAAGTTCAAAAATTATTTAACATCATATTTATGGGGAATTTTAATCTTTTAAGTCATTTTTTGAATTTCTCTTATCAATATTTTCAAAAGGGTTTTTAGTATCGATGGATGAGAGGGCCTTTTGGAGAAAACTTAATTGAATGAGTGGATAATCTGACGCGTGAAAATTGGAAGTGTCAGGTAAAGGTTGAGTCCATATGCTTTCTATCGAATGACCATAATTTGTTGGGCTAACAACATTGAAATCACAACTTTCTTTCTGCTTTATAAAAAATTATAGTATTTATCGAAATTATTATTTACTAATTATCATAAAATTTACTTTTTTGCATAATAATTAAAAAAGTATTTTAGCTCCTTTAGAATATTTAAGCATTGTAGAGAGATTGTAATAACTAATTTTCTGTTTTTTGGGCTATTACTAAAGCCTTTTATTAACTTTGGCTAAAGTCAAAAGTTAAATTCATTTGCAATTAAATTATTAACGATAATTTCCATCTTTTAATTAGCTTTAAAATTTTAAATTATTAATTAATTATGCAAAGTTAAAATCTTAGTTAGATGGGGCTTAATTAGAGAAGCACGGATTTTATGGTTACACTAAACCAGAGGTATTAAAAATGCTTTAATTATCTGAAATACTTTATCAATCAATAATTTAATTTTAATGTGATATTTTACATGATTTGTGCGTTACAAAGCGCTCAGTTTCTTTAACGTCGCTATAAAAATCCAGCCCGAGAACTTTCTCCAAGTTTCGGTTGTTCTTTAATTTTAACAGGATCCATAAACTACGGCGATATAAATCTGGCAGAAATATGGAGAACCATAAACCGGTTTGTGGTTTATGCGACAAACAAGGCAGGATAAATGACAGTTAATTATCTAAGCCGACGTTAATGTACATGTTTATTGCTAAATTTCAGCCGTTTTCTGAACGTGGCACACAGCTCCCAGTAAAGTTTGCTTGCTGTTCTCAATTTAATTAATTGCTACAAACGGCACTAAAACATTTTAACATATAGCAGTTACAATTGCTGCATACATTATGAGAATTCTGGAGTTCTAAATGCTGTCTGTAATTTTACAAATTTGTTTTAAACATAATACTACATAGTTCTTCTTTAAAAAACTAATTATTTATAATACTGCGAAATTATCATATTTAGTTGTAAAATTTACTGGATAATTATTTTGTAGTTGTTCCAATACACATTAAAACAACTAAAAATAAAAATATCGTAAGACATTCATAGAAAAAGAGAAAATAAATTAAACCATTAATTTCCTCTTACCGTATAGAGCACAACAGCATTTTATACTATAGATACAGTGAAGCTGAAAAATTAAAAATAGGTCAGATTGGTAATTTCGGGTCAAGAACAAACTTCGCTATTTTTTTAAATTCCTATCGCTACTGCAAGTTTACAATTTACTCTAAAGTTATATTGCATAGAGTATTAAAAAATGTTATAGGAAAAGGGGATTGACATGAGCTAGATACATCGACGTTTTTTTTACTACGTTTTCTAGCCACATCCTTTTGAGTAGACCTTCTGCTAGAGGCTGAGTGTAGAGCTCACTTATTGCTGATTGTTATGATCCGTACTTATTTCTTTGGATTTGTTGGCAAATAGAGCTATTACGTTGGTTATGAAGGCGATTTGGGGATCCGTATGAAGGGTTTGATTAGACAGGTACCAGACTGCATCTGTTATCATTCGGAATGTTTTTGATTAAAAGGTGTGGAATATTTTGGTGTTAGTTGGCTTGCTGCAGCCCCCAAGTTCAATTCTGTATGTTCAAATCGGGTTGAGAATGACTTTGTATATTAGCAGATTATTTTCTAGAGATAATTTCAATTTTCTAACAAGTGACCAGGATATTTGTTTGACTTTTAGGTTTAATTGGGTTTCTTTGGCCCTAACGTGATATTTGTAAGTAAGCTTTCGGTCAGGTAAAGCCTGTAATACTTTACTAAAGTTTTTTCTGAGATTAGTTTATTGTTTAACTTGACACTGGGGCAGCTACATCATCTCGCTGTGAAGGGAATTTGTACTGATTTTTTTAATTTAATTTTCTACTTTGGTAACCAGTTTTATAAAATATGTAGATGATTTTGTAGCTTTTCTGAGATTCTGTTAGGGTTGGTAGCTGGTTGCTGGGTCGTCGGTAAATGTAGCTGTTGCATTCTCTTCTGTAGTAAGTAGTATCGGATGTAAAGATTAGGTAAAGAAATGGCCCGAAGACTCTGTCTCGAAGTAAGTTAGATTTGACAGGGTTGATATTAACTTGGAAGTATCGTTCACTAAGATTTTATTTTAAGATTATGTATATTTGACTGGGCATATGATTTTTAATTTTTATATAATAATCCTTTATTCCAAACCTTGTCGGACGCCTGATTTACATGAAGAAAGACTGCAGCATCAACTTTAATTTTATTTTAAATTTTCTTTTATTTTATATGCGATTCGATGACATTGTTTTACCATAGAATGCTTTTCCCGAACTGATGTCCTAGGATAGACTTATAGATACTTCCTTGGCATGGGGACAGCTTTGAAAGGCGTATGCCGAGAGATGTAATATTTAAACGCTGGGCATGATGATGAAGGTAAAAGTTACTAGGTCGATTTTGTTTTATTTTCTTGTATTTTCCAACGTTTTAGCTAGTGCTCAATCTTACATAGGTTTTGTTGTAGTATTTTCAACGCTGTACGTGGATCGATGTGTGATGCTGATACTACAGAATCAACTACATACGTAGCTACTAGTGTTCGAGGCACTTCAAGTAAATCTGCTGTATACAAAAAATATAAGAGAGACCCTAATATGCTACACTCCTGCTTGAACTGGTTCAATATTTAATTGAATTTGGAAAATTTGTTCGCTTAAGCAGTTTTTAATTAATTTGTAATATTTTGCGGCAGAACTTTTTAAATTTTATATAGTAGACCTGTGTGCCAGACCTTGTCAAAGGCCCGGTTTATGTTATGAAATACTGATAAGCATTTTCTTTTTACGTGTACGTTTTAATTAATTTTTGTTGTTACTCTATATACTTGCTCTGTTGTGGCAAGGCGTTTTTGAAAATCAAGCTGGTGACTCAGCACGATGCTTTTCTTTTTAAGGATCGGCTTTAGTTTCTGTAATAGAATTTTTTCCAAAACTTTGGGTATAATTAGCGCTAAGCTATAGTCATCTACTTGCATTTTTACCAGGTTTTGGTACCGTTACTACTTGCGCATCTTTCTACTGTTCTGGGAAAATTTTCAAACAGAAAATTGTGTTGTATATAGAATCATTTTTTGGTTTTTCTGAAAGTTCTTTAAGAATGATGACGGGTCGTAGCCTCGAGCCTTTTTATTATTTAGATTTTGTTATAACAGCATTGACTTGGACAATTTATACTAAACTTATAGGTTAAGCATGTTCTTCAGTCCTTTCGGAGGTTTGATGTATTAATAATTCTTCTTCTATGTAACGGTTTTTTTCTTCTTCTTCTTCTTCTTCTTTATCGTTTCCCCGTAGATGCCTTTATAGCGTTGGGGTGTAGTTGGGATCCTCTATCCATCTTCTAAAGTTGTTTCTGTTCCTTACCATGTTTCTTATTTCTTGTATGTTTTTTCCTCTGTTGTGTATTATTTCTTTTAGATTCTCTTCCCACTTTATCCTTAGCCTGCCTCTCTTTCGTTTTCCGATTATTCCTATCTCCATTATTTTTCTGGGAATTTTTTCTTCTGGCATTCTAAGTAGATGTCCATACCAGCTCAGTTGTTTGTTTTAGATTTCGCTCACTAATGGTATTTGTTCTAGATCATCTCTTATGCTTTTATTTCTTATTCGATCTCTTCTAGTTTTCCCTTTGATCTTTCTTAAATATCTCATTTCTGCCGCTGTAATTTTTGACTTATGTTTATCTCTCATCGGCCATGATTCGGATCCATATGTAAGGGTCGGTGTATATATGGTTTTATAGATTCTTATTTTTGTATTTGTTCTTACTTCTTTTTTGCCTATGATTGTGTTGTTGATTTGACAGTATATGTTGCTTGCTTTTTGAATTATATTTTGTCTTTAATTATCTATTGTTCCATTTTTGGTAATGTTGGTACCCAGATACTCATATTTGTTTACTGTTTCCAATCTCTTCCCATTTATTTGTATATTTATGTTTCCATCTTCTTCTTCTTTTGTTATATGCATCGTCTTGATTTTTCCTATATTTATTTGCATTCCCTTTTCTTCTAAGCAGGCTTTCCAGATGTTAACTTTTCGTTGTAGTTCAGTTTTCGTACTTGCTATCAGCATTTTGTCGTCCGCATAAACTAGGTCAAATGTTTTTATTGGTGTTAGTCTGTAGTGACCTATAGTAGAGGGTCATGTTTTTCTTTTACATTTCTTCATTAGTTGGTCCATGAATATGACAAATAGTCGTGGACTTAGGCTGTCCCCCTGTTTCATACCTTTTTCCATATTGAAGCTTTCTGACATTTCTCCTTTTTTTATTATATCTGGCTCTGCAATATACAATGCAACACACGGCTTGGTTGTTATAATACAATTAAATAAGAACTAAACTACATACATTGAGGTTTAATCCAGTGGGGATTAACTGATAAATTACATTTCTATCTTAATTTGACATTGAGTTGGGTTTATATACCACATTTAAATTAAGTCCTGTGGTAGTTTACGTTTAAGACGCCTGTGAATATTTTTTTGGCCTAGATTTAATTTGGTAGCACTTGAACACAAGATTAGATTTTGGAAAAACTTTACAGTGGATTTATTAATGAACTCTGTAATTAATGGAACACTTAATTCACTGTGAACTTGATTATTACGCACAAACCAAGGGCAGTTGATGGCGATTCTGAGCACCTTGTTCTGGATTGTTTGGAGTTTTTTCATGTTTGTCTTTGATGTGTTGCACCATATTGGACATGCATACGTAAGAATTGGTCTGAGGATTCCTTTGTAGATAAGTACAGCACACTCAGGTCTAAAGTGAGATTTGCGGTTTATAAGGGGATATAATGCACCCAGTCTGTTGTGGCACTCGTTGAGTTTTTTATTGATATGAAACGCCTAAATATTTAACAGCTGAGTCCTTTGGATTCAAATCTATTTCGTTATTATTTATTTTTATTTTTGTAATTTGCTCTTATCTCTTGAAGGTAAAAATTTTTGTTTGACATTTATCAGAATTTATTTTGATTTTCCATTTCTGAAACCATGCACATAACGTATTTAGAGTTTCGTAGGAGTACAATTGCTGTATCAAGACTGAGGCTCTGTGTAATAATTGCAGTATCGTCAGCATACATGGCCAGCGTTGAGTTGAGATCTGTAGGTACGTCGTGAACGAACAGGTTGAATAAGGTGGGTCCCAGAATACTGCCCTGGGGTACTCCGGCCCGAATAGGTTTAGAACTAGATAAGGTTGAGCTGATCCGGACTCTAAAAGTTCTGTTAGTGAGAAATGAGTGAATGATTTTGGTTAGGTAATTTGGAATGTTCAAAAACCCCATTTTATATAGAAGTCCATCATGCCAGACCTTGTCGAAAGCTCTTTCCAAGTCTATAAATACAACCGCAGTGTATTCTTTCTTTTCAAACCCTCTTTCAATTGATTCACTTATTCTGAGAAGCTGGTGAGAGGTCGAGTGATGGGTTCGGAAGCCAAATTGAAGAGGAGGAAAGTATCATTTTGGTGGAGGTAATCTTGTAATCTGGAAAGTATCACTTTCTCTAAGAGCTTGGCCAGGGTTGACAGGAGACTGATAGGTCGGTAGCTGTCAGGGTTTTCCTTCGGTTTACCTACTTTATAGATGGGGAGCACATTTGCAGTTTTCCATGCTGTCGGAAAGTATCCTAGTCTGAGACAGGCGTTGTATATTGAGGTTAAGTAAGCCAGAGCCTTTTTTGATAGGTGCTTTAGCATTTCATTTATTATAAGGTCGGGCCCAGCAGTCTTTCGCTTAGGTAATATTGTTATATAAGATTTAATTTCTTGGACAGATGTAGGAGCTATTTCGTGGTAATCCTGTAACTGCATATTTGCGATTGCGCTTGTTACCTGCCTTTAGAAGTCTTCGTCTTGTTCTTCAAAATGGGGCGTAAATGCCTGTTCAAGATGAGTTGCTAATAAGTTGGCTTTTTCATCATCGGAGGAGTATCTGGTGTTATTTGATATCATAGGATAGATTATACTCGGTTGTCTTAATAATCGTTTGGTAGCTAACCACATTGATGGATCACCGGGTTTAGTGTCTTCAAGGTAAGAATTGTATCTTTCGATTCTTAGACTGTCAAGTTCATTCTTTACTAAGTGACATAGTTGGTTGTACAGTGTTTTAAGGTATGGTAACCGGTGTCTTTGCCAATCCCTTCTATATCTATTCTTTCTCTTAATTAGATCAAGTATGTAGTTGGGAGTTCTAATATGTTCGGCAACTTTCCTTTGCTTCCATGGAGTGGTTGTTTCTTGAATACTTGCTTGTAAGGCTGATGTGTATTGTAGGACGGCATTGTCTACATCCGGGGGAAGTTCAGGTGGTCCCACCCAACGGAGTATTTGATCAAGGGTCGACTGAAAATTGTCCCAAACAGTTTTACCATGCGCTAAGCTAGGCGGTGGAGGTATTACTTGAGGGGTGTTGTGGAGGCTGATGATGACAGGAAGATGATCAGAATCCAGTTCAGATGCCACTGTTTGATACATTGGATAAGTGACATTTTTATGCAGTATAACATCTAAGATGTCAGGTTGATGGGCTGTTCGGTATGGATGGTAAGTGTAGTCGTCAGGGGCTGATATTAATATACTGTGTTTGGCCATAATGTTATGCAACTTCATCCCGTCTGGATTACTAGCACGGCATCCCCATATGGTATTTTTTGCATTTAAGTCTCCTAAAACTAACGTGGGCTCGTTGCAGCTGAACAATTCACCGATTTCGTCTTCAACAAGCCGTTTATTTGGGGGTTTGTATGCAGATGTAAGGGTTAAAGAGCCACTAGTTTTCATGTGTATTTTGATAGAAATGGCTTCTATGTTTTGAAGAACACCCATATGGAGGAGGTGGTGGCTGAATTTCTTTTTAATTATAATTGCAACTCCGCCTGATGCTGTTACAGCTTCTCGATTTTTCCGATATACGTGATACCCAGGAATTCTGAATTTTTCGGTGCTTACAAAGTGTGTCTCTGTGATACACGCGATATCAATGTTGTGTCGTGTCATGAATTCTATAAAAGTTGAACGTTGAGATTTAAGACCATTGGCATTCCAATTTGTCACTGTTATATTATTTATTAACTGAGGATTATTTTGATCCATTGCCTAGCAATGTTGGTAATAACGTTGTTAGGAATGGCATTATTTTGTCTAAATGGGGGATTAGCAGTTCTATTAATTTCTTAAGTACTGTGGAAATAAGGTCGGTTGATGATTGCTGTTCGTCGGGAGTGGAAACGTTGGGTTTGGATACAAAACGTCTTGGGGGCGATGCCTCATTAGTAGTAGTATTTTGTTTGTCTATTACTGCTTGGGCGTATGATCTGTTTTGAGTTCTAAAGCTAGAGTTTTTTGTTTGGTTTAGCGTAATAACTACAACCTTTGTAGTTCGCTGGGTGCTTTTCCAAGCAGTTTACATACTGAAAATCATTTCCAGGTCGTTTAGGGCATTCGGTAAATAAGTGATTGCCAGTGCACTTCACACAGCGTCCTTGCGAGTGGCAATAGTTACGTGTGAGGCCGTACAGTTGGCATTTTATGCACTGAGGAATTTCCTTCGACTTTCTTCGTATCTCTACTTCTACTATGCTGTGGTTTAGTTTTGTTAGTTTGAAAATTTCCTTGCCTTCTTGGGTGTTATCGAGATCCACCGCGCATAGTGGGATCCAATATCTGTCTTTGTTGTATAATCTGGCTACTTTTTGTACCGGATATTTAGAGTTGTTAATTCGATTTTGATTTCATCTTCCATAAGGGAGACAGGGACGTTTTGGATTATTACAGATAAGTTGCGAACTTCTGGGTTTTTAAATGTGTGGTAGGCTAGATTGTTCTTGCTGTAATGCTTAGTCATTACTCGGTAATCCTCTATACTGGTGAGATTTATTCTTAATTGTTTGTTTCTAACTACAGTGGTAAATTCACTCGTAGCTTTTTCCTTAAGATCAGTAATTATTTCTTGAAATTTTAATTTGTCTGCATTATGCAGATAAATTGGCGGGATCTTTATTTTATTCTCCTTAGCATTAACAGATTGGGACGGAGCGGTAACAGAGGTATCCATGTCTTTTATATCTGCAGCGAGTTTACCTTGATAAATGGTTTTACCGGCATTCTCGATTTGTTTCTCCGGAACGTAAAATTTATTTTTGGTTATTAGATTTTCGGGTATAAATAAATATTTTCTATTCGGTTCGGATACAGGTGGCGATAAGGTAGAGCTGGTTCGTTTAAGATTAGGATTGCTCATCTTGAATAAAGAACTCCTCCGCAGGGGCTCTTATTGGTAAAGTCTTTGTTTTATTCAATAGTAGATTTATGCGTTAAAGGTATTAAATTGTTAAATAAATAAATAAATACGCCTGACCTTAAAGACTGCGGCTCGGCGCGGCGATATCGCGGGCAAAATTGGCCCGCACACGTCCACTCTGCTTCAATGTACGGACCGGACTCCCTGACATTTCTCCATTTAGTTTGACACAACCTTTTACCTTATTATACACACTTTTAATTGTTCTTTGTAATTTTTGGTTTATATTTAACGCTCCTAGTGCTTTCCATATTTCTTCTTTCAGCACCATATCAAAGGCTGCTGATAGATCCACAAACGCCGGGTATGGGTCTTTTCCCATTTCTAATGTCTTTTCCATTATTGTTCTAATTGTATAAATGTGATCTTGTGTCTGCCTACCCGGTCTGAACGCTGCTTGCTCTTCTAATTTTTCTTTTGCTTCTTCTCTTAAACGTTTTTCTAATATTTTTGTGTATAGTTTAAGAGCTACTGACGAGAGGAAAATTGTTCGATAGTTTTTACATTTAGTAGTTTCTCCTTTCTTATGCATTGGGACAATAATATTGTTTTCCCATTCATTTGGTATTGTATGCCATGCTTCCTTGCATATTTCCCATATCCGTTTTTTCAGTTTATCTCCTCCATTATTTAATAATTCCGGTGCAATATTATCCTCTCCTGCTGCTTTTCCATTTCTCATTGTCTTTAGGGCTTCTTCTACTTCTTCTATTCTTAGTTAATCTTATTATTCCTCATCTTGTGCTTTTTCTTCTTCTCTTTCTTCATTTTCATGCTGAACTTGTGTTCTGTAAATTTTTCCCCGTAGTGTTCTTTCCATGCCTTTAGTATTTCTTTATTTGATGTTTTTAATTCACCATTCTGATCTTTAATGTTCCTTATCTGTTTTCTTTGATTGCCTTTTAATCTTTTTATTGTATTCCAGAATTGTTTCTGATTGCTTATAAAATCTTCTTCAATTCTTTTGCCAAATTTTTCCCATAAATCTGCTTTTGCTTGCTTTATTGTTTCCTTTGGCTCATTTCGTTTTTAGTGATAGTCTTCCTTAGTTTCTTCTGTTCTAGATTGGTTGTATCTAATCCATGCTTGTTTTTTCTCCTGTACTTTTCTTTCACTGTGTCGTTCCACCAACTTGTTCGTTTTTGGTTATGGTTAACGGTTTTTGTACCACATATCTCTTCCGCTGTTTTGATTATGGTTTCTTTTAGTTTTTGCCATTTTATGTGTATGTTCCAGTCTTGGCTATTCTTTTGTTGTAATGTATTTAGGTTTTTTTCGTGTAGGTTAAATAGTGAAGTTAAGTGCTGCGCGAAAGTGTTTCCCTTTTTTAATTCTTTCGTGTCCATGTACTATCACATTTTCTAATTAGCGGGGGAGTTTTCTGGCAGCCTTTCATAAAGAGAAATGAATGGCCTTTGTTGGAGTAATATTAGTTAGGTATTTCTTGGTTTCTAAATTTTGTTGTTGAAATTTTTAACTCTTGACCAACCTGATTGAGCTTAGTTTTATTTATTGGGTTTCTGGTAGTTTTGTTAGGTTCTTATCTTTGTTTTCTCTAGATTTTTTGTTTGCTGGCAATAGGATAACATTCTATTTCATAATTTTAAGTCGCATTCCATGCTGACTGTTGCATGTAGCGATTAAGGTGTTCGGTAGCGTCAAATAAATTATTTTGTGTTTTTACTGGTATCTTTAATTATTTTCGTTTGGTAATCAGTTATTGAAAGCAATCTCAGTTTGTGCCTTGTAGCCAATGTTGTTCTGCATATGTAGTACTTGTGTGCTACATATAATGACTACTGACGAGTTATCTAAAAACAAATTCAAAAAAATTTAAATATTAAATAATCTAATAAGACGTTTTTGGTAACACAAAAGTCTAACAGATCCGGAATCTTGTTGGGGTCTGACAGCCAGTATGCTGGTTCGAACGTAGATAAGTAGTAGATATTATGTTCTTCTGATGCTTTCTTTAGTTCTCTATTACGAGTTAATGTTATACTCGAGCCCCATATTTGATTTTTTACATTATAGTCTACACCCGCTGTAAAATAGGGTTTAAGAATGCTGAAGCAAGTTGCAAATTGTACCTTTTAGATATTATGCTTTGGGAGCAGCAGACAGATAAAAATATGATTTCTCTGTTTTTGTCTAAAACTGCAACGGTAGTAGCCTGTAGACAATCTGACTGAAATTTTTGTAGATTGTAGTATTTTAGGCATTATGATTCATTTGCTGACTACGATAGTAAGCAGATTTAGGATTGTGCCCATTTGGTCCATTAGATTTGTGATTAATGCTTCTAGTTTGTTGTCCGTTTGTTTTTTCTATTTATTTGGAGTCGTTTGTTGTTGACCGTTTCCTGCATTCTGTTCTAGACAATGTTCAGCTGCTTTCTTGGCGTATAATGTTCCTGACTGTGCAAGTTGGAAGTTAAATGGTGGACACTTTTTTCTCTGTATCTTCTTAGCTGCTAATCAGCTCCTGTAATTCGCTGGGTAGTTGCAATGGAATTTCGCGCATTTTACATTTTTACTTCTGATTCTTTTTTCTTAATTTTTAGTTAGTTAAATGTTCATTCAGTTGCATACTTATCAGGCTTTGACGTTCTGTAGTAATAATTTTTGGAATGGTCAAATCTCTGACAGAGCTGGCTGTTCGTTTAATGTGCGAATGTTAAAATATTATTTTAGATTTCATTAAAAATTTAATACTTAAAGGTTTACTTATTATTGTGTGATTGTTGGACCTCACAAAAAATATCGATTAAGGAGTTTTAACGACTCTGTGTCTGATGTTGTGAATGTTCAAAACTTTATAGTTATACTCAGCTATTTTAGTAGTTAATCTGTAATATCTGCAGTGGGATGCATGTTTCTGAGTAGTACTTTATATTTTTTGTAGTTTTTCGGTTAGAAAATGTGAAATTACGTGTTCTAGTCTTTCAGTATTGTAATAATTGTGCTGTAATTTTGAACTTCGCTTAATTAAATTTTTACTTGAGTATTGTTAATTAGTTTGACATGATAATTATTCTTAGCTTTTTCTTCAAACATATCTGTTAGAGGTTTTAAGTTGTTAATTTTATAGACGAATATCAAATTACGTTTTATTTTATCCATCTATTTTTTGAATCAGTATCAGTAAGTTTGTTTAAGTTTACGTTTTGGGTATGGACCATTACGTATGATTTTTCTTATGTTTAGAGTTTTTCACAGTTTTTCTGAGTTTGTGATTTGCTGATCTATTATTGGTTGTTGGTTCAGATGTTGTGCTGGATATGAAGGATAGATATTTGAAAAATGATGTGACTGTATTTGCATATCTACTTGTGCTTGCTGCTGCTGTTGTGATATGGTTTGTTGATATAAGCAAGGACTTAATTGCTCATTAATCATCATTAATGAGGTGGTTAAGAACTGATACCCGAGATTTGGCAAGCCAAACATGGCGGCCTATTTAGTATATATTTGAGCTGTTGTTGCAACGAAAGGTTAATAAGCAATTAACCGATGATTTATCACTAGCCGCCGGCCACTGACGTGGATGACAGAGATTGTAACTAAAAACTGTCCCAAAATTCACGCAAGAAGTAATTTTGATAGAAAACATTAATTTTAATTAAAAATTTAATTATTTTTGATTCATAAAGTATACAGTATAGGGTTACGTATAGAATAGAATACCGGGTAAGTGGCCTCCACGGTTTTGCTGGCACATGCGTACTCATTTGTTAAAATTTTCCATAACCTTTTTGCATAAATGTGGCTGAATATCATTGATACAGCGCTTAAGTTCCTCCTTCAAGACGTGAGTAGTCGTGGGCTTGTTGACATAAACTTTAGACTTTAAAAAACTCCAAAGAAAGGAGTCCAACGGTGTTAAATTGTATGATGTAGGCGGCCAATTCTGATCACCAAAACGGGGAATTACACGACCAAGAAATGACTGATGCAGTAATTGAATTGTTTCGTGGGATGTATGACATATGGCACCGCCTTGTTGAAACCATATGTCGTCTACATCTATATCTTGCAGTTTAGGCACAAAAAACTAGATTATCATGTCGCAATAGCGAACAACATTAACTGTTATTGACTAACCAGCCGCATTTTCGAAGAAGAATGGTCCGATGATGCTTCCAGTCTAAAATCCGCACCAAACAGTGACACGTTGTGGATGGATTTGTTGCTCAACACTCAGTCGTGGATTTTCTGATCCCCAAATGCGACAATTTTGACGACTAACGAAGCCCTCAAGATGAAAATGAGCCTCATCGCTGAAAATAGTTTTGTCCGAAAAATCAGCGTCCACATGTTGTTGTTCCATAATCCATTCAATAAAGTCTCTTTGCTGTGCGCGGTCAGTAGGTTTCAGTTCTTGAGTCAATTGAACTTTGTAAACATGAAGATGAGAGAATACGCTGTAGAGAGATTCTCAAAATGTTCAGTTCTTAACTATGGTGCCGAATTGATGTTTCGGGACTCTTGAGCAACACTCTCACGAACTGTTTCGATGTTTTGTATTAAACGACTTGTTGAAGGACGGCCAGAGTATCTATTGTCAATGATTGATCTAGTCTCCTTAAATTTTTTAATTAATTTCCTCACAGTTGATAAATTTAAATCACTATTCCGACCATATTTTATACGAAAATGGCCAACTGTAGCTGCCAAACTTCTATTATTTTAAAATATTGCTCAACAATAAAAATGTGTTTTTCTTTCCTGTAGGGCTCCATTTTAGAAACCCTCATCTATTAGCTGTCTTTTTTGTTGTCAACACTTTACCGCACCAATGGCGCGAAATTCAAAACTTGTGTGAATTTTGGGACACCCAATATATGCTTTTATCCTAAGCGATAGCACAGTAAAGCGTCCGACCCGCTGCACGGAATTAACACTTAATATCTGATTTCTACAGCTCACATATATAATTTCGGATAGAAGATCCTAGTGCTTGATTTAGGATAAAATTGATTACCCCATCTTTGCTGCTAAGGCGAGGAAGCCTCTTCAAAACACTTTTTCTCAAAACGACTGTGGCAACACGTCCGCTGTTTGAATGCACAAAACGAACTGGAAAAAAATATGAAGAGCATATTGCAGCCAAAATCTAACATGCTTAAACGGTTACTTGATGGTATTCAAAAATTTTACGTGTTAGTGGAATAAAATAATGGAAAATTTTGGTTTTTAGAATGATCATCTTTTATAGTATATAAGAGAGGGCTTGTTATAATCAACACATATTAGAACTTGTATTAGCATTTTTATATAGTGTAAGTGTCAACGAAGTAACAACTTATTACTGCATTTTCTGAAAAAATGGCAAAAGCAGAGATGAGCGACGTGCGCATGTTTAAATCCTCTCTAAAGAACTTTAAACCGTTAATATTGGTGTCACTTGCAGTCATAAACTAGACAGGAATACAAATAGCCGGCTCATTTATTCAAAAGCGGACAGCTTCAGCGTCACCTGAAGTCGCTGCCTATAAATCAAACTCAACAAACGAGCGTTTTACGCTACAGCGCCGCGACGTTGAGTCACAGGATTGATGTAAATTGCAAACCGCAGCGAGCGGCCCATCGTTGGAATTTTATATATATCTTTTAATATTCAGATACTCTCGCTTCTTCGTTTTTGCTTTGCGTATATCGCTACTTTTTAAAGTTGCAAATGTAAACACCGATGTGTTTGTTCGACCAAGGCGGAATCTTGTTGTGCAGTGTAACACTTTCAGAGTGCATTTACATCCGCCACTGCTTTCACTGCTCTAGTTTGAATGCATTTTTGTGTTTGTTTATAAAATCGGTTCTAAGTGAAACGAGAAAACTAGAAGTTGCCGAGAAAATTATGTACAACAAGATTTAAAAATCAATTGTGGGAGCTACGGATTTTTTTGTTTGCAAATTGGGTATTTTAATTGACAGAAGGATTTTGAATATTATAAAAATTGGGTGTTGCGTGTTTTTAAATTGGCTGAAATAGATTTTGTGGCAAACGTGTATTTCAAAGAACATTTTTTGTATGGAACATTTCTATATGTAATCTGTAATATTTACAATAATTAAAACACATACACTATGTAGTAGGTGACGTAAAAACAATGACATGATGTTGCATCCAATGATGATATACAGAGGCAACTTAAAATATTATGTTTGCTTGAAAAAATGTATGAAAACTGCCTAAATAAGAACATTTAAATCTATATGGCAACTCCAATGGTTTATGTCTATTTATGTGGTCTTTGTTGTCTAGTAGATTTAGAACCAACGCATTCGAATGAGATTCTAGTTTACTTAAATATTTTGCACTGTATTTAGTAATCACAGTTTTCACTAATTCAACTTTTAGGTCAATAAGTATGTCCGCGTTTCTCATAAAATAGGGAGCATTACACATTACACGTAGGACTTTAGACTGAAATCTTTCAATTTTCTGTATGTTGGAATTTGCTGCTGTGCTACAGAGTTGAGCACCATACGTCTAAACTGGTGTGAACACTGTATTGTACACGAAAAGTTTATTGGAGATAAGTTAGTTCTGCCAAAGTAACCAATAATGTTTTCTAAACGGAATTTCCAAGATGTTTGCGCTTTTTCGAAGTGTGGATTCTCTACATCAGGCGCTGATCAAGGTAAATTCAAAGGTATTTTACCTCCGTTAGTTGTATCAATGGGATATTATTAGTAAATACTTGCAGCGTGTTGCCTGTTGCGTATGGTAAAAGTTATGTGGAAAGAATTTTACGCGCCATTTTTTGGTCTATCGCACGACTGACTCCAAACCTCTGATTGGAGGTGGTTTGCTGCTAACACAGAATAGTTGTCTGTTACCTATAAAAACTTTATTTATTAGCAAAAGTTGATTGGTAAGTAAAACAACTGTGCAGATTAGGTAAAGGAGCGGACCAGATACGTTACCCTGTGGTACCCCTGATTTCACTAAATAAAGTGCTGTTAGTTTCGACCAAAATTTACTTGGAAATAGCTTCTGACAGGTACGACTCAAGGATAATAAATTCACTATGGGAAAAATAACTGTTTAGTTTGAAGCACAGGACTGTATACCACAATTGCAACCGCTTGATTCACGTCGAGAAATTCGGTCTAAAAGCTTGGTTAATAGCATCTACAAATCTATGAACTTACTTGTACAGTAGAATGAGCTGTTTGAAAGCCAAATTTATAGTCCAAAATAGTAGCTTTTTCTTTTATTAATGGCATTATTTTTTAGCACAACTAATTGGCCTGTTTGGCCACATTTTGTGAGGATTTTCTAGATTTAGGAATTATGATCATCCTGTGCAACCTTCCATGAGAAATATTCCAAACGCAGAACGCCATTATTCAACATAGTCAACACATACAAGACCTTTGCTTGGAGGTTCTTTAATTAATTTGTCTGTAATTGCATTATAGTTAGGGTCTTTTTTGGAGCTTAAATTGAATCGGATTGCATTTCTGATTTCTGGCATGGAGAACAGGTCTATAAGCTTTGAAGTATGTTTAGGATTATTATTTTGCATCATCACGGATTTCTTCCCGATTAATCACAACCCAGATGATATGGTGTTTTCCGTTAAAAAATTTTTATACTGCTCTTTATTCAATTTTACTAAAGCAGACCCCCCTCCGTGCTTGACAGTCGGAACAATAGAGTTCTGGATCATCATTTCAGTCTTAAACTGAAGCACGAAGATTCTCCGTTTCTGAGTGAAAGTTCAAATTTGGATTCGTTGGTCTATAGTATGTTTTGCCACTATTTAATTGTCCACGCACGATGCTTTTGCGTCCATTAAAGCCGTTTAGCTTTTGTATACAATACAACCATAAAGATTATAACCCTGAAGACGCGTCTTTATTGTGCTGACTTATATTGTTTCTTCACGTCTCTGGTTAAACACCTTAGAAATATCTATTTGATAAACTAATACTCTGCATTTGAATATTGTCCGTGATGGCCCAGAACAATGACAATCTCTAAGACTTTCTGTCTCTATGTAGGTGCAATGTAAGATTCGTATTTGTAGCACAAACTTTTAATTTTTATGCAATATTACCTACTAGTAGCCTTTTTCGATGTAAAGTGAGAATAGTTGAACGAGTTTCTAAGGAGACAAAAAGAATAAGCTGCATACTAATGAGGGAAAACATACATACGGTCTTCACGATCAATAACCAAATATCTGGTTTCATTTGCTTAGTAAAGGATCAGTACCCCAATGAATTCCAAGGAATTTATGAAATACCTTGTGGAAACTGCCAAAGTACCTATATAGGTCAAACAAACCGGCAAATATCCACCCGAATATATGAGCGCTCTCCGACCGCACGGAAAGGCAATAATGGCTCGACATTTGCCAAACTTATTAAAGAAACGGGCTACAATATTAATTTTTGCAAAAACCATTGCTTCTATATAAAAATTAAACAAACCTAAACAAAAGAAATCAAGAAAATTATTGAAAAATAGAATTGTTAGAGATTTTGAAGAACAATACAAAAAAAATAAAACAGACGTAGACGGGACAGAGAACATCATAAGACAATACATGAAAGTAACGCAGCAGATGAGATATTCCATAAACATAAAACACGAAAACCTCGAATCATAAAGGATATTATCTAGGTGATTAAAAAATGAAGAAGATATAAAAACCTGCAAATAAATAATAAACAAAAGATTACTATGAAGTCACAAATAAAATCTATAGGGAATATGCAAAGCTAAAGAAAGATACATAAGGAAAATATGTAAAAATGTAAGTAATCTTTTTAAAAAAACAAAAGTTGCTTGGGCTTATAAGACAATAAAAAATTTCTTTAAGGAGATTAAAGCAATAGGCGCAGGCGTAAAAGATTAAACAAGAAATATCCTGCTAGAACAAGTCAATATTGCAGAAATGCAAAAATACATTATTAAAAAACTGTATAGTAAAAATACCAAAGAGGAAGTCGTTCTGGAACCAAAAGACTAGGTCGACGAAAATAAGAAAGGAAATATGACAGCTTGGTCAGAATACATCAAATCTCTTCAGGAACTAAAGGTGAACAAAGCAGCAAGGACTGATCAAATTTTAGTAAAAATTATTAGGAATTTAGAAGAAAAAGCATGAAATATTTTGTTAAGGTAATATATCAGATATATGAAATGAGAAAATTTCTGAAGACTCTACTAAAACAATAATAATTTCTACGCCCAAAAAGAGCACAATTGTAAATTGCGAAAATTACTGCATAATAACTCTAGTGACACACGTCTTGAAAATGCTGACCAAAATATAAATCGCAGAACTTAATAAATTGTTAAAACGAACTATGAAGGAAGTAATGATAGCTCTTAGAGTAATCGCAGAAAATAGTGTGATGAAAGGGAAACCAACGTATGGCTTTTGAAACCACACCCTAGAATTACGGGCGTTTATTGCTAATCACGGTTTGGTTATAGTTTTAATATCTGAAACCCACTTTACGAGAAGAAGTTCACAATACCTAACTATATTATGTACAACCCAAAACACCCCAGCGGAGGTGCACACGGAGGATTAGCAATACTTATAAAAAGTTCCATCAAGCATTACGAAACAGATACGTAGACTCATGAGCACATTCAATTCAATACCATCGTGGTCGTAGAAAACTGGACAGGACAAATTACAATCACCACTTTGTAAAAATAAAATGGGATGCTAGAGTAACCACCACTAAAGGCATTAAATTGTCAAAATAGCTCGTCACAAATTATCTTAACTACCTCACCATATTGGCCTACGTATAGGAATAAAATCCCGGATCTACTTGACTTTTGTGTTACAAAAAACACCACAAAATTACCTAATAATTGAATCGTGTCTTGATATGACATCCAATCCCCAATCTTAATCACGTTAAGTACTCATATATGTAACAGGCCTAGATCAATTAGACTCAGTAAACCAACTGGCACTTATTTAGAGTAATAGTCAACGAGAAAATAGATCTAGACATACCTCTTAAAACCACCAATGAGATAGATGATGCAGTAGAGCACCTATACAAAGTGCGGGGGGGGGGGGGGGGGGGGGGGGGGGGGGGGGGGGGGGGGGGGGGGGGGGGGGGGGGGGGGGGGGGGGGGGGGGGGGGGGGGGGGGGGGGGGGGGGGGGGGGGGGGGGGGGGGGGGGGGGGGGGGGGGGGGGGGGGGGGGGGCGATTACATTGGCAAATGTTTCTCTTTCTGCAGCTGCTCTAAATATTTGTTGAACATTCATGCCTGTCCACTGCCTTATATTCTTAAGCCAACAAGTTTTCCTTCTACCCTTCCGCGTTTGCCTTCAACCTTACCCTGTATGATAAGTTGGGGTAGGTTATATTTTTATTTCTTATTAGGTGTCCCAAGTAGGCGGTTTTCTTCTTTTATGGTAGTTATAATTTCTCTATTACAGTTCATTCTTGTAGTACCTCTTGGTTTGTAATCCTGGCTGTCCATGGATTTTAAGTATTCGTCTCATCAACCACATTTCAAAGGCTTGCAGTTTGTCTATCTCGTGTTTATTTAGTGTCCAGACTTCCGTTCCATATAACAATATTGACCATATATAACTCTTTACCATTCTCCATCTGATTTGTAAATTTAGATTTTTATTTGTCAGGAGTGTTTTCATTTTTATAAATCCTTGCCTAGCTATTTCTATTCTACTCCTTATTTCTATATTTGAGTTTAGATCTGAGTTTAACCAGCAACCTAAATATTTGAATTTTCCAACTTCTTCTAAAGCGTTGCCAATCAATTGTAAAATTTATACCCCCAGGATTTTTACTCACTTGCATGACTTTTGTTTTCTTAGTATTGATTGTTAGGCCCATTTGTAAACTTGTTTCGTGTATTTTGTTAATTAGCTGTTGTAATGCTCTAGGGTTGTCTGCAATTAGTACGCTGTCATCCGCGTATCTTATGTTATTTATCGTTTCCCGTTTATTTTTATTCCTAAATTGCAGTTGTGTAAGGCGTTCTGAAAAACTACTTCTGAATAGAGATTAAATAACATTGGGGACAGTATGCAGCCTTGACGTACCCCGCGTTTAATTTCTACTTTGTTTGTTTCAGTGTCTTCTACCATTACTTTAGCACGTTGGTTCCAATAAAGATTTCTGATTAGTTTTATGTCTCTTTCGTCTAAGCCAATGTTTTCCAAACATTCTATGAGTTTGATGTGTCTTACTTTATCAAATGCTTTCTCATAATCGAGAAAGCACAGATATACATCTTTTTTCTGATCTCTACATTTCTGCATCATTATTTGTATACAGAAGAGAGCTTCACGCGTTCCCATTCCATTTCTGAAGCCGAATTGGTTGTCACTCACTACTTCTTCACATTTTCTATATATTCGGTTTTGCATTATCTTCAAGAGTATTTTAAGGGCATGGCCATGAGACTTATTAATCTGTAATCATTGCAAGATTTCGCATTTGCATTCTTAGGCAAAGTAATAAATGTTGATTCCAACCAGTCATTTGGAATGTTACCTGTTTCATATATTTTATTATACAAATCAACTAGTATCTTTAGGTTGTCTTCGTTTATTAGTTTAATTAGTTCCATATATATGTTATCCGGTCCTGGGGTTTTCCTATTTTTATTTGGTGTATTGCATTCTCTACTTCTCGCTTTAGAATTGTGGGTCCTTTTGTTCTTCTCCTCTGTTTTGTATATTGTTTCTGGTCTCTCGTCGTCAAACAATTTTTCTATATATCGTTCCCAGATTCTTATTTTCTCAGTTTCGTCCATTATTATTTTGTTGCTGTCATCTCTTATCATCATTTGTGTTTTCTTTCTGTTGGTGCCGACAACTTCTTTTATTTTCTTATATAAACCAAACATGTTGTGTTGTTCGTTCAAGCTTTCTATTTCTGTACATCTGTCGCACATCCATTTTTCTTTTGCTTCTTTAATTTTAATTTGTATAATTCTATTTATTTGTTTGTATTCTGTTTCATTGTTATTTTTGACAATTCTCCGTCTATCCATTAGGTCTAATATTTCTTTCGTCATCCACTTCTGTTTAAAGTACTCTTCTCCTTTGAATTTCAGACTTTCATTTCCAACTGTGTTATCGTTGTTTTCAATTTTGCCATAAATCATCAATATCTTCTTGTGTGCTCCCTGTTGTTTGTGAGCCATCACTTATCAAACTTGCTATTTCTTGTTTTATATTATTTATTACTGTATTTTGTTTCTCATTTCGGAGTTTATCCACGTTTAGTTTTTGTTTGTTTTCTTCTTCTTGATAATTTTTTCAGTCTGACTCGCATTTTGATGATTATGGGGTTATGATCTGATCCAATGTCTGTGCCCGGTATGTCTTGGCACTTAGTATATTGCTACGATATCTTTTATTTATAAGCACATAGTCGATTTGATTTCTAACTATGTTGTCCTTCCTGTTTTGAGGAGAAGTCCAAGTATATAGTCTGCGAATTGGCAGTTTGAACCATGAGTTGCTTATTACGTAATTTTCCTCTTGGCAGAATTGGATTAGCCGATCTCCTCGTTCGTTTCTTTCTCCTATGCTGTATTTACCTACAATGTCATTGACTTCCCACTTCCAATTTTGCATTCAGATCACCCATTATGATGTTTATATCTTGTTTTTTTGTCAAACGTGTCATGTCTCTGATTTGCTAGTAAAATTCTTCAACTTCAGCATTAGTTCTTTCCGTTGTTGGAGCGTATACTTGAATGATATTTATGTTGACAGGATTGCCTTTCAACTGTAAGAGCATGACTCTGTCAGAGTATGGTATAAAATTTTGGACATGTTGCTTTAGTTTACTGTCTATTACAATTGCTACTCCATTTGTATGTTTGTCTTGGTTTCCTGAGTAATATATGATTTTGTCATCAGATCTTAGAATTCCGGAATCAGGCCATCGTACTTCACTGATTCCTAAAATTTGTAAATTTATTCTTTTCATCTCCTGGATGAGATTTGCTAATTTTCCAGGTGAATATAGGCTACGGGCGTTCCATGTGCCTATTTTAATGGTTGAATTAATATTTTTCCACTCGGGGATTCTTAGCACCCCCTGGTTACTTAAAACCTGCCGAGGACTGGGGGCCGTAATTAAGTTTCGTGCTGCCATGTAATTTTCTTGGAACAATAATACAGTGGTTTTCCGTTGCCTTCTGTATCGCGGTACTGATTGCCGGTTGTAGCGTCCATCGCTGCCGCCATCAGGTTCCATAAGTGAAGCTGTTCCAATCTCCTCGATTTCCACCTTCACTTACAGTTTTTTTTTGAGAGACCCGCTTCCATCTTCAAAAGTTATTACAACCAGGGCCATTAAATCCAATACTTGTAAGTTGCCCCTGGTTGCCCCTCATTTAGTTTAGCCTGTATGTCGATACAGTTTACCGGTGTGTGGCCGCTGTTTTATCTTTACAGCTACTAGGAGCCATAAATGAGAGTTGGGTGAATGTTGAGGACCAAAACCCCAGTACGACTACCCAGTTACCCGGATAGCCCGACAGTACTGGAAGTAGAGGTGCTACCTCTAACAGTCACCCTACACACCTGAATCGGATTGCATTTCTGATTTCTGGCATGGAAAACAGGTCTATAAGCTTTGAATTATGTTTAGGATTATTATTTTGCATCATCACGGATTCCTTCCCGATTAATCACAACTCAGATGATATGGCGTTTTCCATTAAAAAAATTTTATACTGCTCTTTATTCAATTTTACTAAAGCAGACCCTCCTCCGTGCTTGCCAGTCGGAACAATAGAGTCCTGAATCATCATTTCAGTCTTAAACTGACGCACGAAGATTCTCCGTTTCTGAGTGAAAGACTCAAATTTGAATTCGTTTGTCTATAGTATGTTTTGCCACTATTTAATTGTCCACGCACGATGGTTTTGCGTCCATTAAAACCGTTTAGCTTTTGTATACAATACGACCATAAAGATTATAACCCTGAAGACGCGTCTTTATTGTGCTGACTTATATTGCTTCTTCACGTCTCTGGTTAAACACCTTAGAAATATCTATTTGATAAACTAATACTCTGCATTTGAATATTGTCCGTGATGGCCCAGAACAATGACAATCTCTAACACTTTCTGTCTCTATGTAGGTGCAATGTAAGATTCGTATTTGTAGCACAAACTTTTAATTTTTTTGCAATATTACCTACTAGTAGCCTTTTTCGATGTAAAGTGAGAATGGTTGAACGAGTTTCTATGGAGACAGAAAGAATAAGCCGCATGCTAATGAGGGAAAACATACATACGGTCTTCACGATCAATAACCAAATATCTGGTTTCATTTGCTTAGTAAAGGATCAGTACTCCAATGAATTCCAAGGAATTTATGAAATACCTTGTAGAAACTGCCAAAGTACCTATATAGGTCAAACAAACCGGCAAATATCCATCCGAATATATGAGCACTCCCCGACCGCACGGAAAGGCAATAATGGTTCCACACTTGCCAAACTTATTAAAGAAACGGGCTACAATATTAATTTTTGCAAAAACCATTGCTTCTGTATAAAAATTAAACAAACCTAAACAAAAGAAATCAAGGAAATTATTGAAAAATAGAATTGCTAGAGAATTTGAAGAACAATACACAAAAAAAATAAAATAGACGTAGACGGGACATAAACATAAAGGATATTATCTAGATGATTAAAAAATGAAGAAGATATAAAAACTTGCAAATAAATAATAAACAAAAAATTACTATGAAGTCAGAAATAAAATCTATAGGGAATATGCAAAGCTAAAGAAAGATACATAAGGAACATATGTAAAAATGTAAGTAATCTTTTTAAAGAAACAAAAGTTGCTTGGGCTTATAAAACAATAAAAAATTTCTTTAAGGAGATTAAAGCAATAGGCGCAGGCGTAAAAGATTAAACAAGAAATATCCTACTAGAACAAGTCAATATTGCAGAAATGCAAAAAATACATTATTAAAAAACTGTATAGTAAAGATACCAAAGAGGAAGTCGTTCTGGAACCAAAAGACTAGGTCGACGAAAATAAGAAAGGAAATATGACAGCTTGGTCAGAACACATCAAATCTCTTCAGGGACTAAAGATGAACAAAGCAACAATTTTAGTAACAATTATTAGGAATTTAGAAGAAAAAGCATGAAATATTTTGTTAAGGTACTTAGAGTAATCGCAGAAAAGAGTGTGATGAAAGGAAAACTAACTTATGGCTTTTCAAACCACACCCTAAAATTACGGGCGTTTATTGCTAATCATGATTTGGTTATAGTTTTAACTTTACGAGAAGAAGTTTGCAATACCTAACTATATTATGTACAACCCACAACACCCCAGCGGAGGTGGACACGTAGGATCAGCAATACAATAAAAAGTTCCCTCAAGCATTATGAAACAGATACGCAGACTCATGAGCACATTCAAGCTACCATCGTGGTCGTAGAAAACTGGACAGGACAAATTATAATCACCACTTTGTATAGTCCTCCGAGATATAACATAAAAATAAAATGGGGTGCTAGAGTAACCACCACTAAAGGCATTAAATTGTCAAAATAGCTCGTCACAAATTATCTTAACTACCTCATCACCAGGCATATTGGCCTACGTATAGGAATAAAATCCCGGATCTACTTGACTTTTGTGTTACAAAAAACACAACAAAATTACCTAATAATTGAATCATGTCTTGATATGACATCAAATCCCCAATCTTAATCACGTTAAGTACTCATATATGTAACAGGCCTAGATCAATTAGACTCAGTAACAAGTAAACCAACTGGCACTTATTTAGAGTAATAGTCAACGAGAAAATAGATCTAGACATACCTCTTACAACCACCAATGAGATCGATGATGCAGTAGAGCACCTATACAAAGTGCGGCATGAGACTCAACCTCTTTATCGAAAGCGGGCGATGTCCGTAATACTCTAGCTGTGGTAATAAAACGAGAAAAGAAGTTTAGCAGAATTTGGCAAAACACTAGGTCCTCGAATGATAAAAATAGGCCCAACAATGCTACGAAAATTTGAAAGTAATGCTTTAAGATCAAAAAAGTCAGGCTATATAATATCATCTATCCACGAGAAAACTGAAACATTCACAGCAAGCAATCCCTCCAATTCAAAAACCAGAAATGAGGAAGAAAAGGGTAATACTTTTGCAGCACATCTAACAGATGTTTTCAACCCTTTCCCTCTGCAATAACACCAGTAGAAGCAAAAATACGACTACACTTGGAGACACCAGATTAACTAAGTCTACCAATAAAAAAGATCACAATTGCAGAAATAAGATCGTTAATTAAGTCCAAGCTAAATCCTAAGAAAGCAGCAGGTTATAACCTAATTATAGGCAATCAAATCCTAAAACAATTGCAAAAAAAGATACTAACTAATAACGCCTATATTTAATGGTGTTTTAAGATTGAGCTATTTCTCGACACAAGTAATACTCATATTCAAACCAGGCAAACCTCATGAAGAATTGCCATCTTATCGCCCGATCAGCTTACTATCAATAATATCTAAAGATTTTGAAAAAATTCTTATTGAAAAGAATCAAATCAATTTTAGAATACCACGATCTAATACTAGCAAACTGATTCGGTTTTAGAGAGGAACACACTACCATTGAAGTTTACAGGATAGTAAGCGAAATCAACCAAGCCTTTGAAGAGAAAAATATTGCTCCACTATCTTCCTCCACATAAACCAGACCTTTGGTAAAATCGGGCATGTGGGACTATTGTATAAGATTAAGAAAAACCTGCCACACACTTATTTTTACCTAAATAAATCCTACCTGAGCAATAGATACTTTCAGGTAAAGTTTCAGAATGAACTAACGAAATTACACCCTATTAACTCCGGTTGTACCGCAAGAAAGCGTACTAGGTCCCGTGCTGTACCTACTGTATACGGTAGATATACCTACCATCGACCTTATGACCACTAGTACATTTGTAGATGATACTGCAGTTCTTTCAACTTACGAAAATCCTGTTATTGCATCAAGAAATTTACAAATTTCTCAACCAAGTGCAAGACTGGCTTCGGCTTTGGTGTATAAAAGCAAACGGAAACAAGTTTACTTAAATCACCTTCACACTCAGAAGAGAAACATGACCACCAGTTACCCTTAATAATACACCACTTCCGCAAGCAGAAGGATTTTCGATCAATCAACTGGGCCTTAAGTCCTTTAAGTTAAACTGGCTATTAGGAAGAAAATCTGAGCTAACTTTACACAACAAAGTTACTACAAAAGTGGACGTATGGGCCGCAACTGTGGGAAACTACAAGCAACTCCAACTTGGAGATTTAAGAGCAATAGCAAATGCACCGTTGTACGTTAGGAATGAAGTCATCCATCTGAATCTCCTAGTGAAACTAGTGAAAGAAGAAGTGAAGTGCGCGAGTGCAAACTATATTTCACGATTAGTAAATCATACAAACCATCTTGCTGAATCTGCTGGTTAACAGTAATACAGTCCACAAGCTGAGAAGACTCAGCTCCCTAGACCTTCTGAATCGATACTAGCCTGACTTGTATGTTAAATATTATCTGTACATAGATAATAAGTAATTTTTGAGGAAGCCTTTCACTGGAACGGCATCCAACATGTACTCTTTTTATAAAATTCGCCTTATTTACTTATTGTTCATCAGAGCTGATTCTAAATATTAAGTTAAAATAAAAAAAAATAATGCGTCCCCACGAGCTTATTGAAAAACATCTAGGAGACAAACTGATGCCTACCATTTTGTGATAACCACACTTTTATTTTCAAGGCTAACAGCGCTGATGGGTTCTAATTTTGAGAAGTAACATTTATTCCTAGCGTTTTGAGCACTTTGACTGCATTAAAATTTGTTGAAAACATCTGTTGTGTTGATTTAGATTCAAATGCAGTTATCCAGCTTTCATCACCAGCAATGACATAAATTGCGTTACATTGCGGTACTTCCATCACATTTTTTAAGAGTTTTGTTACAATATTCTATATGCCAATGTTGTTGTTATTATGCTTCTATTAAATTGCCAGATATCTATACACAACAACCTTTCTTATAATCAAATGATTATGTAATTTATTAACTTTCTATAGCGGAGCTTATAGTAGAAAGTTAATGAGATTATCATCCAATCTGTCTGTCTGGAGACACTATAACTTCCATTCTATTCAACGGATTCACTTTAAACTTGGCATACACACATCTTAGGTCAGTACCTGTAGTAGTACCGCTGTAGAAAGTTTCCTTTACGGTATTACACCGTTCTTGTTTCTTGAATATTTTGGCTGGCGTCTATGTTTCTTGTGGTAATTTGTAGAATTGGTTTTTTTGTGAAGATCATCGCAAAATAAAATCCCTTCAAGTTAAATTTATTATATTAGTTCTTTAAAAAAAGGTTAAGCCACCAAATGAAATTGTGCAACGATTTTTTTAGGAGTTCGAATGTTATAGTAAATCATAACTCCAAAATTTTCAACGAACTTAAAAAGTTCGTTACTGAATTCTATATGTCTGTCTGTCGATCCATCACAAAATTTGAGATTTTTTAAAATTTGAAAATGGATTCTTATAGGAAATTTTAAGCTGAATTCGAAAATGAAGTCGAAAAAATTCTATGTCGAATAATTTTCGAAATATTTGATTTCGAATTTTTAAGTTCGTTCTGGGATTGCTTACAGAGCAATTTCTTCGCCGGCCCCATGTTTTCATATTAAATTTTTGTTTGCTACACAACCTGTGCGGGGTTGCTAGCCTCCCATCAGGCTCCTCCCCAGGTGGCGGATAGGGGAAAACCTCCTAAATATGGGTGGTACCGAGGAAATGAAATACTCGGGGCGGACCAAAACTAGCAAAGCAGCGTCTGACTTCAGAGAAGCGGCTGCAAACAGCGTCTGTTTTCCCAGGTTAGGGACGGCTGATACCAAAATCTTCCAACCCACCTAGTCAGCGTGGAAGATAATGACTATTACCTCCTTAAAAAGGGGAGACCTATATCCAACAATGGATAGAACAAGGTTGAAGAAAAAAGAAGAAGAACACAACTTTTACAAAATAATTGTTAGTTATTACAACTACATTAGAACCCTTAAACTAAACAAAATGGTACCTTTGATTACTTTTGTGCATTTTAATTCATTAGTTTACATTTTTTGATATTTCTCTCGTATCATTTTTAATTTTCTTTAAATTTCGTTAACCAAAATATAATATTAAGGTAAAAATGTTGTAATAATAGATAATACTCTAAAATATAATACATTAATCACAGTGGGTAGTGCAAAAAACAAGACAGAAAAATAAAACATCTATAGAAGCATGATAGGTGGGAAATGTAAGCATAAGAATGACAATGTATTAAGTTTCGCAGCGTTAACTATAAAATAGGGTTCTGAAAATAAACAGGCACTTAAAAATATAAATATATATAAAGAAACATAAATCATATCAGGAATGTACAATACAATACAAGATAAATACGAACTGATACCAAAAGTAAGAATTTTTCGAAAAGTGGACGTGATTATTTGGTCGAAACTAAAAAACATTTGAAGTATAAAAAGAGAGATGGAGAAAAAAAAATAAATACCAATGCAATGTGGGTGATCTACAGAATAAAGTTTTATAAAAATCTAAGCTAGACATTAAAGACATCTATAGGGTAATAGTAAAAAATTTCTGGGTGAAAATTGTAGAAAAGTATTAAAAATTAAGAAAATGCCCAAACAAAAATGTTTTAGAATAAAATTGAACAAAATAAGATAAAATGTAAGAAAAAACAGAAACATAAGGTACAATAAAAAGAAGCAGATTAGTGCCATAGAATTTGGGCGTCATAAGTATACTCCTTCTTCTTCTTTTTTTATGTACACTATTAACCTCTTTCTAACCACATAGTCATGCGGTACTATGAGTCATGTTGAGCGTACCTCGGGCAGGTGGTTAGTTTTACCCGCTAATGTATTTCATGAACGCCAAAGACGTTTGTATGACGGTTGCAGAACATGTAGTGTTTACCGTTGGAAAGGTGTACAATGTATACACTAACGATATTAAAAAGGAGCTATGTTTATTAAAAATAAGATATAAATTTTGGTAGGAGTAAAGAAAAAAGACTATTGAGTTAGAAGTAATATTTTGTAGAACTGCTTACACATAATGTACAAAGGGAACCAATAAATTCACTAAGCTATTTGGTAACGGTTGTTTTTTATAGAGGTATAAAACTTTAAGTTGGCAACACTTTTTTAATTGGCAGCCATTTTGTCAGCTGTCAAGTGATTTATGTTTAGTTTGGTTTGGCATTTCAACATGAATAGACTGACGTCTAAACAACGCTTCCAAATTGTGCAAATTTATTTTGAAAATCATGGTTCTGTTCGAAATACGTATCGTGCACTACGTCCATTTTACGGTCAACATAATCGTCCATCAGAACAATTAATTCCATTAACTATGGAACGTTTTCGCACCACGTTTACTCTACATGATAATACGCATCCAGAGAGACGTCGTACATTGCGTACAGAAGAAGTAATTGTGGCTGTAGAGCGTAGCGTAGAGGAAGACCCGAATCAGTCTATCCGGCATCGTGCACAGGAATTGGATATGTGTCCATCTACTTTATGGAAGATTTTGCGGAAAGATATTGGTTTGCGTGCTTACAAAATCCAACTCGTGCAAGAATTGAAGCCACACGATCACCTAGCAAAGCGTAGATTCCGTGAATGGGCTCAAAACAAGATTGCCGATGATCCCGATTTTCATAAGCGAATTTTGTTTAGCGACGAAGCTCACTTTTGTTTGAATGGATACGTCCATAAACAAAACTGCCGTATTTGGAGTGATGGTAATCCTCAAGTGTATGTTGAGACACCGTTACATCCAGAAAAACTGACTGTTTGGTGTGCTTTATGGGCCGGTGGAATTATTGGTCCGTACTTCTTTAAAAACGATGCTGGTCAGAACGTTACAGTCAATGGTGACCGCTATAGAGCCATGATTACTGACTTTTTCGTTCATCAATTGAACAACCATGATGTACAGGAGCTGTGGTTCCAACAAGACGGTGCAACATGTCACACAGCTCGTGCCACAATTGATTAATTGAAGAAAACGTTTGGTAACCGCATAGTTTCACGTTTCGGACCCGTGAATTGGCCTCCAAGATCGTGCGATTTAACGCCGCTAGACTATTTTCTGTGGGAATATGTGAAGTCGCTAGTCTACGCCGATAAGCCCGAAACGATTGACCACTTGGAGGACAACATTCGTCGCCTTATTGCCGATATATGGCCACAAATGTTTCAAAAGTCATCGAAAATTGGACCTCCAGATTTGACTATGTCCGATCCAGCCGTGGCGGTCATATGCCAGAAGTCATATTTAAATTATAATGCCAGAAGATTATCTTTCGAATAAAGTAAATTTCATGTCAATTTAAAAAATTCATCTTTGTTTTATTCTATTTCAAAGTTCTATACCTCTATAAAAAACACACGATATAAGAACGACGAAAATAATAAATCTATGAGAAAGAAAATGAATGAAATTTTATATATAATAAAAAATAATAACTATCTTGAGAAAAACTACAGACATTTATAAAACGGTAGAGAAATTTTAATGGCTAAAATTTATAAATTAATCGTTTAACAAGCTACGATAGCCCATCTGAGTTGGAAAGTTCAAGCGCATTTTTATATTTTATTTTTTCTTGCGTAACAGTTGATTTCATATTTATTTCGTAAAATATATACAAGAGGTATGTCTGTAAAGATAAATGAGACTGATAAAAAAAAATTCGTTTAATTGTATTTAGATTCAATAAACTTAATATTCTTCAAAGTAACATCATTGAACATCAATATACTTGGAAGTCTGGAAGTGGAACCTCTTTTAGAGCAGTCGTCACAGCAGCGCGCACTTTTTGAACAATCACAAAATAATGGGCTTTTAAGTTAAATTTGAGCTGGGAAAATAAAAAAAAGTCTAGCCGAATCAGCTCCGAGCTATGAGGAGGTCGGGATAAGTCTCGTTTTATCTGCTACATTCTGCTACTTACAATCATGCATCGGCTAGAGTTCAAAACCGGTTTAACCTTAGTTACATTGTCGGAAGTATGAGAAGTTGATGGGCACCCTGTACGTTACTCATTCTCAACGTTGGTTTTCTTTTCCCTGAACGCTTTGTGCTACCTAAATACTTATACATATCGCTACATTTTGACCCATGATGCGACTCTAAACAGTTGTTCATTTCGCATGTTATCCACATTTTGGAAAGGCTTAAAGGCAAATAAAATGAGTCAGACTGTTTACCTGGTATCTTCTATCAACAGCCAGGTCCAAAGATCTACCTCCCGATTTTTCCGCTTGGACCGAGAACATGGGTCTCACTATTTTCCAAGTGCACCTTGGGGTATGTAAATATTTCAAAACTTTTTGCTAACCTTGTTATAATTCAAATGCAAATAATTCTAAATTTCTGGTTATTTTCATCAAATTAGCGCCATATCTGTAATGCGAACGAAAAAATTGATATATTCCTTCATTCGGTCTCTTACACCATATTTAAGGACAAATTTTTATTATAATTATATTCGAGAAGGACTATGCAGAAATCCAAAATTAACAGGTTTGGGCATTTCCTCCCGAGGTCGGAAAGTTTGATCTTCGAATGTACGCCCGACCCTTATGATCTATATCTAACAATTTGTATTGATTATTTGGTAGATGGTCAACATTCAAAACACAAACCGGCTCACTCGAGTCACTATTTATTCTATATGACTAGATATTGAATTAGGCAGTGTCCTATCAATAGCCAATTAAATGACAAAATCAATGTATGCAGATTAATTAGGGAAGTTTTACCATCAAGGAAAGTCAAAACGTAAGTCAAGTGTACTGTAGTACTTTACGTTCTTCAATACTTGGACTAAACAACTATTGATAGAATAATTAAATATTGTTGTTATTGTAAAAGTGAACAGGGTAGTCATTCATATTTTGGACATCAAAAGTATCGATTAAGCTATTCATCGACACAAATCTTTTCTACCTCTTGCAATGATTCCATATCTATAATTATCCATTTGTATTCTTTGCAAAAACATTGTGTGGTTTTATATAAAAAATATTTTCATTATTTTCATTTGTTTCATACAGTTAGAAATATAGAGTGATTCTTAAAATAGTTCTTTTGAATATACGAATTAATGAGATTTGACTTTATATAGAAACAATTACGAAAATATGTTTACATATTTTTAACTTCTTCCGCTACCTAATGGCAGCTAGCATACAAAGAAAAGAGGAAAGACTAACAGCTGCGTTAACAGACTTCTACCATGTAAGGAAACAATAAAAAAACAAAATTATAGTGTTTAACACAATTTTAAGCATCTGCGTTAATATACTTTTGTGAGACGTAGTAGGTATTTAATAAAATAAACCAAATGAAAGTAGGAGGAAGAAAAAAGTTTTACGAAAACTTTTTGGTGGGATAAAAATTGAACTTGAGTTAATCTTTTTTGGTTCTGTTACTTTAATAATAGTTTAGTGACATTGTGTTTCGATGGTGTAAATTGTCGTTCTCCATGTTGGTTTTGTGTTGCTTATATGCTTGATGCGTCTCATAGCCTCTAAGTTGTTTTACTTGATTGATCCAGCTTCTTGGAAATTTTCCTCTTGGGCGGTTTTGATCAATTTTTCCTTTCGCCATTAATATTTCTGACTATGAGAAACACCAGTGTAGTTTGTTGTTTTGAGATATTGTTATCTCTCCATTTTCTACTTAATTTTGAGATTGTGTTTCAAGCTACGCTTATTCTTCGTTTCATTTACTATTTTCTTTGTTAAATAATTTTTTCAAAATTTTGAATCTAGCTACTTCTTTGGCTTTACTAGAAGTTATGAGCATTAGTCTATATTGTTTCTTTTTAATGTCTAATTTTGACATAAAACGTTCTCAAGTTTAGCGTCGCTAGCTGCAATGATAAAAATATTATTAGCGAATCTTAAATTAATTATCTTCCGACTACCAATGGAGACATCTCCATCCTAATTATCCAAAACTTGTTTTATGTATGCATTGGATAATAATAGGGATAGAATACAACTCTGTCTTACACCTGTTTCTGTCCTAAATGTGCTTGAAAATACTTTGTTGTTTCTTACTTTAACGTAATTATTTTCGTATCAAATCTGTAAGGTGATGTGGAACTCTCACACCTCAGGAGACTTTTCTAAAAAGATGTATAAATATCGATTTGCCACATTTTTGATTCCGATATTCTTCTTCTTCTTCTACTCTTATATATAAGCTATCAGCCTGTTTCTGACCACATATTTCGTGTAGTACTATTAGCCATGTTGGGCATACCCTGGACAAGTGGCTAGTCTAACCCGAGAAGGAGAATGTATTTTATGACCGCTAAAGATGTTTGTATGACGGCCAGACAGCATTTGATGTTTGCCATTGTTTTTGACCTGGAAGTCGAACCCAGGGCTAGCCGCGCGCTAGTGTGGTAGGCTTAGTCTTTGCCTTGCGACTGTCCTGCTCTCTTCAGTTCCGACATTAAGTAGAAAATTTTATGAATTATGTCAACACATAGTTTTCCCGTGGTTTTTAAAGCTTTGTTTTTTAATTTTTTAATGTTTTGATAGCTTTTTCTATTTCTGATTTCAGTATATGTGATTCTTTTTCGGTTAACATGTCTTCTTCTTTTTCCTCTTTTTTATCATATGCCCTTGTGCCCTAAAGCGTCGAGCTGGTTGCTTTGATCCAGTTCTTCCGGTCTTTTCAATCTCGACCCAGCCTATTCATTTATCCTTCTCCATTCCCCCTTTTCTCGTCATTCTGTTTATTCCTTCTATCCATTTTATTCTGGACCTGCCTCGTTCTTATATTCCCCCTGGTTTTGCTTCGAGTACTTGTTTGAGAATTCTTTCTGCATCCATTCTAAGCACATGCTCGTACTAACTCAACTGCCTGCTCTATATTCTTGCATTCAAGGATATTTGCTTCATTTGCTCTCTGATTCTGGTGTTTCTTATTCTATCTTTTCTTGTATTGCTGACCATTTTTCTTAAAAGTTTTATTTCTACCGCTTGTGTGGGGCTTTTGTGTTTCTCCACCATAGTCCAACTTTCTGCTTCAAATGTCAGGAGAGGTACATATACTGCATTATATATCTGGAGTTTTGTTTTATTTTTAATTTCTCTTTTTCCTGTTGTTCATTTAGTAATAGGCGTTGGTTGCTTTTTGAACTCGTTTGCTGATTTCCGCGTCGTTCGTTCCGGGACTTGAGTTGATTGTACCTAAGTATTCATACTCTTCTACTACTTCTAGTACTGCTTCCTTGCAACGAATTCTAATATCCTCTTTATGTTCTTTGTTTGTTATTTTCATTATTTTATTTTTTGATGTATTTATCTCCATCCCTTTCGCTTCTATTTGTTGTGTCCACACGTTGGTCGCTTCTTGTAATTTTTGTTGATAGTCTGTTATTATGAGGATATCATCTGCATATATCAGTGCTTATATGAATATCGGTGCTAGATTCCTGTACTCGACTATGGTATTTCTTGTATGTTTACATTTTTTGTAACGCTATTAATTAGTATATTAAAGAGTAGGGGACTCAGACTATTCCCCTGTTTTACGCCCAGTTCTATGTAAATATTTCTGAATATTCTCTGCCTATTTGTGCCCTTCCATATACTTCTTTGTATAGATTTTTAATAGCCGTTTTGAAATTTTATGTAATTATTAATTTGTTTAGGGCTCTCCAGAGTTGTTCTTTTGGAACTGTATCGAAAGCGGCTTTGAGGTTTACAAAAGTTAGATATAATTTTCCGTTGCGTTCTCTTGCATTTTCGATGTGGTCTTGGGTTTGTCGGTTTGGCTGAAGCCTGTTTGTTCTTCTTTGAGTTTTTTTTTTATATATTCAGTTTGTCTTTTTTTCAGTACTCTAAATATTTGTATTACAGAGGATAGGCATATAGCTGTGTAGTTTTCGTATAATATTGTGCTTCCCTTTTTGTGCATTGAGTTAATTATGTTCATTTTTTTGTCCTCCCTTTCATACAAGTTTTTGTATCCAACTCTTTACTTTTTCGCCTCTATATGTAATCCTTTTAGAGCTTATTCCATCTTTCCCATTTGCTTTGCCAGTCTTCATATTTTTGATGGCTTCTACTGTTTCCTTCGTGATAACAGAATTTTTATTAATACCTTTTTTACCTCTTTCCATATTTTCTACCTTTTTTTGTTGATCAAGTTTCTCCTCTTTTAGTTTAAATTTATTCTTATAATATGCCCTTCAGGTTTATAGTATTTCTGTTGTTTCTGTTGCTAGATTTATCTTATTTTTGAACGTTTCTAGCTTTCTTTCCGTATTGTTCTCTTAGCCTTTTGATGATTCCCCAGAAGTGTTTTTTTATTTTTGTGGAATTTTGTTTCAATATCATTTCCAAATTTTTCCCATTATTTTTGTTTCGACTGTTTTACTTTTTTCTTTGATTTATTTCTTTTTTATATATATATGTGTTTCTTATTTCATCATTTTAATTCCTTGTGTATTTCTTCCAGGCTAGTTTCTTTTCCCTAATTTTTTGCTTGATTTCTTCATTCTTCTCCTTCGTGTGTCAATTCTTTGTTTACCACAAACTTCTTCTGTTTCTTTGCATATGTTCTCCCTAAAATAGTTTCATGATACTCTAATAATTGCAGTCATTTTCATATTCTTCCTCGGCCTTTGACAATCTCTACCGTATGCTTATGTATGCTGTTTGTATGTCTTCTTTTCTTAGTTTATGCACATTCAGATTTGCGTACATTTTGCATTTTTTTAGGTTTATTAATGTTTGTGTTGGCGATTAGAAGTTTATGATCTGTATTCATTTCCGCCTCTCTTATCACTTTTGCATTTGCAACTTTTCTCCTGTTTTCTGCATTATAAATTATATAATCGATTGCACTTTCTACATTTTTTTTGACCTAAATGTTATTTTGTAAATTTATTTATGATCGTAAAATGAGTTTCCTATAAAGTTGGGTTTTCAATGCAAAAATTGACCATTCTCTGTTTGCTTCTGTTTAGGGTTTCTTCTCCCCCGTATTTCCTTATGATTTCATGGTTTCTATTTTATCGTTGCATGTTCTTGCGTTCCAGTCGCCGATAACGTGTAACATTCCCCCATCATCTCTCGGTTTATCTACTTTATTTTGCAATGTTTGATAGAACTGGTATTTCTTGACGTTTGCTGCATTTTCAGTGGTTGCGTATATCTGAACAAAATTTACCTTATTTTTGAGTTATACCTGAAATGGTTATTATTCTACTATTGACTGCTTTTTATTTTTTTATTTTGTTGTTATTGTCTCCTTCTAATACTATTTCGACTCCCTTTTTCCTGCCTTCTGTTGTGCCTGAGTATTTTAATATGTGGTGTCTTCCTAGATCCCCCCTCCTTACCTTTTACTATTTTACTTAGTCCAAAATATTCAGCCTGTATTTATGCGTTTCTTTAATTACTTCTTTTCTTTACCTGTTATTGTTTTAATGTTCCATATAGCCAGTCTAATATACCTATTTCTCGCTGGTCGCCTTCCAGTGTTCCGTTCTGGTACGAGGCTTCTTAAATTACTTTGACAGGTTAACCTACCAAATAATTTAAATTTTCATCTCTCTATAAAGTTTTATACAATACTTTCTCCAAGGCTCAACTTTACCTTCTATGTTAGTGATGATTTAGCCATGTTATTTTTTATTGTTGGTATGCACAGTTTGAATTTCCTGGTGACGGGATCGTCAAAATTTTGGCGAATAAGAAAAATAAAAAAGAACCGCATGGACTATAAAGGAAAATACAAATTAATGACAAATCTAAAAGAATGGATTTCAGTATTTCGAAAGAATGGAATAATACAGAAATGTAAAAATTGCGGCGTGGGTAACACTAAGAAAGGGAACGACAGGAAATGTTATAAAGAATGTTAGTAGAATCTAAAAAAAATAAACAAGCGAATGGAAGATATTAGCAAAGTAGGGGAAAACATGGGTGTAAATCACCTTCAAATAAGCTTTTATACATATTTGAGATAGTGCGGGGAGGCTTTTAAATGACACTATTTATACAGATCTCGATATAACACTCTTGATGGTTAAATACAGAACTTTAAGTAGAAAAAATGAAATAGCAGATAATGTTACAACTTGTTGTTTCTTTGAAGATCCTTTTAAAAATCTTCGAGACTGAGAACACAACTTAAGGGCGAAATAACTTATAATCTACTTTTCCAATTACTTTTGTAATCTGTGGAACTGAAATTTATTTTTTCTATATTTGCATGTTCTTTATGACCTACTCTTTTTTTCGCTTTCTATTTCAGATATCTATTAAATTTGCAATTTATATTTACTAATGAAAGTTCTTCAGCTACTTTAGCTTTTTATGCCAATCAATATACAATGGTAGAGAAAATAAGTAATAATGAAAAGTAGAATTACAAGCGAGTATAGGTGGGAGATAGGTAATGCGTATAGATTTTACTAACTTTATAAAATTACATTTTTTTTATTTTGTTTATTGCAGTTCAATTATTTCCAATTTTATTATACGTTACTTAATGGAAAATTATGTACGTGGATTTAGAATTTAAATTTTTAAAGTTACTGCCTATTTTTTGCTAAATTAGAAATTCTATTTGTTTCTTTACGCTTATCGGAGGCAAGATAACTTAAACAATGAAATAAAAAGCCAAATTAAGATTTACCTAACAGTTTTTTGTACTTTATTTGTGAATACCGGTACACTTCTAGGTGAACGACCTTCAAGAGGCATTTGCGTAGGAAAAATTATTATCCAAAAATGTTTGTTTTTCTATAAGGTAATTAACGTTTTGCTCGACTTTTTACCTCTGCAGAAGCTCGGCTGGCGCGCGGCCTTAACTCTTAATTTTTTTGGTCCACTTCGGAAATTCGGCCCGAGCGCCGCCTGCTGTCCTTTCTACGGAGGCCCCAGCCGCCCTTCCGCCGCGGTTTGCCACTTTCGCAAAGAGAACAACGGGCCGCTGTTAACAATTTTTAGTTTGATCGCGCCGCGGCTTGCTGACTGAGCTCCGGCGATGCTGTCGCTGATCGGCTTGAGACCACCGGTGTTGGCTTTGATCGACAGTTCCTCGGGCGAGTGACTACAATTTGGTGATCTTGTGGTGAACTAATTGTTGGATTTGGGAGCGTTAGTGGAAGGTGAGAGGTGACAGTGGTTTTCGTAAGGCCTGCTACCGGAATAACCAAGGGAGTAAGCAAGTACTGCCTTTCTACTCGAGACCTTGATTAAACAAACCTAGAAATCCGACAAGATCGATGAAATTTGTTGATTGATTTGTTGTACAGTCGAAACTGGTTTGAACGAACGGCTTTTGTATTTCAGTCTGTAACACATACCCACATATGTTCGAAAACTACTTGGTAGTAAAACTAATAGGCATGATCGCACATAATGTCTAATATTTAGTTAACGTTGGGTCTTCTTCTAATTATCTCCTTCATTATAGACTGCTTGTAACGCTATATGGCGCCTATTCTTTGCGTAGAAATTAATTTCGTAATAAAATTTTGAGATAGCGTATTAAAAGGAACCATTGTGTTTTGTAAAGAGGTTAAAGAGTGCTCTGCAGTGCAAGCAAACAAGTAACGCTCGTTATAGATCAATTTTTGGATCTATAAAGGGTGATCTAAGAAGCTTTTTAAGTGCAATTAAAGCGATTACAATATCTGATATGCCACTGTTATTCAGCTGAGCTGGATGGATTGTGCGGTTTAAGAACCTTCTCCAAAGTTATCGATACGTGTGCATGTTTGAGCCAGCCTCAAAAAGTTGTTAAACAGATCGACCTAGTTCTTTATCACGATCTCCCAACTCGGGCCTGTTATAAATAACGGTACCCTTCCTTCGCCTTCGTTTTGTCCCGCGCTCCCGCAGCGTGCGGCTCTCTAGAAACAATACGGAGGATCAAACTTTTCCAATTACCTTCCGGAAAGCGGGCCGCGCGGTCCTCGGGAGCACCTCCGCGGCTGTCGCTCCGCTGGGCATTCGGTCAAATTTCCACAGGTACGCCCGCGACAGCTAGCTGTGTCGTCGGAAGGAGGTCAGCGCGAGCCAGGTCGGCGATGCCCCCCGGCTGCTGGATGCATCGCTCAATTAGCGGTCAGTTCATTCACATGCTGCAGGTGCTGGTGCCGGGACGTCTTCCGACCCGAGTTTGATAACCTCTCCGGCGTGTCGAAGGCTCGAGGAAGCGGTCTTTATGCAGCTCTTCTTAATTAACCTTCAGTCGTGGTAGAACATCTTGCTATTGTTTAACGCCTCCTACCTCCATTAAGTAGAAAACAATAGAATAAATGAGAGGTCGGTCGATTTAACGCCGATGCCTAGATTGGTTATAGTTGTGTAGGCGCGGACGCTAACCATTTTTCTAGAAAATAAATATGAAAACATGCTGCCAATAAATACCGTTACATTCCACTATTTTGTTATTTACAGTAACCAGGGCCTGATTAAGGTTTTTGACGCCACAGATCTCTCAAATTCTTGTATGCTTGGGACGTTACCAACTCTGTACAAAGAGGCAAGACATTAAATTAATTTTTTCAATTTTCGTTGCATACATATACTTCAATACAATGTTTACATACATTTGCACACCGATGAGGAAAGATAAAACCAAATATCTAAATTATCTAAAAAGTTTTACTTAAAAACATTTCTGTTCCTGACTTCAGAATTAGGAAAACTCTGGTCTATTCATGAAAGGATAGACTAGAAAATCACTCTCAATAAATAAAAATGCATAGCCTGTTATTTAATCTTACACGATTTTTTTCGTTCTTTTAAGAGCTGAAAAGGATAATTTTCTAATGCAGTTAGGAACTGATATACTTAGAAACATTTTTTAAACAATGCTACTATTAACAAAAGTAGACTCTACGTCTTATGACTTCAATACTGCTACGAATCTTTGTGGTTCCAATTGTGTTTTTGTTTTGGTATTTTTATCTGCTTTGCCAATACCTAACTGATTCTTAAAAATGCTACTATATGCACATATTTCTCAGAAATGCTTTATCTAAATTAGAAGCATACATTTCCAATTTGCCCGTTGTCGTAATGTCATTTTCCATTTGATCGATTTCTTACAGAAATCCAAAATCCTTATGTCTTTCTGCATAGATTGTCTTTTTTTTGTACTAAATTGAGCTTTAGAGGATTAATGTTTCTGTCAAGAATGTATTCAGACTGTCGTCTAAAAAAATCGTAATTTTCATTTTTGTTTATACCAAAAGCAACTTTTGGTTTTCTTTTTCTTGTACTACGTCTGTTTTGTAGACATCAGTTTAACATATTAATTTTACTTTGTTTTCTAGCCTTAAAAACTCATCTTTATTTCGAAGAGTGTTCATGCAAGTACTATATAGAGCAATGCGCTTTGTTGTGTCTGTACTTTTCTTTTGAAACCTTTCATTTACTTTCCGATGCCTTACAAGAACATTGTTTTAGAAAAATACCGTTAATGCTATTTTTAATATCACATTTACTTCATACTGTATGGCCTTAGTCTAATAAGTATTACGACTAATTTGTATCAGAGCATCAAGGATCTCCTGGAACGATTTGTACATCAGTAAGGATACTCCATTGGGTTATCTACAAAGTTATTAAAAATAAGTTCTTTTTAAAGTGCAAATGCAATAGATCTCATCCTTTAGTTGAAGTACTAAAAACTTTATAGATTTATTAAAAAAAAAACAGGGAGTTTTAGAGAGTGGCTCGGGCAAAAGATGTATGTGGCCAGTAGATTCGTTTCTCTTATTTTAGCCTGAAGATCGGTGCAGCCATTAGACAGGTTGTTGGTATTGTCGTAGCTCTGCCCTTTACTGTTCTTTAGATCAAGAGCTACAAAATCTACGTTCTACATTGCCGCATTCGCCATCTCTTCACCACTGTTAGGAATAAACGCCAAAAATTGTTCAACAGGAACGAGTTCTGGTAGGTAGTATATAACGTACCATAAAAGGTAATCGGTCTGTGTGCAACACATTAAAGTGTTGACACCATAATTTAGGAATAATTTCCGACATTTACAATCTCTTGGACAATTTCTTCTTCAACCTAATCCGTTAACTGTATAATAAATTTATTGACAGTTGATACATGATAAGTATTAGGGAATACTCTTTTGTTATTTCCAAATTTTGCTATATGTTCGATGATAAAAAGATGGAATTTTTTCTGTACAACCAAGAAAGTCGATATTTCTTTCAGAGCACAATAGTTCATTATTACCATGAATTGACAATTCATGTGTAACTAAAAACTTTACAACTTTAGCAGGTCTTAAGATAACAAATATAATAATACAAAGCTTCTTCTTTGTATTCTTCTGCTATTTTACAATCCATCTTTTGTGAAACTTGACTGCTACTAGTAAATGTTGAAATGCGCTCTCTATGATCAGAGTTGCTATCGTGATCGTTTATTATATGATTATTTTTCCAATTATCAAACCCCTTAGTTGTTAAGAATGTCCATAGAGTTTGCACGGCGTACAAAACACTCGTCCAGTTAATTTTGAATAAACCATCCGATTTTGTTTGATATGTTCTCCATTTGTCAACTTTTTATAAAACAACTTCTTTAAATGGCATACTATTTTTCATAGCTTTTGAAGTCGGTCATCGTTTTGGCGAATGCTAATGTAGGCCACCAACTCACAAAGTTCATCGTAATGCCGGGTCCTTGTGTTATATAATTATAAAAATATTCTCTTTGAGAGCTCTCACAGAGCTCTTGTAGTTGTAAATTTGATGCACTACAATTTAAGTTTGAAGTGATTGAAGTCGGCAATGGTTGAGATTGCTGCGCACTACGCGAGAAAAAGTATCTAGTTTTGCTATTTTTACGCTCGCTCTTTGGAACGTTTTTTGAATTCTGATCTACTTAGTTTTTTTTAACAAATTTTGACTATCTTCGTCACTCATTGTTTCGCCTTTGTGAAAAATAAAATATCCATTGAGCCTATCATTTACTTTAAAATGAAACATTATTTATAAGGACGGCACTGCTACGCAATAATTATAAATTATATTATTAACACCACGGTGTTCTAACTCTTCTTTAATAAAAACATTAATTTATTTGCACTGCTATTTGCTCCTTACATTCAAATGCGCGGTTCTAGAAGGAATCAGAAAGTTCTGGAATTTGAACTATAGGGTGGGACTAGAAATGGCACCGACGGTGATTGATTATTCTGAAGAATTCCTGAATAATTTTTTTTGTGATACGTTACTTCCATTACAATTTAAATGCTCTTAAAATGTTATTCTACATCGTTGAACAATGAATGTACGATTTCAAAGTTTAATATTTATAACCTGTTCAAAGTTCTCCAGATTTATCTCACTTTTTTGTTTACTTAACTCAAAATTTTACGCCCATTCAATTTCTGATACTCTGACTGTAGCTTATCCAGCTTATTAGGCTCTGATAATTCAAATTTAACCTATCAAATTATAACAATCCCTTTCAAATAGTTGATTTAGTTAAGAAAATATTTGTTTTTCAAATGTATAATTTTTGCTAAGCCATAATTAGAAAAAAAAGTTACTATAAATTAAGGAATAAATGTCATATACTGGAAATTTATTGTTTCTCAGTTTATGCAAAGTTATGCATTATACTAGCAATTTTTGTGTTACTAAGGCACATCAGTCAATTGTAGAAAGTTATAAAAATAATTTATGTATTTTATAATACATATTTTTTTAATTTCTATGTAAATTGTCTAATATTACAGTGTTTTTAAGAAATAAATTAAAATAATTATACTTATTTAAACAATACCACTAATGTTCGACACCACCTCACTTTTTAGAAAGTTAAGCGATTTACCTGACGAGTATCTTATAGAAAGGCAAACATTGAATTAAAATGTGCATTAGAAATTTTGTTTGGACGGCTACAAATGCAACTCTTTTTTTTTTAAATGTTTTTAGCCTCATATATTTTCTTTTCTTTTATTTATTTAGTTCATCTAAGACTTCTCCTTCCATTTTCTGAAGACAGCTTTAAGAATTGTTTTTACCATAAACCGGTTTATATATTTTTTTGAAGGTTCGGGTTGAGTTATACCCAATAATGAACCAGTCGTATTATCTTTTGAGAAGAAAAAAGTTTAGAATATGACGATTTGGTATATTTGTAAGCAAACATTTATTGTCTTAAAACAGTAGTTCTCAAAGTGTGGAGGTCGTGAGAGTGTTTTCAAAGTATAACAGAAACGTCTTATTAAAGCTTTTATTTGTATTTTTCGCAACGTAATAAGAATGCGTGCAACACAAATAATACTAATACAGGCGATTTAAAAAGATATATAAAAACAAATTACAAAGAAAATAATGTTAACAGAACGCGTGGCTTGTTTTTCATAAACTAGCCCTATATTTAATACATACACAATACCATATTTACTTTTCTTTTGATGCCAATTAGAGACGAGAAACTGAACTAATATAAATATGGTATTGTAAATTGAAGACTAGAAATTTTAGTTTGGCAGCTTAAGATATTCTTACATCCTTCTAGTTTGAGCTTTAGGTAAAAGCCTGCTTTTAACATTGTATCATTGGATATTTCAACAAATTTTTGTTTCATGTTTAGTGGAATTTCAGCATGTTGAAAAAATTTTTCTAAAAACATTTATAACTAGAGTTTGGAACATATGCACTAAAAAGATTTAAAATATGCATGCAAATATGCAGTATAAAACAGTTAAAATATGCAAAAAACACCTGTTTCAAATATTTTTTTTATTCTACAATATCTACACCTATATTACATGTCTACTTATAAAAGGTGTCCCAAAATTAACGCAAGATTTGAATTAAATAGAAAACACAGTTTTTAGTCTTTTGATTGTAATTTTTTTATTGAATCACAAAGTACATAGGATAGGGTTATTTATGGAATAACACATCGGGCAAATGGCCTCCGCGGCTTTGCATACACATACGCTCTCGTTTGTCGAAATTTTCCATGACCATTCTGCATAAATGTGGCTGAATTTCCTTGATGCAACGTTGAATCTCCTCCTTTGATGCACGCGTGGTTGTGGACTTGTTGACATAGACCTGTGATTTTAAATAACCCCATAAAAAGAAATCTAATGGTGTTAAATCACACGATCTAGGGGGCCAATACTGATCACCGAAACGAGAGAGTACACGACCTGGAAATGTCTCATGCAGTAATTGAAGTGTTTCACGGGCTGTATGGCATGTGGCACCGTCTTGTTGAAACCACATATTGGCCACATCAATATCATCCAATTTCGGCAAAAAGAACTGTGTTATCATGTCGCGATATCGAGCACCAGTAACAGTCATTGCTTGACCAGCCTCATTTTCAAAAAAGTATGGTCCAATTATGCCTCCAGCCCAAAATCCACACCAAAAAGTGACACGTTGTGGATGAATTTGTTTTTCGACAATCACATGTGGGTTCTCAGAACCCCAAAAGCGGCAATTTTGGCGATTAACAAACCCATCAAGGTGAAAATGTGCTTCGTCGCTTAGGATGATTTTGCTCGAAAAATCAGCATCCATTTGTTGAAGCTCAATAATCCATTCAACAAAGTCTCTTCTGTGCATGGTCATTAGGCTTCGGTTGTTGTGTTAATTGAATTTTGTAAGCATGGAGACACAGATCTTTAGTGAGTATACGCTGTAGAGAGCTTCTTGAAATTTGCAATTCTTGTCCACGACGCCGAATTGAGGTTCCTGGATTGTCACCGACACTATCACGCACTGCTTCGATGTTGACATTTGAACGGCTTGTTTTTGGACGACCAGTGTGTTTGGCGTCTCCAATGGATCCTGTCTTTCGAAATTTTTCAATTAATCTCTTCATAGTTGACGAAATTAAAACACTATTCCGACCAAATTTTGTATGAAATTTTCGAACAGAGGCCGCCAAGCTTTCATTATTTTTGAAATACTGTTCATTAATGAGGACACGTTGTTCTATTGTGTAACGCTCCATTTTTACTAACCCTAAACTGTCAGCTGTCGATTTGTTTTTGTTTTAGGGTTGTCAACACTTTACTGCATAAATGGCGGCAAATTTAAATCTTGCGTTAATTCTGGGACACCCTTTACAAAAAGATTATAAACGCATTTTTAATGAGAAAACAAGTATAAAAATAATTTATAAACATAAAAACATGATGAATCTACATATTTGTTATACGTTTCTATATTGGAACTTGCTAAATATTTTTTAAAAGTGTCTTCGATCGGTAAACAAACGTTTGTACTTGAAATACTTAAATGCGCATATTGACACATATTAAATCCAATTCTAGATCATACCTCTGCTTACCGTTTAATACATAGTTAATTTTTTTATATGATTTAGCCTTCATTTTTTCTCAAAACAGAGTTTAGCTTTGTTTCAGCTGCTTTTAAAATTCCACCACCACTTTCAGCGATTGTGTTTTTCAATCTTTCAATCATGCTTAAACGTTTGTGTAGTAAAACTTTTCGCTTTTCTAATATTTCTATGGCAGTTACGATGCAAACAAAATTATGTTTAATGTAAGCTTAAGGCTGTTTAATTGTTGGATCTCTAAAATCTTTAATACAGTTTTCAACTGCAGCTAAACTTTGAAAATCAAACTGGTATACAACGTCCTTGATTTTAGTGTAACTTTTTGCAAAAAATCTACACATTTTAACCAGATACCCCATCTTGTTAAGATCAGCTCTGGTGGTAAAGCGAGTTTAGGTTACTTTTCCTTATACGCTTGAACTCTAAGAGGTGTTTTGATAAAAATCTTTTTAACATTCGACACTACACTATTAACTAAGTTATATTCGAGTCTAACAGTTTCAACAATGCGTTTTAAAAGGTAAGTTAAACAAGTACAATCAATTAAATTAGGAAAAAACATTTAAATTTTGTGATGCTTCTATTATGTAGTATCTGTAACCATTAACATTACTTTATCCATTGGTATTTGATTCGGTAAATAAAAATTACTTAACGATTTATTAACGAATCTAGCTATTGCTACATTATTGTTTTTTTTTCCGAGATTATTTACACTGACCAAATAATTTTTTTCAGTTTTATTTTTATTAAACGTTCCCAATACAATATTAGTTATATTTTGACCTTTAACTTCAGTTTTTTCGTCTACTGAAAATCGTACAAATACACGGCCAATGTGCTTTTTAATTTTAGCCATTGCGTCATGATCATTAATGTCAACATATTTTTTTTAATATTGAACAACTAAAACCATTAACAGTGTGCTCAAAAGTGCAGTGCTTTTTTAAATTTTGAAATGAGAAATGATCTATTTTCTAAAACGGAATATCACAACTTACAAATAAACCACACAATTCTTTGAAAAATTTCCTTTGTTTCTCCTGTACGGAATGGTTGACATTAGGTGTTAATAACTGCTGCACTATGTTTTCCAAACGATTAGTGTGGTTTTTGTATATGCAGAGTTGTTCCTAGATGTTGCTCTATTTGAAATTTTTCATCGCATGTTATCTGCAGCAAAACTCAATTATGAAAACAATCTACTAGTTTCAAGAGAAAGATATATATATATATATATATATATATATATATATATATATATATATATATATATATATATATATGGCGAGTTTTATTACGGCCGAGGCCGCGTCTCGCTCCCCAAACGCCACTTATTTCTATCTAGCCAATCTCCTTCTTCTAATCTTCGGGATTCCATAGCGTCCTGTACCTCTGCTCTCCAGCTTCGGCGAGGTCTACCCCGTTTGCGACGTCCTGGTGGTACCCATTTCCAAACTTTCTTCGGCCATCTGTCGTCATCCATTCGTTCTAAGTGTCCATACCAGATAAGCCTTTTTGTTTCTATGGTATTGATTATCGTACCATCCACCTCCATTCGCTGTCTTATTTCTTCATTTCGCACGTGTTGTAGCTTAGATACACCACAGCTCCGCCTCCAATAGTCCATTTCCAGTGCCATTAGACGGTTTTTATTTCGCTGGTTAATGTCCCATACCTCTGATCCATATGTGGTGATGCTTTCAATTATAGTCTTATATATTGTTGTCTTCGTTTTTTTTTGTAATTTTATCATTCCAGAGTACCGTGTTCAGCAGTCGAATGGCTCTCCTTCCTTGGGCTATTTTAAGATCAATGTCTGCGTCACTTCCTGGCGTACTTGAAAATAAAACTCCAAGGTAGCGAAAATTTGAGCAACCGTGAACTACGCCGCCACTAATATTCAGGTCCATACCATCGTCTCCAATTACTAGGTGTTCAGTCTTCTGCAAGTTAATCTCCAGGCCCCATTTTTATACTCTTCCTGGAGCTTGCGTAACATATAGTTCGAGTCGTCTACGTCTTCAGTGATAATGACTTGGTCGTCAGCAAACAGTAATGTGCTAAGTATTTCGTCTCTAATCTGTAGTCCCATGCCACCACACTTTCTTCTCCACTGAATTAAGGCTTCGTTAAGATAAATTTTAAACAAAGTGGGAGCTATACAGCACCCTTGTCGGAGTCCCTTTGTCACCTCAAAATCAGTAGACATACGTGATCCAGATTTTATGCAGCTTTTCATATAAGTTTTTTACGGCAGCGATATATATATTACTAATGTTGGAGTTTTTCATGCATTCCCATAGCCTTCTTTGAGGTACACTGTCGGATGCCTTCTTAATATCTATGAAGTTAAGATGTAAGGGTCTTCCGCGTGCACTCTTCTTTTCAATAATTTGTCTTAGTATAAATACGTTATCGATACATGATCGTCCAGACCTAAAGCCGCTCTGTTCTTCTACTTCATTCATCTCTTCCTCTATTTTTTCTTTCAGTATTTTTTCGTATATTCTGGACATTGAGCTGATCACACTAATGCCCCTGTAATTCTTGCAGTCAGTTCTATTACCTTTCTTGTAAATTGAAGAGATATACGCTTGTTTCCATTTTTTGGGCACTTTCTCACCTTTCAGGCATTTGTTGAATAGTTTGGCTAGAATGCTAAACAGTTGTGTTGGAGCAGCCTTTATAAGTTCAATGGGAATATTCCCCGGTCCGGGTGCTTTGCCATTTTTCATTTTATTCGCGGCTTTTACTACATCATCAATTTCTATTTTTTGTAACATATCATTAGGGGAGTGAATTTCATTTATTTCTACTTCATCATCTTCTGTTTCTATAAAATCTGCTCTGTCTTCTCTTAGTAGTTTTTTATAGTATTCTCTCCATGTGTTTGTACTGATCAGATCGATACCTCCGTTATTCTTATTCTCTACACGTATTGCTTTCAGGGTTTTCCACGCTTCATTCGATCTTGTGTTACCTCTGCATCCATTTATTTCTTGACATTTGTTCTTCCATGGTTCGTTTTTTGCATGTGCTACCGTTCTCTTTACTTCTCTATTTATTCTCGCGTATGCTTTTCTATCTTCGCTGTCGTTCGTGTTTAACCATTTTATGTAGGCGTCTTTTTTACTGTCAACAAGGTTTTCTATTTCTTGGGTCCACCACACATTAATGCTCTTCATTTTTGTTCTTGTATTTTCCCCCAGGGCTTCAAATGCTGCTTCGTGAATTATCTTTTCGATTTCATCATGCATTTGTTGTGCTGACGACTCTTCTATGTATCGTAGTTTATTTGCCAGTCTTAATTAAGAGAAAGATATTACTTTTCGAAAGCCATCTGTAATAAATATTTGATATTACTTTTCGAAAACCATGTGTGATAAATAAAACTTAATATAAAAAAGTGTAGCCATGTAGTATTTGGTATTGTTTTGGCATTACTCTGCTTTGATTTGACAATAAGACCAGATCGATGTTGTCATATCTTTGGTTAAATTAAATTTTCATTAAGTTCTAGCGTCATTTAATACTTTTTCAAATGTGGTGAGAAGTTCCGTAAACACTAATAAAGAAATGGCGCTACGTTGTGGGAAATGGAGTAAATAAATAAATTTCACTACTTAGCGATAAACAACAATAACACAAATTGAGCTATTTGGCAACAGATATTTGCAATCATTTGGTCGCGCAGTTCAGATGAATATAATTAAGGGGGGGGGGGCACGTTGGTAAGAGGTCTCTAATAAAATTCTTGCTAAAAGAAGTTCTGCTTTATAAACGCTTGGAAACTACTGTCCCAAGCTGTAGTTTTTTTCATCACAACTCTATTTTCTCTAACTAATTATGTTAACTGTTTTTATAGTAATTTAACGGCCTTCTAAATTTTGGCCGGTTGTTAAAGTGTGATCATATTTTTAAGCGTCTACATACTGTCCCATTTAAAGTTTGCCGTTTATAGTTTGCATGAAAATAAAATGCGATCATATAGAATGACTTCGTTATTTTTTTTACTAATTAGTATTGCTTAATACATACCTTTTATGATTGACCATGAGAAGACTGCATGATTGGCATGTCTAAGAAAATGTTTAAAAACGACAATAAAGCTCTTTATTGGATTAACTAGACGAGTTTTTGTCAATTTACATAAACACGAGTCTTGGACAAACAAAGTCTTTGTCAGCATTAACAGTAGTGATTATGGAAATACTGTTTTTTCTCAGTACCAATAACTGTTACAATTTGCATATACACTAATTGTGAGATATTATAGACAGTTGACGTTTTTGTTTAATCACAATCGTAAATTTAAAAATTCAAATAAAGAGTAATAATTAAAAGTATTTTTTGAAGTTTTATGAGATTAAAATCACATTATTCTAGTTAAATTTTGTGAAACGTTTTAGTTTTCAGAAGATGAATTTTCCTTACATTTTCGTTTATATAACGCAATTTATATTTGCGACATATTATTGTGACCCCAGTGTAAAGGATATTTGTTCTATTTGATTTTTGAAAATTTGCAAACTAGTGAGCTTGTGAGTTCATATTTTAAATAAGTTGCTTTACTAATACAATTGAAGATCAATTGTTTTATTTTATATACGAGGGCGTGCTGGCAAGTATTGCCTCCGAATTTTTTATTCTGTTCTCAATATCGGTTGAAGTGTTACATGCCATACATATTACTTCGCTGACGCGAGTTGCAACCCTCTGCTGCTAGAAGGTCCCGAAGTGTAGCGTGTAACATTGCGGTGTGTAACGTAACTATGTCGGTGCGTGAGAAACAGCATGCTTTAATCGAGTTTCTAACCGTAGAGAACGTCCCTCCAATTGAAATCTATAGAAAAATGAAAGCTGTGTGTGGTAATAATTGTATTGACATTAATAGTATGCGATGTTGGGTTATTCATGCTCGTAATTAAGGAAACCGTGATGCTAATCTCGACGTCTGCGGCAGAGCTCGAAGTGGACGGCCGCATACGGCAATCGACGAGACTCATCGGAATCGAGTTGATGAACTCGCTAGAGAAAATCGTCGGATAACACAGACACAGCTCTCAGGTAAGTGTGACATATCACGAGAGCGTGTACAGTTTATGATGCAGAACTGCGGTACAGAAAACTGTGTACACCTAACATGAAACAGAAAAGATTGGACATCTGTCAACCATTTCTTTTACGTTTTGAGCGTGAGGATGATGGGTTCCTTAACAACATTGTGACAGGTAATGAAAGCTGGGTTTAGTATTTTGACCCGGAAGACAAGAGAGCATCAATGGAGTTCCGCCACAAAGGATTACTGACCCCAAAAAAGTTCAAGACCATGCCATCAACAGGCAATATTATGCTCACAATGTTCTGGGATGTTTAAGGTGTGGAGCATTTGGAATTTATGCCTAAAGGCACCACCATAAACTGTGCAAGGTACTGCAAAACTCTTAGAAAACTGAAAGCACGAATTCGAAGACTTTGTCCACACATGGAGCACCCTTCAGCATGACAATGCCAGACAACACACAAGCGCTGCGACATCTGCAACAACCCGACGCATTGGGTTTACTGTAATCTATCATCCTCAATACAGTTCTGACTTGGCCCCATCCGATTTTCATCTGTTTCCACAACTTAGAGAACGTCTTCAAGCAGTTCACTTTCATAGTGATGAAGCGGTGCAAGCAGAAGTGAGGGTGTGGCTCCGTCAACAAAGTAAACATTCTACAGTGACGGCATCAAAAAACTGGTCTCTCGTTGGGGGAAATGTGTTCGTCGCCAGGGTGACTATGTTGGGAAATAAATATATAGACACAAAGAATAAAAATGTAGAATGTTAATAAAGTTTGTTTCATTAGAAAAAGCTTTAAGAGTTTTATATAAAATTATATATATATATATATATATATATATATATATATATATATATATATATATATATATATATATATCAGATAACATAAAATCTTAGTGTTTTCAAAAACTCATAGTTTGCCTTGGTGAGTACGAAGATTGAGTCCCAATTAAAGTGCAAAATTGTTTTGAAAGAGGCATCAGAACTGAAATCTCCTAAACCACGGGCTTCATCTAGTAAACTTGTCCGAATATTTTATATGCTTGTACGGGGAAGAAACTTTTACTCTAACTAAGCTATGTTTAATGCTTATTTTACAAAAGACCAAACTTTTGTATAACCGTATGTAATTCTTGTTGGATATTTTTTGTTGATAGTCATGTGATCTGTCTCCGGTAGCACTGCAGCTTCATGAACTTATTGTGCTTCTCCTTGGTGAATTACAAATAAAACATCTTCAACCCTCTTGCTTTAAAAAAAAACAAATCTATCGTTGCTTAGAGACTCAAAAAAATTTAGATAAACCATTTTCGAACTTCGTCGAATTTTCCAAAAATTAAGCTCTTGTAATATTTATCCTGTTATTTGGGATTTTTTATAAGTATATTTACATCATAATATATATATATATATATATATATATATATATATATATATATATATATATATATATTTGAATAGAAAACCAACAATCAAAAACGTATTTCTTAAATTGTGCCAAAATTACTTATTTAATACCCAATCATCATTAATCAACCTCACTGTAAATGATCCATTTTACTACCTTATATGTGACTTGGCTGTTCAGACTTTAATTTTGCTCTTACCTCAAGTCTTGTACCCACCGAATACATCATAACTCAAATAGAATATTTTATTTTCACTGTTCCTAAAGCTTAGTAAACAAAACTAAACAAAATGTAGCTAAAATGTAGCCGTGTTACCAAAATCAAATATTAAAATCTGCAAATTACGTGAGGTAAGAGCTCCAAAACAAAATAATAGTATTACAATTTTACAGGCAGACAAGGGTAACGCTATAGTGAGTACATCAGCTTACATTTTACTGAAATTATTCAACTATCGTCCTGTATCTAATAATAATATCTATTATCTTGAATAGAAAAAAAAACCATAATACCATCCGATACTAAAACACTACTTACATTCTATAAAGGATATTCCAAAATTCTATTATTACTCAAAATTATATAAGCAAAAGAAACATTTTTTATGCCCTTAAGTCAGTACATTTAGTTCCCCTATTCACAAACTAGCTAAATACCTTACCAAAATTCTTCAATCTCTACAGAGCAAGCCTAAAGTTTCTGCAATTTGCAGGAAATACTCAAAGCTTTCCCTATACCCAAAAAAGATATTATGGTCAAATTTAATGTCGTCTGCTTGTTTATCAGCATTCAAATTCCTAAGACTTTGTAGTTATTAAAATCAATAATCGACAAGATTTTCCTGGCAAAAAAAATCGTCACCGCCTTACAGTAAAGGCATTATTGTTAAAATAAGTCTCTTATGAATGAGGCAAACATAAGTACGGCTTTTACTCACAGTAATAAAATAACTGATTGTTAGTTTAGTTAAAGATCACCTCCATAATAAATCCAGTAGCTAAATATTATGAAGAACGCCAAAATATCAGTTTATCGTAAGAAATTACTTATTCTATTTTAATTTTCATTGGCATAATTATTTGTGAGGCAATTAAAATATAAACAAGATATCAATGCCTGAATACAAGAGACGATAGCAAATGCTTACGTGTCATATAAAAACCCTTGTATTACTCTGCACCATCACTTCCACCAAGCTTTTACTACCAATTTAATAGTCAGTAAAGGAGAGCACACAAAAGATCAATCTTCTTTTATTGAGGTTGATACAAATTAGGGCTGCGAGTGAAAAGCTAAATTTTCTTGAAAATTGCATCAAAGCCAGTGCCGAAATGTCAAGAATTATTTTATAAGTTACTTGGATTAACTCATGAATTAAAATATAATTAACTGAAAATATCTAACTTTATGTTCATATCATCACAAATGTTCTATGTGAGCTTTCAAGGTTTCATAATACACGACAGTCTTTTTTATTGAAGAAAAATGGTTCATATACTTTTATTTTAAAAACCACATAAAGGAATTTATGTTTTAACGAATCTCTTTCATGCTCCACAACGGTATGAAGATTTTCCGTGTCCCGTATGCGAAGACTGTGACGGTTCACCTTCCCAGTTATATAAAATGTCGATTCGTTTTACGTGGTCGTCGGGACATAAACTGCACCATCTGTAGACTTGCTCTACTGGTGGACTGTTATGGGCTATGCACGAAACATTTCTTAACTCTCCACTATGCCGTTAGAAACGCCTACTCTTTCGGTGATTTTATGTTTATTTACAGAGCCTGTACTCTTCAATTCGCGATATATGGTAGTTCTCTTTCACACTGCCTTCTAAATTTACATTGCACTTTAATAATCGATAAACTTGCATATTCGAAAACACAAAACGCTTTCTGCTGCACCGTCACCGTGTTGCAAACTAGTTTCGTGTTTCCACCTGGACATTTAAAACAAAGTTTGTAAGGCCACGTTTTAAACTTAAGCGTTTTCCGTCCTTTTATGTATGATCTAATATTATGTCTGTAATATTTTTTGAAATATGTTTGTTTATATTTTGATGTCCCTTAATAACTCTGTATATTAATATAACATAGTCTAACTGTAGTTTGCTGTACCTGGACTATGACCTAAGGTATAATTATTTTTGTTTTATGCGAGTTACTTGTATATATAATAGGTGTATAAATAAGTTCTCAGCATTTTTCTGCAAAATTAAAGTTTTATTTAAAAACAAAAAGTATCAAAGTATTCTTCATTGGCATCGATGACCTTTTGCCATCTTTCGGGTAGCTTGCGAATTCCCTGGTGATAGAAGCTCACCGGCTTCGAGACGATAAAGTTATCGATGCATTTTCGAACTTCTTCTTCTGTTTTGAAGTGCGTATCAGCCAAGTGATGCTGTAACGACCGGAATAAATGATAATCGGAAGGGGCCATGTCTGGGCTATACGCCGCATGTGGGAGAAGTTCCCAGCCTAACACGTCTGCAGCTCATCCGTGTCAAATCTTTGAGGGCGTCCAGCGCGTGTCTGATCTTCAAGACTAAACTCTCCTCCGCGAAATCTTTGGTACCACTTTTTGCACGTTGCATGACTTATAGCATTCTCACCATATGCAGCACAAATCATTTCGGTGGCTTCAGCAGCGTTTTTCTTAAGATGAAACGCGAAGTGGATAGAACATCGAATATTCTGTTTTGTGATTGCCATCGTGAACACAGTTGATTATTGAGGTTTTGTGCATCAAACGCCAAATCACATGATGTTTCGAAAGACCAAATGTCATTGCTTTAAAACCGCAAGAGGGCGGATTAAAACGTTACATGTAAACGGTGATTTGCATCCTGTGAAATCTAAAGCTGAGAACTTATTTATACACCTAATAATTTTGGTTCATAGCGTTTTTCTATGACCCACAGTTTCCATTGTCTTCAATCATTTCAATCACCGGGAAATAAATTTTGTTCAAACATTGTTTTCTTCCTCTGTTCTGATGGTGTTCGCAAAAATACCCGTTTGAAAGACCTGCTTTCATCTATTCGTTGACCATACCGGTAAAACTGTTTTTATTTTACAGCCTCAACTATTGGTTTTAGACGTTATTTGTAGATTAGAAATTTAAATCTGGTTACTGTTGTATTCTACGATTAAATGGTTGATGAAATTATATTGTAGCAACATTCTAAACAAAAAAATGTATTTAGAAATTAGTAAACAAAGATATTACTTACAAGTCAGACCTATGATTTGTTAAATAATATTTGCGCTTATGAGTTAATTTAATTTTCTATTTAACAAAAAATTACTGAAATCTATATTGTATCGAAAAAATAATAACCACATATAATTTATATTATTATTATTATAAAAATTTGTTAAATCACTAAATTATTAAAATTTTCTTTCAAAGTTTAATTTGGAATGATAAGCCTAAATTTTACACATAATACAAGGTGGGGCAGTGAAACTGTACGTTTCTAAGAAGCTTGTATAGTGGGGGAGTGCGTGGAAGGAGAAGTAGGCAGTGACCTTTACATTCCACAGTGTTGGAAGTTTAGTAACCATGCAAGTTGAACAATAAAAAGAAGGAAGTGACAGTAAACTGTTAAAACCCCCGAAAATGTGGAGGCTGTACGAGTAGCGATTACAAGAAGCCCTGGAAGATCTGCCAAGCGCCACAGCGTTGTTTTCGGATTTTCGACTTAAACAATAAAGAGAATTTTGCATGATGACTTACACTTACACTTGTATAAAATGCAAATAGCCTGTTTTGAATCCCAGAATTATCCTATCCTCGTTGGTTTTTGTAGCCACTTGTTACAGCTGCTTGAAGACGACCCACAGCTCATTGATTATTTATGGATGAGCGATAAAACTCATTTTCACCTAGGTGGATATGTCGACAAATATTTTCGTTATTGGGCTGATGTCAACTCTCAACAACTTCATGAACGACTTTTCATTCGGCTAAAGTTACAGTCTGGTGTGCAATATCTTCGAGTGGAATAATTGGTCCGTATTATTTAGAGGATGATGATTGCCAAGCAGTTACTTTAATATTAATGCGCTATGTTTAAATGTTGTAAACCTTCCTTATTCCCGAACTTCAACAATTTTCTGTGAATGATAACACTTATTTCCAACAAGATGGATCAACTAGTCACATAGTTAATAAACTTTCTCATATATCTTTTCCCGAACCGCCTCATCGATGGGAATGGTATTTTTTCCAGCCCAGATAGCAATAATTTTTACATTAATACTCCTCTCTGAAAAACTATTTTATAAATTTTTTATTCTGTAATCTTTGAATTATAAATAAATCTATTAAATACAATACTGTCGGTCTGTCGGTCTGTCGATCTGTCCGTCTGGTACTGTCTATCTGTCGCTGTCACAAAATTATGGATTTTAAAATTTTAAAATGGATTCTTATAGGAAATTTTACGCTGATTTCAAAATCGAAATCAAAAGTGTCTATCTCGAATAGTTTTCGAGATATTCGACTTCAATTCGAAAATTTCGACATTCGATTTTATGAGTAATTTTAAAGAAAATTTTCGCTGATTTCAATAATGAAATCGATAATTTATGTCGAATAGTTTTAGATATTCGACTTAATGGATGAAATTTTGACATTACGATTTTAAACGTGATTCTTATGAAATTTTAACTGAATTGAAAAATGAGTCGAAAATTCTTGTCGAATAATTTTAGAGATATTCGATTTTGAATTTTGGAAATTAAATTCGAAATGAATAGTTTTTAATAATCGTTTAATTGCTGATTTTCAGACACTCTTTAACTACATGTTTTATTCTGTAATCTTTGAATTATAAATAAATCTATTAAAACATGAGATTTACCAATAATATCAGTTGGTCCATCATGGGTAAATAGTTAATATATTTATATCTCAAATGTGGGTTATCACTTGAGGCTCAACATTTGAGATATATCCTAAATATATTTACTATTAGTGTTATCTACCAAATGAGTTTTTAAAAGTTCTTTTCGTGTTATAATTCTACATTTTTCTGAGATTTCATTTGTTAGTAACAATTTTCGCTTCTTGTTTTTTTCATATATTGTCAAAAATTTTATTTATATACAAGTTTTTAAAATATTAATACTTTTTTGTATAAGTGGGGATATTTCGAATGTAGATATTTTTAATCTACTTAGAATTGTTGTTTGACTTCTTAATTCTTTACCACAAACTGTGTATGTGCGACATGGTAAGCTTTTATAATAGATAAAGAAAGCATAACTCAATTTAATAATGGGTAAGAATAAATTTGTAACTAAGATAGTATAATTTAATAAAAATCCTTTAAAAGACCTTTTTCAGCCACTCTATATAAAACCTAAATGCTAAATCCTATTATCTTGCCTAAATCCATTCGGCTGCAAAATTTATCATTAGACACATTAGAACTATCACTATAATTGTACTACAAAACATTTAATAAAATCTTATTCTATGTAATTATTAATATTAACAAAAATACTAATTCCCAATCCCGAGACATTCCCGGCTAACAAAAAACGTTCTTGAATTACATCAGAGGCATTACTGATACACACAAAATGTCAGTATTCCTCAATACTCTTAACTTTTCTTAAAGAATAGACAGATTAAAGCCTCGGACAAAAAGCTAAATTTTATTAAAAATTACATCAAAACAGATGCCGAAACGTCTATAATCAGTCAGTTTCCGATTTTTCTAACGGACACTTCGACCTTCCTTGGTGTGTGTTATTTGATTTGATTATATTAGGAATAAACAAAAGATTTTTGGCTCTAGTGATCTTTACAGCCCTGTATATAAAATTCTGTATATTAAGAGTGCATGGTATTATACACACTTACCCAATTGCTGTGATTTCTTCGATTGGATAACATAACTGGGAAGACTGTTTTACGTAACAGTTAGCCGGATATCGAAAGTAATATATTTAATTTTAAAAGACAGTAATTTTGTTGCACCCAAGGAAAACTGCAGTACTATACTGTTTTCTATAGGTCACTACAACTACACTGTCTATCAAGAAAATAGAAATGTCTAGATTCAATATATATTACAATTTCACAGAAGGAGAAGTTGACACTATTGATTAAATGGTAAAATGCATAACTAATAGATAATCTTTAGCCTTTTTAAAATCTGATTTACATTTGTAGAATAGTTTAATTTGTAATTTGAAAAATATTTCTTCTGACTAATATACACTCGACAATCGAAAACTTTCTAATATTTACATACAGTAAGTAGCAACCGAACCAGTAATGAGTTGTATTAGAAGACGTAGTTTGTGCAGTCTGCGTAAAAATTACACTTTGTTGATCCAAATTGCAAGGTATTCCTGGAAAGTAATGAGACTGATTCTGGAAAATTCTTTTAATTGTGCTTAATATTCTTTGAAATATCATCCTTGAGCATAAATGGATCATTAGTTGATGTTTTACCGATTGTAGCTCACCTGAATGCTTTTTAACTGGAATATCTTTCAAGGTACTTACTACAGAAGTCTGTAGATTTTTAATAGTCTCATAACGGTGTCTCTTCGTTGGTTAAAATTTTGGGAATAAAATTAGTACAAATTTTCTGCATTTGAAATACCGCCCTGACAATTTTATACGCTGTAGAATTATGAAAGTTCCAATTTGTTTGCTATTACTTGGTCGGAATCCAAAACCGCTTTTACATTAGCTTAGCTACATTCTTTGAAGTGTGAGTATTTGTTTCCTTCTATAAACGTTTTATGCCGCCTAAACACGTGTGCTTTCGATAAAGTATCGTTTATGTAAGCTTTCTGTATAGTAGCCTCGCAAAATTTTATTTTATCAGCATGTTGCTGACCGATATTGTCTTGTATTTTGACTCGCGACGCTCAAACAATTGTCCCTTTTGTAAAAAAGGCCGCTCCCAAACTCTTCTGCTTGGACCAAGAAAATCAGTCTCATTACTTTCAGAACGTAATTTGTACTTTGAATCAAATACCAGTACCAGTGAAGTGTTCAAATCTACAAATAAGAAAAATAAAACATTATATTTCCCAATAAAAAAGCAGGATGTTGGCACAGTTTTGTAGTATGTGCAAGCAAAGAGTTTTTACAATTATCGGACAAAATACTAATTCACAGAAACTTCAAAGAATGTAAATATACATATCAAATGGTTTGCTATTTTCTACTATTTTTAAATGACATTTTATTAACACACATTGTTCCTCATATATGCATAATGTATATTTACTACATATATCAAAATAAAGTAAAACATTCATATTATCTATATAAACAATGTTTACAATAAAATTTTGATAGAAATGAAGTTAATAAAATTAAAAATAATAGAGTATATTTAAAGAATGGACAAAGAAACGATTTGCAAGAAAACCTGAAAGAAGCAGGATAAGCAATGGTTAGTTTAATGCTAGACGACAGTGTATAAATGCTAGAAAAGGTAGTAACAGTAAGCGCAAAAGAATGTAAGACTTTAAAAATAACTTACTTAAATATCATCGACATTCCAAAATTTGAAAGACACGCCGGAGTTATAAAAGGATTGTTATGTGTCTACAAAGAAGGACGTAAACAATTATATATAGACCAATACAAATTGTGCATCAAAATCACATAAAAGAATAGAAAGGACAAGAAAATTTAAAAAATATGGAAAGATTTATATTTATTAATAGATCTAAATGATTCTGTACAAAATGATAATTGCTAAAAAATAATAAGTAACCTGAAATCAAAGTTGCTGGTATTATAATTAAAAATCTAATTATATAAAAAGAAAACTCTATGTAATATTTTATAATTTTTTAGGAGATAAAATCTTTACTTTAAGTCTGGTTAGATGTTAGCCAGGCCTTCGACTGGCATAAGGGCCCGTTATATAAACTAAAACATGTACTTCCTCACGCACTATTCACTATCTTGAAGTCTCACCAGGTTAAAATAGAGCAAGAAATAAGTACATTGTATGCTATAACAGCTGGTGTCCCATAAGGGAGTGTTCAGGGAGCTCATCTTCACCGCAGATTTTTCGATATCCCTAATTATAGAAATAGCAACATTTGCTGACGATACAGAAATTCTGTCAAGACACTTAGACCCGATAGAAGCTGCTAGATTGCTGCAACTACATCTAGATGAGATAAAACAATGGACAAAAAAATGGCGAATTAAACTACATCAAAACAAATCAAAGTATTCATCAAAGCCTAAGACAGATTCTGTAATTAAATTTTCACTTTACAAGTGTTACCATATTTCTTATTTGGCTTTTTTTTACTAAAAATTGGTATTTTCCAATTTACGCGTTAATAGCAACAAGTAATGTATCCTAGCTACTCAAGATTTTTTTTAGGATCTGGGGCTTAATATTCATGTTATTTAAATGCTTAAAAGTACTAATTAGAATTTTATGGGTGTATGCATTTTTAAACGTATACTTTTAATTAAACGTAGTGATATTTAAAAATTTAGAAAGCACATAATATGTACAAATTCCTTGTTCATGAACCTACGTGTAGAAAACAACCAATCTGAGCTTTTCAAATAATAATTCTTTTGAGCATTTTCTAATTAAAAGTTAGTCCTGCATTTTATTTATATATCTAGGTTTCCGTTACAAAACTATTTAATCTTTATATTATACTCATTAAAAGTTTTGTAAATTGCTTGTTGCTCTAATAACAAAACATGGAAAAACTTTTAACTTTTGTAAAACTAAAAATAAGCACATAGAAGTTAAATTACTTTTTTACGTAAATAATGTATATTTATAAAATTATGCACTTTGTGCAAAAATAATGTAGTTATTGTAGAGTAATCCAAATTGAACTTTAGAATTTAAATTGCTCAACGTTCGCGTTCCGTGAACGTTGGGAGTTTGAATTTGTACAGAGTTATGAGGCTCCATGCAATGCATCAATATATATTAATTTCAATTTATTATAAAAACAAATTATTGAGTGCTGAATCCCATTTTTCTTTAAATGCTTTTTAAATCATTAAAACTAGAGCGCTTAGGATAGTGAAAATCTAATACATCTAAAAAATGCACTATTTCATATGCATTGTGGGTTGTAGATGATTGGTCACCGTGGTCTTACAATTAGATTTTTCCTCTAGGGCTATTTGAAGGAAATGCTTTAAGTATATCAACAGACCTGTTACGATCTAGAGTCTAGACAAGGACATTAGACGTGTAATTGTTGAAACAAAACCGCATTTATGTAAAAGCATTGCGGAAGAACTTTGCTAAAACAATGGCCGCATGTCAGGGTAGTTGTGGAGGGCATTTGGCTGATGTACTTCATACGTACATAATTGCTGTACTTTACATCCATAGCAACAGAATTTTGATTGTTTCAATATTTTGTGTTTTATTCAAAAAATATCTTAAAGTTTGTTATGAATCAAACTGTACAAGGTGTCCCATTAGGATGTTTCAAAACTTTATGTACAGGCTCTTTAAATTATTTTAAGCAAAAAGTTGTTTTAGATAATTTAATTGTTTGTTTATTAAATACGAATTTGTTTTATCATAAATTTGTTATTTTACGCCAGTAATAGCAATGTCACTAAAAACTAATCTTGTAGGTACACATTATCCTTGTCTGCATCTAGTTTTCTTGGCAACTAAAGTTACAATGGTAATACTTGGAAAAATGTTAGAACGACCAAGCACCTCCAAAGACCACCAACTCGCTTCATTGATATCTCAAAAAAGGGTTGCAAATTAAATATGTTTATTGAAACTTTTTTGCTTAAAATATTTTATAGAACCTATACACAAAGTCTCCGAACATCCTCGTGGGACACCCTGTATATACTTTCAACAAAAATAATGATAACGAAAATAAGATGCTACATTCTCTACGTTCGTTGAAATATTAATGGAAATAGATGATAAGAAAAAGAGAGAGAGAGAATAAAAGATGGGCGATTATGGGTAATTTGTATGAATAAAGGAGGATATAAGAAATAAAGTGTACAAAAAGTTAAAAAAATAGAAATAAAAAATAAAAAAGCAATAATCTGGAAGATAAATTAGACAAGAGAGAGAGAGTGAGAGAGGGGGGGCTGAGAGAGGGAGGAAGAAAGAGAGACAAAAGAAAAAGGAGAGAAAAAATAGGAAAAGAAAGAAGCGATGCTTAATTAGCTACGATCTAGTAATCAAGATGAATATAAAGAATTTAAACAAACAAAAAGTAGAGGTTGATAAACCAAATAATGAACTACTTGCAATAACATAGAAAAATTGTATAAAAGAAACGATAGAAAGACAGAGAAAGTGATTGCAAAAGAGAAAACAGAAAAAGAGAAAAACCTAAACCAAAAAAAGCGGTAAGACCAGATAATAGATGTTACGTTAAACAAAGAATTTAAAAGACAATGAAACAAATATAAAGTAACGAAATTATTCCAAAAGAATGGAGAACCGGAATTATAATACCAATACCAATAACAGGCTATATAATATTATGTAAAAATTATAAAATAATATCTCTACTAAATAGTATTAAAATAAAAAAAATTGTTAAACATGTATAGGATGTGAGAAAGGATTTAGTAATGAAGATCGACTATGGAAGCAATCAGTGTAATGAAACAAACTAGCAACCAAGATATTGAACTAAAGATACTATTTATGGATTCTAAACAGGCATTTAACATGTTAAAAAGAAGTATGGGTTTAAAGAGTGAAAAAAGTTAAAGTGTACTAAAAAAAGGATGCAAATAATAATCATAAGCGTGAAAGGTTTAAAAATGGCGAAACCTACACACATAGAATTAACACAAGACATTAACATAAATAAGTGTCGCAAGGAGACGAATTATCAGCGACTTTATTTAACATAGATGTGATATCGAAGGGATAACAATAGATTGCGACTTAAAAAGGATGTGATGGCCTACAAAGGAGACATTGCTCTGATACCAAGGAACAGAAAAAACTTGGAGGAGGTAATAAATAATATAAGAAAAAAAGCAAAAGAGGGTTAGAAATACATCAAGACAAGTCAAAGTATATGATAAAGAGATATAACCAGGGTTTTTACGATAAACAATTGCAAAATGGAAGAAATAGAAATTTTTAAATATATATTTAGGAAGAATAATAAACAAGAAAATGATAGAAACGAAGAGGTGAATCAAAAGGTACAATCTGGGTACAAGACTTACACCAGATCTAAAATGATAATGTGCAATAAAAGGATAAACAATAAACTAAAATTAAGAGGTTTTTATAGACTGTAATAAAACTAGTGACAAAGTATGAAGCAGAAACTATGTCTTAAAGGAAAATTGACAATAAAAAAAAACATAAAAAATCATAAAAAAAGTTGTCGGAGGGAAGAAAATAATTGAAGGTTAACGTGGAAGATTACCAAACTATAAAGTTGAGCAAATACAAAAAAGGAAAATATAGTTGGAGCAATTAAAGCAAGAAGAATAAGATGGTACGTTTTCCTAACCAGAGTGAATGAAGATTCAGCAGTCAAAAATGTAACAAAATAAAAACTGAAAATAAGACCAAGAGAAAGACCAAAGCTATGACGAAAGAATAAGTAATTAAGGACATAAGAATCATAAAAATTATAATATGGAAGGAGAATATAAACTGCAAAAAGCACATAGAAAAATTGCTGACGAAACATAAATACAACAAATTATAAGTCGAGAAAATATAAAGTGCAGTAGAGTGACATACTACTAATGCTTACGTAGTCGATACAATCACAGGCAGTTTCAATTCCGAGAAGAAAGAAAAAAAAGAAGATATTTGAGAAATTTTCAGTAAGTAACTGTTAAATAACACCGTATATATTTCTTTGTACATTATGTTAGGAGGACCGTGGAAAATCTATCAATAAGATGTAAAGTATTTTCCTTATTTAATTTTAACTACAAGTATTCACTTTTCTAAAATTAAATTTTGACCTTTCCCTTATACTATTCAGTGGTATGTTAAGTATTTTTAAGTTTTTCCACTATTTTAGTTGAGCACAAAGTGTATTAAAACAGCGGACAGTATTTTAAGGAATTTTCGACAAATGTTTTTCTTTGTATGTATAATATTAGTAAGAATATATTTTAGTGTTATAACTATTTTTGGTAGTTTTAGCTCTTCTCTAAAATATCATCTTTTAAATATTACGTTAAACCTGTTTATGCAAAGATCTAACAATAATGCTTAGAATTAATAGCTTCTATAGTGAAATATATTTTCAAGTAAAAACTTTAACTGTCATGGATGGTACTTTTATATTTGTTTTTTACAAAATACATTTTCTAATTAATAGTAAATTTCTTGACTATCCTTTTTTGTATTGTCTTCATATTTTATCTATAATAACGCATTAGAAAATTTAGTACCATACATTAGCAGATTAATAAAGTCAATACAAACAAGTTTGAAAAACAAGTTTTTTAACAAATAATGTTAAAGAACAATAAATGAAATCAAAATTTCTAACTCGCATTTGTAACAAATGAGCTCTAAGATTAAAAAACACGCAAAAAATTTAAAAATAACGTAATAGTTTAGTGTATATGGCATACAGAATAATTTGTGTTGCGCAAAATAAATATGACTTGGTGCAAGCTGAATAGAGCAACAGTTGAACATTCTGAATAGTAAAGATCAATTCTTTAAAAATTTAAATATTTGGGAGTGAAGATACAGAGGAACGGAAAATCGATGGGAAAATAAAGCGGAGCGAAGCATGCACTAAAAAACACATTTATTAGGAAAAAGAGATCTCTAGGACACCGAAAAGTACGGCACTCAGAGTCATATTCAAGCCAATACTGATGTACAAAAGTAAAATTTGAGTGCTAACAAAGCAGATAGAAAGCAAAATTTAATGAGATTCTTGCAGGATATCAAAGGAGTTAGGAGAAGAGACAAAATCGAAAATGACGAGATAAGAAAGGAGTTGGAAGTAGAATCGATTTCGAAGAGCATCAGACGCCAACATCTAAGACAGTTAGGACATGTTGTGCGGATGGTAGAGGAAAAGACAACAAAAGAATGTGGGAGATAAAATGACAGCAAAAAAGAGAAAGAGACATATCAAGAAAAATGCAGAACAAGGAAGTAGTGGCAAACTTAAAACAGAAAGGACTGTCCCGAAGTAAAAAGAAAAATTAACAAGGAACAAAAAGAAAAGATAATTTATGTTGAAGTGTAGATATGATTTGAGCTAATATATGTTTAACCTAATTTAGTACCTATAAGAAACCGCATAAAAAATATAATATATTATTTCTGCACAGTTCAAATGTAGGTGCTGATAGATATTGTCATTTAGCACACCTTCGCATAATAAACGTTCAATATTCATGAATACGAATATAGTTATGTAACTAGCGGTTACGTCTTTAGCAGCAATATCGAGAGTTCAAAAGCTCGACAACGAAGCGCTTAGAATGACAACTGCTATAAAACGGCGCGAGAAAATTACCGCAACTTGCGTCCGACTACAATACAGAATCGGCATTTCTGCAGAGCGCTCTGTGCGCCGAGCATTGTGATAAATTAATATCCAGTATCACTTCCAGGTCTCTGGTCCTGAATATTGATGATACAATTTGATACGGACAATGAACCAAGCAGGATTTCTAAAGTCCTTTCACAACTCGGCGTGGCAGCCGATAGGAGCGGGAGCTGGAGCGGAAAATTTAATTTTTGTTTAAAAATTTAAAGCTGCGAGTGACGTGCGATCTAATCTCCAATTTTATAATTTCGGTTTTAAATGAATAGTTAACTTGTAAATGGGAGCTGACGAGACACATTGTGTGAATTAAGTCATATAAAGGCTAGTCTAGTCTACATTCATTTAACTTTTTTATATTTCATATAAGTTCTTTTAATGTACTGGAAATTGCGTAATGCATTTATTTTATTAATTTTCATCCACAGTACGCTGTAATTTTTAATACAATTTGAATGGTTATTTTATAATTAGTGGGACAATAATTTTTTTCAAATTGAAGTAACCTTTTGATTCGATTTTTAAGAAAGATTTGCGATTAATCGAGGCTGTAGCTCTTTGAGCCTGTCATAGCTTGGTTAATTTTTAATTCCCGTGAAAGTTCCAGCTTCGTGTCAAGATAAATGTCTAAATATTTTACTTATTAATAAAGAGAGAGGTTAGTGGGTAGCGGGTGGACACTCTCTACGATCCCGGTGGAGACAAGTCTACTTCAGGAAAGCGACCCTGCTTTCACGAGCTTTGATTTCCCCACCTTCTAATATTGAAAGGAATAAAGTTAAAAGCCCTTATTCCTAACCGTACCATATTTAATCTTATCTACACTTTCCCTCGCTCCCTACTCCAACCTTCAGTTGCGTAGAGTGCTAAGGCCTAAAAACCTTCATGAATCTGCAACGAAATATAGGAGCCTCAGTTTCCAGCATTCTCGAAGGCCCCGGCCAGGGCAGCTCTCGGACAGCTAAAAGAAAAAGGGTGTTAAAAATTATTGGGATTGGACCCGGCTGTCACACTACGACGATACGTATAGGAACATATGATATTAGAGGAATTTCAGATGACAAAATATAAAAGTTAAAAAACAACCGGCAGGAATCAGACATGGGTGGATTAAGCGAATTACAAAGCAAGGGTGAAAAGTGGGAACTGTCTAATATATAAAAGAGGCACTTACAGTGGAATGGCATTTATTTTTGTGAACAAAAATATATCATCATTGCATAAAAACATACGAAGCAATCTAAGATAGAATAGCATATACATATAACTATAAAGTAACTATAAAAGTAAAAGTAATACAGGTTTATGCACCTATTAGGAATACAGTTGAGAAATAAGTATATTTTACTATAAGATAAGAGATAATGCATATTTTAAGTTATAATGCAAAATTGGGAAAACAAGAACCCGATGAAATATCAAATAAACACGGATATGAAAAGAGAAAAACGAGGGAAAACCCTTAAATCTTGTAGAAGAATATAAACTATTTATAATAAATTTCTATTCAAGAAAAGCATAAATTGTAAGTGGACCTGGAGATCCCCTAATAGTGTCACAAAGAAGTAAACTGTTTCATAACGAACAATAAAAACATAATAAAAAATATCAACGTGTTAAACAGCTTAGATGTAGAAACGATTACATAAACGAAACAAAATTATAAAACGCAAAGTACTAGAAAGTTGAACACCAACAAGAGATAACAAAGAGACTAGTAAACGTCCATATAAGTAAAAGTGGCCAAAACAGCATTGATAATATGAACTAACAAATAGTAAAAACTATAACAAACAGCATAAAAGCAATAAACAATTAGGTAATAAAAACAAAGAAGGAGAAATTGAACACGACCCGAAACAGTTAATAAAGAAAAGAAGAAATATAAATAAAAACGATAAAGAAATAATTGTATATATAGTACTTAACAAATTAATAAAAGGTCACATACGGAACTATAGAAATACTAAATTTGAACACTAATGAAACAAACATTGGAAAACAACAAAGGAGTGAAATGTCTAAGAAAGAATCTAGGCAAGAACCAAATACACTAATAAATGAACAAGGTCAGATAGCAATAAGAAAAAAGGTATAATAAAAATAGCGGAATAATTCTATGGAGAGTTATATTAAAGTAAAGTAAAACAAGAACAAACTTTGAACTAACAAAAGCAATAATAGGCATAGGGTTAAAAGAACTACTTGAAATCACAAAATGGGAAGTAAAAAATGCTATGCAAAATATGAAAACAAATAAAGCTACAGGAGATGATGCGATAACAATTGAAATGATAGGAGAGGAGAGAGAAGAACTAGTTAAAAGTGTAACCACTTATTAAATAAAATCTATTCAATAAGCCAAAACCCCGAAAGGATGGAAAACTGTAAAGTGATTATACTACATAAAAAAGACAACAAGGGAAAGTTAGAAAATTGCAGCCCGATAAATAACTTGTCTCGCATGTACAAACTCTTGACTAAGATAATAATAACCAACCGTCTAACATTGGACATTGGATACGTACCAGCTGGTAGAACATGGGGGCTTTGAAAAGATTTTCACCACAGACCACTTGTTAACAATAAAAGTACTCGTAGAAAATATGAACAAATATAACATATTCGTCGATTATGAAAAGGCGTTTGACAAAAAAATTGTAGAATAGATAGCAGACACATACAACTGTTGCAAGAAATTGGTAATAAAGCAACTGCAATGTATCACCTAAACGAAACAACAAATCCAGTACAACTTAAGAGAGGTGTTAAATAAGGAGTCTTTCACCAAAACTATTTACCCTTGCTTTAGAAGACATAATTAAAACATGGGGCCGGCGAAGAGATTGCTTTGTAAGCAATCCCAGAACGAACTTAAAAAAACATTTCGATTTCGATTTCGAATTTCGGGAAAATTTGAAATCGAATATCTCGAAAATTATTCGACATAGAATTTTTTCGACTTCATTTTCGAATTTAGCGTAAAATTTCCTATAAGAACCACATTTAAAATCGTAATGTCGAAAATTTTCAAGAAATTCGAGATCGAATATCTCGAAAATTATTCGAGATAGAAATTTTTTAATTTCGAATTCGAAATCAGCGTAAAATTTCCTATAAGAATCCATTTTCTTTCTTACTTACTTACTTCCTCTTCTCCCATTGTATCTCACTGAGTAGGGGTTTTGAGCCATTGTTTAAATGACACTTTCGTCTGGGTCTTCCTCTATCTCTCCTTCCATCATATCTCATTTCAAAAACGGTTTTTGGGTATCGTTCGGTGCTCATTCTGACCAGGTGTGGATACCATTGTAGCTGTTTGGTTTTTATTTCTTCTACCAACGGTGTGATTTCTAGTTCATCTCGTATGGATGTGTTACGGACCCTATCTCTTCTTGTTTTGCCCACTATCCGCCTTAGATACCTCATCTCTGCGGTTGTTATTTTGGATTTATGTTTGTCTGTTATCGCCCATGTCTCGGAAGCGTATAGAAGTGTAGGGGTATATATTGTTTTATATAAGTGCATTTTTGCTTTTATACCTATTTCTTTTTTCCCTATCAATGTGTTGTTTACTTAATAGTATATCCTATTTCCTTTGTTTATTCTGTGCTTTATTTCTTGGTCTATTCTTCCATCCTTACTGATTAGTACTCCTAGGTATTCGTATGTTTGTACTGTTTGTATCTGTTTCCCGTCTATTTGTATATCTATTTCTTCTTCGTTTTCCTGTTTTGTGACATGCATTACTTTTTTTTTTTTCTATATTAATGGTCATCCCACTTTTTTCTAGGTGTTTTTCCATATGTTTATGTTTTGTTGTAGTTGATTTTTATTCCTTGCCATGAGTAATATGTCGTCGGCATATATTAGGTCTTGTGTCATTACTGGGTTTAGGTTATGGTATCCTATGTGGGTGTTTCTTGTTTCTAATTTGCATTTTTTGTTTATGTAGTCCATGTATATCACGAATAGGAGCGGGCTTAGGCTGTCACCTTGTTTGATACCCCTTTCCATTTTAAATTCTTCCGATACTTGGTTATTTAATATTGTTTTTCCAACTACTTTACTATACATGTTCCTTATTATTCTCCGCAGTTTTGGGCTTACTTCTAGTTCTTCCATTGCTTTCCAGATGTATCTGTGTGGTACCTGGTCAAAGGCTCCTTTTATGTCTAGGAAGAGTAGGTTGATGTCTTTTTTCTTCTCTAATAGCTTTTCAATTATGGTTCTTACTGTTATATATAGTCTTGCGTTTGTCTTCCTGGTTTAAACGCAGTTTGTTCTTCTTCTAGTTTGTCTTCTGTTTTATTTCTTAGTCTCTTTTCAACTATTCTTGTTTATATTTTTAGCGCTACTGAGGATAAGCATATAGCCCTATATTTGTCTGTATTTGTGATGTCTCCCTTTTATGAATGGGTATTATTATGTTATTTTCCCAGTCCTTCGGGGTCTGTTCTGTGTTCCAGGCTTGTTGTACTATCTCTTTCATCCATTTAATTACGGTCGGGCCGCCTTTTTTCAGCATTTCTGGAGCTATGTTATCTTCTCCTGCTGCCTTACCGTTTTTTGTTTTCTTCAGGGCTTCTATTATTCCTTCTTCTGCTATTTCTTCTTCGGTGTCTGGATTATTATTTCCTTCTTGAGGTTGTTCTTCTCTTTGTATTTCTGTTTCTTCTTCTTTAAATCTTTTTGTGTAGTGGTCTTTCCATGTTTTCAGTATTTCTTCCGTTCTTGTTTGTAGCATTCCTGTCTCATCCTTAATATTACGCACTTATGGTGCTTTGTTTCCCTTTAGGCGCTTAAGTATATTCCAAACTGTCTCTGGTTTTCTATATAGTTGTCTTCTATCTTTCTACCGAATTCCTCCCATGTGTCTTTCTTTGCTTGTTTTACCGCTTCCTTTGCTTCGTTTCGTTTTACTAGGTAATATCTTCTATTTTGTTCAGTTTTATTTATTATATATTTCTTCCACGCTTCTTTTTTGTTATTGATTTTGTTCTTGACTTCTTTGTTCCACCATTTTGTTCGTTTATGTGCTGGGTCATGTTTTATTTCTTTTTCTCCACAGACTTCCTTTGCTGTTTTTGTTAGTGTATCTTTAAAAGCCTTCCATCGTTTGTTTATAGTCCACTGAATTCCTTCTTCGGCTTCTTGTATTTCCAAATTGTTTAGATTTCCAGTTAGTTTGTTTTCATATTTTTGAATTTTTTCTGAGTGTTTCCAGTTTGATCTTTGTATAACTCTTCGTTCGTTCTTTAAGCGGTTTCCTAATATTTGTGTCGGCGATCACCAGTATGTGTTTAGTATTTAGCTCCGCCCCTCTTATTACCTTTACATCATTCACTGCATATCTCATACTTCTCGTGTACGTGATGTAGTCTATCATACTTTTATGTCCTAGTCCTTCTGCTTCATATATTACTTTGTGTATTATTTTGTGCTTAAACCATGTATTTCCTATTAGTAGTTGGTTGGTTATGCAGTAGTCTATCATTCTCTCGCCATTTTCATTTACTTCACCTTCTAGGCCATGACCTCCCATTGTTCCGTGTCCTTGTTCTATGTTATTTCCTATATGGGCATTCCAATCCCCTGTAATAAGTACGTGTCTGTTTTCGTTTTGTATTTTTTCTATGGATCTTTCCAGGTCTTCATAGAAGGATTCTTTATCTTGTACGGTGGAGTTTTGCGTGGGTGCGTATATTTGGATTATTCCGACCTTCTCTTGAAGTTGTAAGTTTATTGTTATAATTCTGGAATTTATGGCTTCCCATTTGGTTACTTTTGGCTCTCTCTTTGCTGAGGAGTATTCCTACCCCTTCTGTGGTGTGCGTGCCCGCATATCTGAGCGTGTACCCTTTGTCCATGTTTTTGTTCCATTTCCTTTCTTTTTAATTTCTGAGATTCCCAGTATTTGAATCTTGTATTTCTCCATTTCATCTATAATTTCGCATTCTTTTCCTGTTAGAGATGTGATATTCCACGTTCCAAATCTTATACGATTTCGCTCCTGTCGTCTTCGTTGTGACCGTCCTGTTCCGAGGCTCATATTACTTCTCTGAATCTGTTTACAATGCGCGGGTGATTATCCCAGCCGCATCGGCCCCGTTACCTCGGGACAACTGATATCAGGTATAATCCATTTTCAAATTTTAAAAAATCTTAAATTTTGTGACGGACCGACAGACCGACAGACAGACATATAGAATTCAGTAACGAACTTTTTAAGGTCACATAGGGGGATTAATATAAACGGCAAAATATTAATCATTTAAGATATGCTGAAGACGTCGTGCTAATAACAAAAAATATACAAGAACTTCAACAAATGTCAGCTATATTAAACATAGAGTCTATAAAAGTCGGTTTAAAGATAAACCTAAATAAAACAAAAATTAATACCAAAGACCAATTGTAAAAATTGAAAACAATACAATAAAAAATATACAAAGAAACAATTGAAGAAGAAGAAAATCAAACTTGAGGAATAAAAAGAAAAATAAAACGATCATGTATGAATAAAAACATACCATTATATCTAAGAGTAAAAATATTTAACACATGCATTATACCAGACAAGAGTTATGAGACGGAAAGCTGGACAATGACAAAAAATAACTTAAATAAACTTCAAACTACACAAAAAGCCATGGACACGTTAATGATAGGAAAAAACCAATACCTACATAAGAGAACAAACAAAGTAATGGACGTTGCCGTTTACCGGCCACATCGCTAGAGAAGATAAAAAAAATGGCATAATCATATCTTGGAGACCATGCGACTATCGAAGATCAAGAAAACATCATCAAGTGAGATGGGCTGATGACATTAAAACAACAGCGGACCTGAAATAGATGGAAAGAGCAAATAATAGACAAACAAATTAGAAAGCAGATTTCGAAGAAGCATACATTCAAAAATGGATAGAAAGCTAATGAAGTAGAAGAAGAAGGTTGGATTACTAAACCTAACTAACATGAACATTTTGGCTCGACAGTTTTATATAAACTCCATATTTGGAATTATCGGAAGAGTCCGATATTTTTGGGTTTTGAAAGTAGTGAGTTAACTTTGGCGACAGTTCTATATTCTAGGAATAAAGATAAGATTGATTTAAGGTCAAGTGGTATCTACCATCAAACCACATTATGCTGAAAGTTAGCTATATATTTATAAGTGCTAGTTTTAAGTTTATCAAGTTTCCTTATAACCTGATGTGCAAGATTATTTAATTGGTTTTTGGTTAAAATTTTTTGTCCTTTACCGTTTGCATCAAAGTTGACTTTTTAAATTAGGCCAATAATATGACTTGGAGGACTTAAATGTAAATGATTAAGGCTATTGTTCCAAATCCTGAGCACTCCTTAACATTTGATGACGTTTGATTTAAAGCAATCATTTTCCAAAAAAAACATCATTGGTAAATACGTTCTTGAAAAGCTTTAAAGTTATATTTAAACCGTACAACTTTATTAAAAATAACTGTTGGTTTCGTTTCGTTTTTAATCTATATCTCGTTAGTTGCCATCATGTAATTTAGTTACAGATTTCGTCTCCTTTTTATGTAATAATTATATCATTTGGCTTTTTTAAATTTTGTGTTGCACTTTCACACTTTCTGTGTATGTAATTTGTTTACATAGTTGCTCATAATATTTTGTTTCTTTCACCTTTTTTACTTTCCTTATCCTATAATAAGGAAAGTAATGTAATCGGCCTAAATTTGACCTACCCAGTTTTTCACATTTCTGGACGAATTATAGCCTCAGGACATTGGTTCGTGTGTGTGTCTGTCGGTCTGTCAGTAAACAAGATATCTTGAGAACCGTAAGAGCTAGAGACTTGAAATTTGGTATGCAAGTTACTTGTAGGTAGGGGACGCAGTGCGAAGCTTTTGGTAAAAATCGGCCGAGTCGTTTGGTCGCAAGGTCGCAAAATCGGTCGCAAAGCGGTCGCGAATCTAAACGGTTGAAAATACAAAAAATTTATGAGAATAAAAATGATTTATTATCATGAAATAAACATGAATTTAAAATAAAAGTTGGTAAAATATGAACTCGAAAAAAAATTGAAGCTCAGGATTTTAATATACCGGGTGTTCATAAAATGTTTCGGGAAATTTATATTACCGGATAGATCAAACCGAGACGAACAAAAAATTACAATGAAATTTTTTGATCCGAGGTCAAATAAGTTATAGGCGATTAAAAATTAATTAAACGGACCAATCACAGTGCGCTCGGAGAGCTACCGGGCCGACTGCGGGAGGACGAGGGGGGGGGAGCGCTTGGCCGCTAGCAGAGAGCACGCAACGATAATAGCGAAGGCTGTGCGGCCGAGCTCGCACGGTTACCTTCAGTGACGTAGCAAAATTTTAAGTACGAGTCAACTATTGTCTTGTACTATTTATTTTAATCAGCTTTCGAGTGTTGGACTCGCGCCTCGTCCTTTTTTAAATTAACAAATTTTTAGACGAGAGCAGCGCAGGGCCGAGACGATGGACCCGGTATAATATATAATAATAGGATAAGGAAAGTCGTGTGATGTTCACACCAGATTTTTATTATTTATCTATTCATATTTCTATGGTTTTCATCTTTTTTACTCTTACAAATTCTTTACGTACATTTCTTAATATAAGTAATTGGTTAATTATGCAGTTTCCATTTTAGTTCTAATTTTGATTTTTGCTTACCATCCGATAGCAAAGCGTTTTTCATGCTTATTCATATTTAATTTTTTTCCATCTCAAGTTAAACGTTACTTGGTGTTTTATCTGTTAATAAATTTTTTTAATTAAGCATTATGGTATGCAGTATTGAACTACTTCGGCGCTTTTAAACCTTTTCAATATGAATCGCATGATCACTATTACATTTTTAAATTTTTATTTTTTTTATTTTGTACTTCAAAATTGAATTCCCTAGACATTACTTACTCACTTTAATTTTTTCAACTTTGAAATTGGTATTTTATTATTAAATTTAATTATTTCTATCTGATTATAAAACTTTTCTGCTTTCTCCAGCTTCTCTACATTCAATAGATATAGTTGCACTATACTGATGGTTATGCTATTTATTGCTAACTATAGTATTACTATTTTATCTGATTAAGGAGTAAGGTTACTGACAACTTGTCTTTTTTATCAAATAAAATACTCATTCTATTACTACAAGAGTGTTTTGAAAATGGTTGGCTACCAGCCGATAGGTCTTATAATATTGTTTTCAGACATACGAAATATATATATATCATAATAATATTTAACTCTTTTATTATTAAGACATCTAGCACTAATACGTTTCTGCAATATCAGGTGGCTCTGCTGGAATAATCAAAGTGACAAGAGACATGAACATTTAGTTCACAAACGAAGGTAATGTTTATGACGTCACATGTGTGAATATTAGCGCTAGTAGACGATTAGCAAAAAATGTAAATGAAAAATCCAGCTACAACAAATCTGTATGAACAAGCTTAATGTGGTTTACCCTTGACATCCACACATGAACAGCGTTAAGAGCGTGTAACCAAATTTATTCTTGCCAATTGATATGTGAAGCAGAAGGATCTTGTCGAAATTATTGAGTTTTTTCCTTGAAAGAACAAAACCAAAGTTTTTTACAAAGATACAAAAACATTCCTTGAGCCTTAGTGTGCGTACATGAACAAAAATGATAATTTCGTACAAAATTAATGACACTAGTTGATAGAGGTCATTTCAAGCTTAGTAATATACGACTTATTTATAAAGTTTGCTTACGTAAAAGAGTCAAGACTCTAAAAGTACCCTTGTATGTGTAGATTTATTATTCTCCGCAAAGTAACTCTTTCTTACTTGTAATATACATTCCTGTAACTAACCATTGTACAGGGTTCGGCAGAATAATCCCCTCTTTTCGAAAAGGCGATAAAAAGGACAATATAAATTTTATTTAATGTTTTATTGTACTATCACGCAGAGCAATGATTACTAACGGGCGACACAGAATAACAGAAATTTTTGAAATGCGTAGTGGCAACCGTGGGCAGGTGGCAGCACTGTTGGATAGTGACCTTCAGCAAGTAAACACTTAATATATATAATAAAAATGTTTTATAAAAACAGTGATAGTTTGGAACCATCAAACACGAGATAAAGATTTGGATTACTTTAAAGAGGCTGGATCTGCCCTAAAGAAGAAACCAACAGGACGACCAAGAAGTGCTCGTACTCCACAGAACATTAATGTTGCACACGAGTCTGTCTTACGGAGCCCACGGCGTTCAATTCGTAAGCAAGCAGCTGCGGTTAAAATGCCCCGGGAGAGTGCAGAATTCTTCATTTAGATTTAAAATTTCATCCATACAAGCTGCAGATAATGCAACAACTAAAGGAAAACGATTACCAGTTGCGATTAGAATTCTGCCAACAAATGATAACACACATAAACAATGACGATGAATTTCTAAGCAAGTTGTGGATGTCAGATGAAGCCCATTTGCATCTCACAGGTTACTTAAATAAGCAGAACTACCGTTACTGGACAGACACAAACCCTAATGAAGTTCAAGAGCGCCCTTTACACGCTAGTAAGGTGACAGTATGGTGTGCTGTTTCATTACATGGAATCATCAGACCTTATTTTTTTAAAAATGAACAGGGGACACAGCAATTTTTAATGCGGATCATTATGTAGAGATGTTACAATTGTTCGTTACATCTGAATTGAGAAATTTTCACACGTTTAAGAAACCTGGTTTCAACAGAATGGAGCAACATCACACACTGTACGGCAATCAGTGGAAAGCTGTGCGAGAATTGTTCGGTAACCGTGTGATCTGAAGATTCGGTAACGTTTCCTGGCCCCCTAGATCCGCAAATTTGTCCGTTTGTGATTTTTTCTTGTGGGGCTATCTCAAGTGTAAAGTGTACATGACTCGGCTAAGAACTCTGGATGAGTTAAAACAGAGAATTCAGGATGAAATTTACAGTATCCCAGCTGAAATGTTGCAGCGGTCAATGAGGAATCTCAACAGCAGATTTCAAGAATGCATTCGTACAGGAGGACGGCATCTAATGGATGTAATTTTTAAAAAATGATAAAGTCCATTAATGTTTCTTAAATGGCAAATTTTAAGGTTTCAATTACTATGAATAAAATGTTTTTCTTCCACCACTCTTGGTTTTGTTGGATTGTTAAAAAATTTCCGTTATTCTGTGTTACCTTGTAGTTAGGCATAACCAATATTAAATATATCATTTAAATGTTTGCCAGTACGGCCTCTACACTCTGTAATCTTACCTTAAAGTTCCGCGTTGCTTGATCAGTCATTTTGACTGATACTGCTGCGAATCATTTACGTATAGCACCCTTTAATTCTTAAATAGTCCGTGGCCTGCATTGAAAAACTTCAGCCTTCAGGTGTCTCCACAGAAATAAATCGTAAGGGGGTAAATTTTGTCAACTAACCGCCCATGAGATGTCACTATGTAATGAGATGGGGTGGCCTGTAAATATTTGTTGCAAAACTTTTCGAGAAACTTTTGCCGGGTGTGCGTTAGCGCCATCTTGTTGGAATCACAGTACTGCATTTTCATGTTTGTTGAGTCAGGGCTCCAGGAAATTGCGTAACATCACAACATAGCGAGTAAATGTAATAGTCTTCGCATGTCTTGCTTTCTCAAAAAATACGCTTTTATAATGCCAACAGTACACCAAACAGTTTTTGTGGGATCCAATACCGCTTAATCTGCTTATTGACCAGCCCAATAAATGAAAATGAGCTTCGTCACCACTGTACATAACTGCATCAGGTGGAACGTTTGCCAACATACCCTCAGAAGCAACCTGCCGGGGTATCAGTCACATTCTTTAAGTTTCTGGACCACTCTGAGCTTGTTTAGATTGAATATGACGTTGCAGTGCAGAATTCTGCGTACGCTCCGTTCAGATATTACCAAGTGAGAGCATGCTTAGCGGTAGAACGTGGTGGCGATGTGACAACAATCTGCCTAACTGCTGTGACATTCTCGAGTGTCCGAATGCTACGAGGCCTACTGTGTAATATTTGTTTTAATGCTGAACCACTCTGAAATTGTGTACCCGCAACATTATGGTTTTTTGGTCGGAACTCTTTCGTGAAGACCTGCGAAACAGCCGCTGCATACCAATCATAGAACCAGTTGTTTTAAATAAGTTGACTTTATAATGAGTATTAAATTAGCATGGCTTCTGTTGCTCAAGGTGGTACGACTCTAGCACCGTCTACCAATACATTGCGCGCGGTGGTGTACATTACCGATTCCAATTATATTTGTTTTTAATCTCACTTTTTTAAATTCATTTGGTTAATAAAAGTTTTCTATACTTTATGTTGATAACTACAGCTTTCCCTAATAGAATATTTTTGATTTCGGTTTTATTCATTTTACAAGAATTTTTGGTTAATGGCTTTGAAAGCTTTGAGTTTTAATTGAGGTACTGCCTTTCTATTAGATCGCAAGTTAAGTCACATTTTGTTTTTATAATATAACAATTTCTTTCACTGTGAACAAATACAATGTGCTTAGTAGCTAGTACAACGCTTGATGTTGGGGTGGAGGCCTTCTTGTGTCAGTAATATTCTAAATAATCCTTAAGCAATTCTCGCATAGACTAAATTTGGACTACGATATTTTGCTAGTACTTATAACATGATTCGCTACGTGTCGACGAGTTTTGAGTTTAGTATAATTTTATGTTCTGATCTTAACCACTAGTAATACGGCAAAACTATTTACAATTATTATTTAGTTGTAAGGAAAACAGCTTTGTAGTTCTGTACTTACCTATTTTGAAAAACTTTTACTAAAACGGCTTTATCCCATCCTTGACAACGAAAACCTGATTCCCGATCACCAGTTTGGGTTCAGAAGTCGACACTGCACCGTTGAACAGATACGTAGGATAATAGATACTATTAACGCAGCATTCGAAGTCAAAAACTACTGCTCAGCCGTTTTCCTTGATGTCAGTCAGGTCTTCGACAAGGTCTGGCATGAAGGACTATTATTTAAACTAAAGCGAATTCTACCACACCCGTGCTATTTGATCATTAAACCATATCTAGAAGGGCGGTATTTTCAAGTAAAGTTCGGAGAAGCAATCTCACATTTTTGTCCCATTAAATCCGGAGTTCCCCAAGGAAGCGTTCTGGGACCAGTCCTGTACGTCCGATATACCCACGAATCGCGATGCAGTTACTGAAATGTATGCTGATGATACGGCAATTCTTGTAACACATCATGATCCTATCATTACTGCACAAACTCTGCAACAAAACCTCGGTAACGCATGTAAATGGTGCTTTAAACTCAACTGTTCTAAGACCGTGCAAATTACTTTTATTAAACGCCGTGGCACTACGCCAGACATTAATATGGATGGTACTTTCCTTCCCCAAGCAGACTGCGTTTAATATCTTGGTATCCACCTTGACAAAGAACTAAATTGGAGAACACACTTGGATTCTTTGTAGGTTTGTTTTGGATATGTTCCCCCAGATTATGTAGACGTAAAGTACTAGTGTTTTATAGAATAACATTCCACATTCAGGTTTTAATGACGATTGCTTGCTGATAAGGGGATATAGCTGCGTTAGTCTTGTATGACTTTCATTTAATTTTTAGCTATATGGAACGTCCAGGTGAGTCTAGTATCTAGATACACACCTAAGTATTTGACTGCTTTCGTCATGTGTGTCCACGTGATTGGATTGTTATTGGGTAGTTTGCTGATTTGTCTAAGAGTGAATATTTCTGCTATGCACTTATCATAATTTATCGTTAAATTTCCAGTGTTAAAACCATCTTGTTAATTTATTTTTCGCGTGTTGTAGTTGCATGATTATATTGAGAAGGATGCTGTTTTTAGTCAGTAATGCAGTATCATCTGCGAATAATGCTAAATCTGATTTTGATGTTAGAATGCCATTGGTAAATGTTAAATAATAAAGTACCCATTATGCTCCCTTGGGGAACCCCTGCCCTGATGTGCCTTGTTAATGATACTATTACATGAATTTTAATTACAAACGTTCTGTTATCCGGATATAAAACTAATATAACCTTCAAGTATCCTGAGATGGTAAGATTAGAAAGCTTGTATTTTCAATCCATACGCGATCAAAGCTTGTGCTAGATCCACAAAAAGGATCTCCGGAGTTGATGACATGTAGAATGTGCTTTTTAAACCCAAACTGAAAGACTGGTAGTAGCTACAATCTTTCAATTTCATTACTTAACTGATTATTAATCACTTTTTCAAGTAATTTCGATAAGGTTGCTAACAGGCTGATAGGTTTGTAGCTGTTGATAGCTTTTTTGTTTTTCCTGGTTAGGAAAGAGAAGAATTAACGCATGTTTCCTTTGTTAGAAACCTAGTCCGTTCTTAGACATGCATTAAATATGGTAGCTAAGTATGCTAACGCTTTCTGGGGAAGTTGCTTAAGGATTATGTTAGATATTCCATCTTCGCCTGGTGTTTTGTTTAGTGGAAGAATTTTATTTATTGAAGTTATGGTGACGTTGGTTTCATTTCATCTGCGGCTAGTGGAATGTGTGTTTCTATATGCCTAACTACTATGTTTGCAAAGCATAGATCTTGATGACTGATAGAAGTAATTTTTTTCTAGGTGGTGGCGAATGCTTAAAATTTTTTTGTCAATGCTGTAAGTTGCATTGCATGAGGTTATTGAAGGAATTTCTTGCACCTGTTGTAAGATTCTCTTTGTGATTTTCCATAGTCCGGGTTCGCCTGGCTCGAAGACGCTAATGTGGTTCTGATATGTACTGGTTTTGTATTCATCAAATTCTCTTTTAATTCTATGTGATAAGTTTTTCGTTGCAGGATCTCTAGTGCGTTGCCACTCGCTACGAAGTTGACTCATTTGTTTTATTAAGTTGATTATTTGCCAGAGAGGAATTTTATGGTTAGTAGATTTTTTTTTCATGAAGATGTAGCTATTTGTACACTTTGGTTTGTTTATTTGGTTGCCGATATACTATTTATTTTAATGTAATTGCCTTCCTGTGTTTTTTTGTTTTACAAAAATTGCTACTCTACCATGCTAGATCTATGTTATATCGTGCTAGAAAAAATGTGAATAATGTTTGAATAAATAAGAGTTTTGTTGCAATTATGATCCATTTAGGAGAAGTGGTAAAAGATTGGTTAGCAAGAATTGTTTTATTTAGAAGTGATGTAAGGATAGTATTGGTTATACGTTCAGTGTTTTTGACTCATTTGTTGATTTCCATGGTCAATTTTAATTATTCATATTTATGGTGTTCTTGTCAGTTGGTGAGGTTATTTGCTGGTGCTGGTTGAATGCTATTATTGACTTATTGTTTTCTAGTGTGTATTCTACCTTTGGAGAATTTGGAGTCTTGGAAGTCTTTGCATCCTCTGAAGTTGGCTGGATGGTTATTTCCACGGTATTTCAGTATTTATCTCAGTCAGTGTACCTCTGGGTTGTAAGCGACAATAGTTCTTGGTGTGATAGACATATTCAATTTTAAAGATATAATTTGCTTTTTTATTGGCCGTTAGTCGTATTGCATATACGGGGATTGATATTCTGTACGTGTTGTACAGCCATGTGATGCTAATTATAGAAAGATTATATTAAGAGAGTTCCTTTGCTAGACCTTTTTCAGTTAGAGAGACTGGAAAATTAATCACAACTAAGAGTGGTCGTTCACTAAGATTTTGAAAAGAGTGGAAAGCAACTTGATTTGTTGAATAATATTTTGTTAAAGTCCTGTAGTCGTTGTCCGTCGAGAGTGTAATCTTTAATGAAGTGCAACTGAAGCTCGTAAGATATTTATCTTAACAATGCTTTTAATATCTGCGATAACTGTTTTGTGTTCTCTAATGATGTACCTTCGCCTGATGATTCAAGGTGTGCTGTCAGATAAAATTTGTTTTTTCTAATAACGATGTAGGTTTCCATTGATATTTATTTTGTAGTAAACTTGAAGGAGGTGATAGCAGATCCGAGTTTCTTTTGTTTGGTAGCATTGCTTTACCCCCTTAAGAAGAAGCAATTAGAATTACGATGTAGTTCAATGTACGTATAAAATATTTTCTGAATGGTAAATATAAGCGTGAATTTAACTTACACGGTTGATAGCTCATAAAGAGCCCAGGCACGACCTTTCGGCAAGAGATCTTGCGCCGAACTCCTAGCGATAAAGTTAAGTAGGCAGACGTGCACCTGACGATCTACCCTGTAGCAAGCAGATATGCGCGTTGAAACTGACCTCTTTTCGTCGTTTATAAATCGGTTGAAGGTAAAGGTCGAAACTTGACCATCTTATAGGCAATAGAATAAAATATTTTTTATAACTTTGGCATGTTAAAAAAACAAATGCCCAATTAATTTTGCACTGGATAATTGCGGTCTACGCCGACCGACCCTAAAGCCATTAAATTATGACTGTTACAGGAAATATTTTCCGAGTATTCGCGCTGCTACATATTTTTGTAGAACTAAAAATAAACAAATGCAAATTAATAAAAAATAATCGCAGGATGTTTCGTGCTCCGTAGCTTTTGTTACTTTAAAAACAATGATTTAAAAATTAATTTTATTAAGGGGGTATTATAGTTTAGATACCCGTTTTCAAGGTAATTTTTGTGAATTAATTGTACAAAAACGGTTAAATCTACTGATCTCAATTTTTGTGTTCATATTTATTCATATTTAAAGTAACACCTAAAATTTTTATATCGCTTTTTAGCACTGTAAGTATAACACAAGCTGTCTATATATATATATATATTATATATATATATATATAAATATATTATAATGGCGCTTGAATGAAAATATTCCGATTTTTACTAAAAAATTTCACTTATCACGGTCCGAAAAAATAGTAATTGTGAACAGATATAAAAGTTTGAGGTTCGAACGATAGCCGAACATGTACACTCTACGTGTAAAAAATTAGAAGTTGATAAGCTCAGTAGTTTGTGAGAAAAATACACCCCCGACTTGAAAAATGCCGTTACGAGAAAAACGCGTTTAAAGTTTTCTTCTACCGACTCTGATTTCTTCCTATTGCTAAGACGTAGTACGTACTTAATTATTTTCTAATAACTTCTGTCAATTTCCCTGTTCCTTTTATCGATGCCTTTGTTGTTTTTTTAGCATTGCGTAGTCTCGTACCCATTTACCTTTTTTTTTAACGACATATTTTTCACCATATACCATAGTCTCCGTAACAGATTTAAATCTAAATCGTTATATCTCGGTCAATTTGACGAATTTTATTATAATATTATACGGACACATTCTCAAGACTCCAAACTATAAGAAAATTTCAAATAAAAAAAATTGATTTTTTAGACCGGCTAGTCTATAATACCCCTTAAGTAAAAAATAACTTGCAGTTTTATAGAGCAGAAAAGTTGTTTTCTCAAAGATTAACTTCTAGGTGAGTTAATTTTGAATAATTTGACAGAATGTGTTAATTTGTTTCTGTAAAAATGAAGTCTAACGGAACAATTTATACTCATATAACTATGATTTAAAGATATATAATTATTTAAAAAAATGTCAGCGCTAGCAAAGAATTCTTATATTAATATAAGTTTGTATTATTGATTAATTTTAATCTAAATCTTTATTTTACGCTTTTTTGTACATATCAAGTTTTTAATTTTTTTTCAGTTTTTAAAAATTTTTTTGCTTTAATATTTTTTTAAGTTTTCCTGTCTATTTTTTAATGTAATATAAATGAAATTTAACTATATGCGTTTATAGTTATAGAACAAATTGCATTTAATAACATATTTTCTTTTAATAACAATACATGTACGTTGTAGTTGAAATGTTAGATTTATTTTTAATAGAAAAGTCTTTTTCCTAACCGTCTGACATGATGAACGTTGGTTCCAGAAAAGTCACTCCGAAATGCGGGATCGGGAAAGGGATCTCTGGAGCATGGGCTCCGGAACCTTTTTAAGTCACACTGAAAGCCCCACGACAGGCCTGCATAGCCTGTCCATTCAGCGCCTGGACGCTCTGCTCTACAGCAGCGGTAAGTGGTTGTGATCTACGACTCGCCTCTTTTAATAGCCTCAACTCAATTCGGAACGGCCGGCCCTTCGTGATGTGGTTACGCGGTTAGCTGGCCTCCAGTTTATTCGGCGGATAAGTCTTCCGACCTTTCAGGCCCTTTGAAACTTCTCAAAGCGATGCGGCCCGCAAATTTGATCGAGCGAGCGATCGGAGGCCGCGAGGCGCCGCGAAAGAATCGGGCTTTCCGGCTGCAGTTCGCCACAATAGACGCCATTAGGGGACGAGGACATAAAGCGCATGAGCTTTTTAGCTGGTTGTAAGAGGAATTTATATGGAAAGCCAAGGCCTGCGAGCGGCGGCGCATATTGAAGTCTTGCAGGCTGTCGCCGCTATCACTGCTGCCGCTGCTGCTTCGCCGACGTCGCCGTTTGATGGATGGGCAGCGGCCACCGCCACATTTTCCATTATTAGCCGCCGCTGCTTCCTATGGCAGCCTGCTTTTATAATTCATTTATGCGGCAAGAGGTGCTGTTTAGGCAGTCGCCATTTTATTGCCATTATCGGGACCACAGAGCGAACGCGTTTCGATATAGCATCAATCGCAATAATTTTCAGATTTGGTAAATCGGTTTTTGAAATGCGTTGTACATTTAGGCGCATATTGCAAAAATTAACTAAAATATTTTTTTGGAGCCTACAATAGATTGGTTTAAAAATTAATGCCTGATGCAGAAACCCCAAATAGTTTAGTGTTTGAAAGTTGTTTAAAGGTGAATTTATGGTAAATATTTCTCATAAATAATGTATACACGTGTTTTAGTTATATATACGATCTTTTCAACAATCAAGTGACTGCTGTGATCTTGAAACTAAAAAGAAGATTACATTTTCTTCTTTAATTAAAGTTTACATTATCAACTACTGCGCAATTACCTAATATTTGGTCCAACAACCCCCATTGTTGCTTATAGTTTCACACCATTTTTTCATAGTTTTGACAAGGTTTTCTACATAATCATTTAGCTAGGTGCCGTATCTTCTTACTTTGAAATGACAGCTGCATCACCGTGTAAACTGGCTCTCCTTTGAGCTTCAGATTCATGACCACACATTTTCAATGGAATTAACATTGCCGACTATCCTATTGTAGTGACGTTATTTTAGTGTTTCCGCGCACTGTACAGTTTGTTGCGATGTTTAGGGACAATGTCTTCTTGTGACACTCAATTGGTTCTGTTAGAACCAAAAAACTTTTCACCATTTTGTAGGTGCTTAAATTGTCCGTGAATAGAAAGAGGCAACCAAATTTACGTTTACAGAAGCATTTCCAAATATTCGCTTTTACAGGGTATTTAACTGTGCGCCGAAGAATTTCATTACAATTCGTTGACCACGCTTTTGATTAGGAAGACCATGCTCAGAAAGAAGACTCATCCGTGAAGGTGACGTCTCCATTCTCAATTCAAATTTTCCTTTGCCCACGCCAAATGTTTTTCCGCATGTTTTTCTGATAATAAATTATATATATAAAAAAAATTATGAGTGCTGCTGCTGCTGCTGCTGTCACACAGGTTCGTGCCGTTCCGTGCCGTTCCGTGCCGACTCGAGCGCCTTTGAAGGACAAATTTCGGCCCGGCGGCAGGCGCGACCGAGGTATTATATTTCCGGAACCGCAAGCGATAGAAAATTTTCGTTTGAGAGCGGGTAATAAAGCACTCGTTGATATAAAAGAAATTCTTTTGTTGAAACAGGCAACATCAAATCGCATTTGGAGAAAACTTGAACGTTTTTTATGGAAAATTTTATGTGGGCACAGACCAGTGAAGTCCTGGTTTGCGTCAAAAAATATTCAAAATCGCTTTATCCTTCTTCGTTGTTGTGATGCTTTATCCACTTCTTAACGAATGCTTTTGATTTTCGCATTTTTTTGTTGCTTTATTCGGCAGTTTTGGTCCTTTCGCGTGGTTCACTAAAAACACTGCCGCGTATCTCTAAGGAATTTTGCACTTATTGTAAAGATAACGAATCCATCGACATCAACAAAATAATGTGCAAACAAATTATACCCTAGTATTTTCATAAATAACTATTGAAAAATGAAATAGAACCTTTCTTTACACGGCATAGAGATATCCGTGACCTTAACAGATGGTTATGTCTTAAAGTTATAAGTTACTTTGTATTTTTTGTCAAGTTAGACTGACAAAAAAACCGCATTTCAATAACAGCATTACATAAGTGTGAAACTGAGAAATATATAATTTTTAGACCCTGCATCCCCTATACAATATGTTTGTGTATAGGGGTATAAAATTGGTTAATGAGACTGGAGGCGTCGAGAATCGTCCAAGATTTGAAAAACCATGTTCAGCTTGAGCAATTCATACAATCAAATCTGTAAGTGCCCAAATTAAACGAAATTCTTTCCGTAAGCAGAAGATTATATCGCGGGAGTTGAAATTTCTTAAATTTCGATATCTCATACTATTAAGCAAGACCTAGCTTCAAAAAAGATATGCAGGTACGCAACATTTGCTAATAAATGGTTTGAAGAAAGGTAGGAGAGAAAAAAAAAGATTATTAATCGAGTACACGTACGATGGCCACAAAAAAATTTTGGTTACAAATGAAAAAAATTTTAGACAAACAAACTAACAGAGTATACACTAGGTTGCTCAAGCCAATATCAAAGGTTCAAAGACGCCGATCATACAGCAGTTGTAATGGTTGTGTATCGGGTGTCCGATAGAAGATAGAGTGACCGATATTTACTTTTGTGAAAAAGAAGTCGAAACTTCGGCCGCGGTGTATCAACAGAATATTTTGGAAGGTATAGTAAAATCTCTGAATCACGCTTTTTTCAAGGTGATTGTTGGGTGTTTCAGGAAGACTCTGTACTCGCCCACAAAGCACAGTCAACTCAAACTTGGCTGAGCATCAATTGTGCCTCTATTTTCGAAATAGAGGAGTGGCCTTCTGGTAGCCCACATCTCATTCTATTAGATCACAAATTATGAGCAATTTTAGAGGAATAGTTTGTTAAAAAATACTTTCTAATATTTATTTTTTGAAGCAAGTGATATTCACTGTCTTATCAAAACAAACTGTATGTTTTATTTTAAGAAACATTTCCACTTTTTTCTTCTGAATAATCTTATTCTAATACTTTGGAAACTCTGCTATTTCACTAAAATGCCATTTTTCTTTTTGGATGATTGAACTGCCAAATGCAAAAAAGGAAGAACACAAGAACTCTTTCAACTTTGGGAATAAGTCATAGTACAGATGAATCTATCTGTACTTATTCAGCAATTCAATCATAATGTTCCCTAAATGTGGACGCGCGCATTTTGTAAAACCAGTAAAATTTTTAACTCACGGTTTATTATAAGAATTTCATAATAAAGTTTTAATCTCTAATTTTTAATATTTACATAAATATTTATTTTTATGTAGACACTGACAATCGCTAGTTTGTATTTTTTTATAAACATATGGAATATTGGATGAAAGGATGACAATACTGATGAAATCTATATTCATTTTCTTTTGATTTATTTATTTACTCAATATATACTTTGAATAAATACAAAATCTATCTATAGTCATAAAGATATAATAAAACTGACTAGTCATAAAGCAACAGACTAAACATATTAACATAAAATACGACCATCAATAAGATGGTTTAAGAATCTAAGTGCTGTGGTTTGAAATATATGCCAAGTGAAGTAATATCATATTTGTTTTTCGAGAGCGCTTAAAATCAGTAGAAGAAAAAGGAACATTAAAATTTACGACAGGTTCTATAGAGTGATCCAAACTAAACTTAATATTTAAATTGTGTGTCGTTTGCGTTCTAAGAACGTTGGAAATTTTCATTTGTAGTATTGGTATCTAAGCACATAGCAAAGTCTATCAAAGGCCATCAGAAAAACCGTACATTTGTAAATTGGGTTTTAGAGAACAACCAGTTGATGCTAACTTTTGTAAAAAAGTCATATTGAGCGATCTTCTTCTTTTTCTTCTTTTCCTTTTCCTTGTACTCGAAGGTGTTGAGTCCTTTGTCCACTTTAGGAATTCTCTCCTATTCCTCGCTAACCTTTTTGCTTCTTATACTTTTCCCTTTTTTCTCTACCGATTTCTTAATCGTGCCTATCCATGTTAACTTAAGCCCTTCCCGTGTTTTCTTCCTTTCTTTCTTCGTTTTCATGACTTTTCTTGGCATCACATGTCGGTTGTTTTTTCTGCATTGTTCCCACTAATGACTCAGTTTCTAGATCTCTTGTTTTTACATTTTTTACTCTGTTTCTTCCGGCTCTTTCTATTATTCTCCTAAGGTATCTCATTTCTGCTACAGTTATCCTGCTCTTATATGTGTCATTGAGCGACAACTTTCTGCACCGTATGTTAGAGTGGATACTTACATTGTTTTGTACACTGTAATGTTGATTAGCGCACCATTAGTTGATAATATAATCTTGTTGTTTTGCATTTGTTCCATCTTGACGTTATAATTACCCCTAGATATTCTTAATAGTTTACTTTCTCTGGGATTTTCCCATGCATCTGATATTTATGTTATTTTCTGGACCTCGTTTATTTATGCACATTATTTTGCTTTCGTTGGTATTTACATTTATTTTGTTACTCCATCTGCTTACAGCTTGTTGCAGTTTTCTCTCATTATTTGCTGTGAGCACAATATCGTCAGCAAATACTAAATTGTAGGTGTTTACTGCCCTAATGTTCCAATTTCCTAATTTTGTGTCTAACATATTTTCTCTGCTCTCTGCAATGATTCGATCCACATCTATTATAAAGAGCAGAAGCTTAGCGAGTCTCTTTGGATAATGCCCCTTTTATGTTAAAACTGTTAGACTTTCGGCTTTTTATCCTTACTATTCCTTTTCTTCTCACATATAGCTTCTTTGTTGCCTCTATAAGTTGTTTTAAAATTCCTGTTTCTTCCATTGCTCTCCATAGTGAGATATCGAAGACTGTTTGTAGATCTACAAATGCGAGGTATAGTTGTTTAACTTCTTCTATTTTTCTTTCCATTGCTGTTCTCAATGTATATATGTAATCCTGGGCCTTCCTGTTTTTCTTGCAATCGATCTTCTATGTGGCGTCTAATTCTTCTTTCTATTATTGTGAAGTAAATTTTTTGTATGCATGATGAAAGACCTATAGATTGGTAGTTATCGCATATTGAGCGAGAAAACTTATTTTTCTTTATATGGCTTTGTGAATCCTTAAAATTGATGCATCTGAAGTAGTAAAAATTAAAGTGCTACATACAAAAAAACAATTCGTCTACAAAAATGTACTGTTTGGTAAGAACTGTGAGCTGGAGAAATAATTGGCCCGTATTTTTGTGAGGAAAAAGCTGGCAATGCTGTTATGTAATGATGTACGTTAGGGGAAGATGCTAAAAAATTTTAAAATAAAACTATCGATTTGAGTGTGACTAACATGTGGTTTCAACAAACTGACGTCACGTGTCACACATAAAGCATTAACTTTACTTTAAACCAAATTTCCTGGTCGTGTTGTCCAGGATTAGTCTAGGGCTAAAAGAAACTACAGACGTAGTTTTTGCACTTGCCATCTAGAGTCTAAAGTAAAAAATTGTTATTGAACTAAACAAAATCCCCAACATTTTGCAAATGTAAGAAACTTTTTTACAACCTATTTTATGAAGTCTATGTAAATAATTAAACAATGCTATAAATTAACTCTTTTATGTTGCAACCCACACGACTACTTAGGATCAAACTAGAAGTGGTCTTATTGTCACATAAAGGACGCATTGCATACTTTTAGTTTATGTAATGTTTATATATAAAGAAACTTTTATAAAGTACCATGAGCTACGCTCAGAAAGTATTCTTACCAATAATACACGTTAGGATATATTAAAAATGTGAAACAGTCAGTTTCATCTTAAAAATCGGTTAAAGATAAGAGAAGTCTTTTTCTATATGAATAGTTTGGGACAAAAATACTACAATTAAAGTAGAGGGCTAGACATATGTTTTATTGATTGCCGTAGTACTTTCGACAGTCAGACATAAACACATAATATTTTAGAAAAATCTCAGTAAGCAACAAAGACATCCTAGCGTCTTTGTTGCTTACTCAGATTCAAAATCTTTATTGAAATTATACAGCCAAAATCCCGATAGATAATGTTTTTGTCGAATTTTGAAGTTCAGATGGGAGTGCAAAAGGATTGCGTTTTTTCACCGTAATTGTTTAGTATACCTTACGTTAAAATAGTTTCAACAGATACTTAAATTGGAAACTTAATGAACGATATTATTAACATCATTAAAAATGCAGATGGTAATGATGTACTAGCAAGCTCCTTAAATGAGCTGCAAACTCTTATTATAAAAAAATAATGTTTTAATAATAGATGACAAAAGCATCAAAACAGTTTTGAAAGTGCTCTAAATCAGAAACTTAATTGTAATAAAGGAATGGAAGTGCGGATTGGCATCTCCAAAATGGTGCTTTTGTAAATTAAAATCTCTTGTAGATCAAAGAATATTCATTTCCCATGACTTATCGAATACACGCGGTAAAGTGCTTCATATGGCCCATTTTATTGTAGAGCTTCAAACACAAAAATTTAATAAAATAAATTTTGTGTAGACGAACACCGAAGTCCCAGGCTAAGCAACAGGTAAGCATCGCTTAAATATAAATATAAATTCTCTGATCGGTATACAAGACTATCCATGTATGTATTTGAAACAATCTGCTTAGGGTTATTCAAACGCATAGCATATACTAAAGAGACAGTTTGTAGTTAATATTCTTAATCCGTATATGTTCAAACAAACCCCATTAATAATGAAAAAATTAACAGGAATCGACACAAAATAAAAATATGAATAACAACAAACACCTCTGAAAATTGGTAATTAAGAAGTGAAATAAAGCGGCAATAGATTCCAACCATTAAAGCTTTTTTGGTAATAGGAGAGAATCAAAAATAATAAAAAAACTGAAATATTTTTACCCGTGGTTCCCAACATGGAGCACATACGTTTCCCATGGAGCAATGTGATTTGTAAGAGCCGCAAGAAAATCAATGTTAGCTGACGGATCGTTCTTGCATATTCTCACCAAATATGTGAAATGAAGTTACTTTGGATTCAATGCAGATTATTTGAATCCCCACGTGGCAGTTGTTCCATATTTCATTATTTAGATGTATCGAGTACAAAGTATTTTCTTGGTAAAAACCGGTATGTCAGTTTTGAGCATAGAAATCTTTCATTTTCTATTCTTGTAAGTGTTTTCTGATATTTTGCTGGCTACTTCCAATACTTTCATTACATTTTTCTTTTATAAATATTCTTTTGAAGCTCGTTTAGACTAAGTTAAACTCTATGAATATAGCAGTTCATTTTTTAAGATTTTGTGCTACTTGGGGGGGGGGGGTAATCAAGATTTGGTAAATGGCCAAGAAGACATGACCAAAAAAAGTTTGGAATTACTTGTTTAAATCAACTTTAGTCTACATTTACGTAGTAATGGATTACAATGTATTGTTGCTTGACAAATTTATCATAACATATCAGATAATTATTGAAAAACACTGTCGATATCAATCCTCATACTAATAATGCCTACATAAAGTTAATGAGACATACAAGAAAAAAATATTGCTTACACCTACCAATCAAAGGAGATAGCATATCTAGTTGTAATAAAAAATATCCACCACACAAAATAAACAAAAAAATTAAACAAGAACTGCAATAAGGTCACCAAGTTAAACATATTAGGAATATAAAACAAAGTGTAAGTAAATCTTTACTACTTCTGTTCTTCATTGACATAGAGCCCAAAGCTAACAATTACGATATATATAATCTAGAATTTATAAATCGAGCTAAAATTACAGTAAAACGCCCAATGAAAAAAGAAAAATAATGCAATGCACAAAATGTCCGAGTTGTGGCCACTTAAAGATCTATTGTTTTAAACCGCATAATTGTGTTAAGAGCGGGCGAGCACATGACCCCCATTTTACCAATGTGGCTATTACTTCAATTACAAAGGGTGCATAGTTTACAGATACTTGTTAAATATACAGAATAAAGGCAACAAATAAAGAAGACAGCCATAACAACAATAACAACAACAAAATATAAGTTTTATATTTAATAAAAAACAATAACAGAATAAATCATATTTCCCAGAAAAATATAAAACCAATGTACGCACTCCGAAAAGGGAAGTATAGAAAACGTTATTGAACTTAATAAAAAGTTTTAAAATATATTTAAACAGTCATAGAATCAAAGCAGCATAATTACAAATATACCTACAATAGTTATCAATATAATTACTTACTAATCGCTAAATTCGTAAGACTAGCAACCTGGAACGTAAATGGGTTACCAAACCGTGTACAAGAAATTATTATCTTTTACAAACTTAATAAAACAGATTTATTTTTAATATCACACACTCATACTATGGAAAGCCTTAGTTACGATCCCAAATTATTCTATTTAGAGAATGGAGCCCTTGCCGGATTAGTAGTTATTATATAGAATAATCTGAACCCCTATGTACTAGAACGATTCATCATACATAAAATACAAAGTACCATACTGAACTAGAAACATTCGTATCTTTAATAACTATAGCAGCAGGTTACAACTGCCTCGTTATGTTAATTCTTTTAAAGAGTATGAAAAGTTTTTAACCTCACTTAAATCTCATAGTTTAGTTACAGTAGACTAGAATGACGAATTATTAAAGTTAAAAGTAAAAAATCTTCTTAAGGTCATATAAGAACAAAATTTAAATAAATCACCGGATCTTTTAGATTTTATTATCATAATAAGAAAACTAGGTATTTATTGCAGTATAAAATCCTGTTTAGATCTTAGCTTAAATCACAATCCACTATAATTATCTTAATCACCAAAATTATGTGAGGGTGACCTGATCCAAGATTATGTACTAAAAAAAAGCAAAATAGAACTATTTTCAGGAAATTCTCATATTAATCTAAATGTACGAATAAAAGATTATAGAGAAGTTTAAGAAACAATGCAATCTAATTCAGTTACTGCAAAACTCTGCCCGAAAAGCAACACTTTTACAAAATCACAAAAAGAACTACGAAAATTTACGTTTACATGTTAAAGAACTAATGTAATAGAAAAGGAAAGCACGCAAAAGGTGGTAAAGAACTAAAAATTCTTTAGACAAACTAATCTTAATAAACCGTACATTGTTTTTACGCAGCTGCACAAGAATCTAAAAACGTTGCATTCAAATATTGTATAAAATCCTGAAAACTGACGATTATACATTTTAAAAAAACCATTAAAAAATTGAATAAACCAAATTATTCAATAAGATAAGCTAATGATAACTGGAGCGCCATTATTGCCAAATGGTTAAGGCGCTTGGCTGCAGTTTGACCCGAGTTTAACCCTGGACTCAGATGTTTGACGGTTGGCTCACTCAGTTATTAAAGAGAACTGAATATCTGCGTTTATTTTAAGCCATTATTATTAACAATAATAACTTGGTTAAATTTTTCAATAAAAGCCCTGGTGCTAACTAACATCTGAAACAGAAAGCTACACATGTTATTCCATTCAGTGAAAATATGTCCAAATTATTATGCTTGGCAAGCCTAGAAGAGTACCAAATGTAGTTACCATATATCATATCAACCGATGATTCCTCTTTCCATTACGTTAAAAATAGTTTTTTTTATTAAAGGGTATAAAATTAGTGGTCCTTCAAAAAAATCTTATATCTTAACACCAATTTGGCTTCAGAATTGTCACAAATTATTAACTTAATCAAAGAAAGCCTAAAAAGCCAATAAACGTATGCAATAGTTTTCTTAACCGTACAACAGGCGCTTGACAAAGTATGAAGTCGGAGACTCTTATATAAGATCTTAGCTACCTTTAAAAAAATTAAACGCAGTAAGGTAATACTTTAATCTATATGAAGATATAGTATTGAAATCTTGGAGATTATGTTAAACCTACAAATACAAAAATTCTCCAAACGTGTCAGTCGGAAACTCTGTGTGATTGCAGATGCTCCATGGTGCTTGTTAAACACAAATCTACAAAAATCTGGACATATTAGTCAAATACTTGGACTTTAAGCGACAAAACATAGAAAAAGAAACCTTAATTACGACAACACTCCTAATAGAAGATCTTATCAGCTATTAACCACTTGTGTAAAGAAAATTAAAAGTGTTGTGGCCAAAAGATCTGATTAATTAATTAGTGTAAATCGCCACTAAACGGTTATACCCATAGTTCATGAATTGTCCATCAAATTTGTTTATTACTAGTCAAATTTGAATATATTGCAAATCGCAAATATTAATAAAGAAAACACTACTATTTTAAGTTTTTTTTATCATAATGAAAAAAGGTATGACCATATTAAATAGTAATATTTCGTTTAAATTCCCTGTTCTATCTATTACATTTCACTAAGGTGTTGGAAGATGATATAACACGACACATCCATTGATAAATTCATATTTGTGGCTTTCAAATTTATTTTCTTAAAAGCATTAAACTTATTTATTCTGTGTGTATCTATTGTGTAGCTTCTACCAATTTTTGGACTTTGCATATGCTTCAAAAGATCGCCTTTGATTCAGCTGTTTTTTGTAAAACAAAAAGAAGGCACAGAAAAAAATCCTAATATCATACAATTTAATTTGTTAAATACTAAAAAAGAATTTCTAAAAGGTTTTGTGTCATAGAAAATAAGAAATGAAAGAATATTTTACGAGTTGGATGTTAATCAACATAGGAAGGAACTTGCTTAATTTTACTATATAATATATACTATATACTAATATCTACTATATATATATATATATATATATATTATAGCGCTACAGGGCTGTAGGCCTTTGGCTTGGTTTACGATTTTTTGCCTTTCCTTTCTCTGTCTTGCTTTTTCTTTCCATCTTGTGACTTTCAGTTGTCTTAGGTCCCTTTCAACTTTGTTCATCCATATTGACCTTGGTCTTCCTCTTCTTCTGGATCCACCTAAAGGCGTTCTTCAGACATCCTCGTCACATGTCCTATCCATCTCAGTCTCTTGGCTTTTATTTCTCCTATTAGGTCCGCTTCTGCATACAATTTTCTTATTTCTCGATTTGTTCTTCTTTCCCATGTGTCTTCTACTTTCTTTCCACCGTAGATTTTTCTTAATAGTTTCCTTTCCTACACTTCTAGCCTCTGTTGATTTCCTTGTGACAGTGCCCACACTTTACTCCCGTATAAAACTATTGGTCTTATTATGGTTTTATAAATTCGCACTTTTAACCTTCTCGACACTACTTTACTTTTAAGAACTTCATTTAGCGCAAACACACACTTGTTTCCAGTCATTATTCTTGCTTCTATCTCATTAGTTACTCTCTTACGGTGTTTTTGTGATAACTGTTCCTAGCAAAATTTGCTACTTCTTCAAATTTATACGTTTTTTCACCTGTTTCAAAATCGTCGTTACTCCATTTCATGTATTTTGTCTACCGTCCATTTATTCACAGACCCATTCTTTGGGCTGCTTTCTCCAAGCTCCTTACCACCTCCTCCAGTTCTGCTCTACTTCTTGTTAGCAGAGCAATGTCGTCTGTAAATGCTAAACATTGGTGTCTTTTATGATTTATTAAGCCTGATCGATGTATACCGCTTTCTCTAATAACTCTTTCTAGTCTATATTAAATAGAACAGCCGAAAGTGGGTCTCCTTGCCTTAGTCCCATTTTAACTTCGAATCTCCTTGTTAAATTTCCTTCCACTTTTTTCCGTTTTCCTTAATGTCATTTTCACTAGTCTAATTATTTTCCCTGGTATTCAGTCAGTGCCTGCCAAAGTTGATTTCGGTTAATGCTGTCATACGCTTGTTGGAAGTCTATAAATAACACACGTGTGCTTAATTTATGCTAGTAACTTGCGGCTTGTATTTTTCTTAATATAAAGAGTTGGTCTGTTACTGATCTTCCTTTTCGGAATCCGCATTTGTACTCTCCCAAGGTTTGTTCTACTCTATTTACTATTCTGCTCCTGATGCATGTGACTAGAGTTTTGTAAGCAATGTTTAACAGTGCTATTCCTCTGTAGTTTTCGCATTCGGTCTTTGCTCCTTTTTTAAATATGGGGCATATTATTGCTTCTGTCCAAGATTTCGACATGTTTTCTTCCTTCCATATTTGTTCTATTAGGTTGTGTATTATTCGATGTAATTCCACTACTCCATATTTTATTAATTTGGCGTGTACGTCATCACCTTCTGGACTTGTATTGTTTTTCTTTTTCATTAGTACAGTTATTATTTCATCTAGTTTGGGCGGTTTCTCTTCCAAGTTATTTTCTTGATTTACATCTGATAATTCCTGATTGTTCTCTATATCAGTATTGTCTCCTGAACTTTTGTTTAGTAATTCCTCAAAATACTGGGCCCATCTTCAATCCTACCTTCATGTGATCCTATCAGATCTCCATCCTTATCCCTACAGAAGTTCCTTTTATACCTTGAAATAAATTTATTATTTCTTTATTTCCTCTGTTACAAATATTAAAATTTTATTTTTCTTTTTACAATTGGACAATTTGTTTACTGTGGGGACTCCAGGCTGTAAAATATGATTTAGGCTAAAATTGTCTGAATTAAATTTATAGCTGCCCTATTTATGCGAATATCAATATATACACTCTTGTTTATGAATTTTAAAAGAAGGTAAAATTTATTATTATAGTTTGCTGCGCAATTAAAACAAAGGTTTTATGGTTGCTTTTAACAATGCCAAATTACAAATTTTTTAACGATCTGCTTATTTTAAGATATAGCAACAATTATATCTTTATAAAATTAAAATAATTTATTTGATAAACAAAAAGTGCTGATGGCGGCTAATGAATGCAAATAATTCAGATACAGGATAACTTATTAAAGAAATTAAAGTATGTGAATATATAAAATGTATAAAATTCGCAGAAATTTGTTTTACATTTTTCACTTATTTACTGTTACGTTAAAGACAATAAATTTTAAATTACCTTTGTTTCAAACTTGATGAATAGTGCGCGCGTTTTTGTGAGCAGTTCGTGCTCTTGCGCCTTAAAGAAGGAACGTGCAAAAAATAAGTGACAAAGTTAAAAGTGACACGATCTAAAATTTGAATGTACGCCTTCTATGTCTGAATATCTTGTCGCATCTTGTAAAATAAAAATTTAACAAAATCCATAGAATTATCACAATAATACAGATATACAATATCATATTTTAATACCTAAATATTTCCAAAAGTATTTATAAATATAAATTGCAACGTTAGGGATCAACTGTAAAGTTAAAATTACTAAAATTTGGACTTGATTCTCGAACTCATTAAAATGTGTATCGCATTATTGCGACGCAAGAAAGGGGTTTCGCCGGAAAATCGCAGTTCGCGTTATCAAAATCTGGCAATATCAATCATTCTCTGATTCATCAGTAACTCAGGGCTTAAGCGTGATTTATTAAGATTCATCGGTGCAATCTAAAGAAACACGTGCAGCTCTAAGTGGGAACGCAGGATTGGGTGGGCGAACGAGGTAAATGGCGGGGTCTCACCTCCTAATGGATTACGATTATGCAGCTAAATATAAATAATTGTTGATGTTATGTAAATCATCGAACTGAATAAGTTGTACATTAAGCACGGGTTTATCCGCTAGTTTAGAGTTGAAAACAAAATGCGATGGTAACGAAAATAATGACATATATATGAATACGAAGTGTAACAATAAAATAATTACTTTAAAAAAACGTAGCTACATAATATTATATTAAGAGACACAATAACAGAAAAGTGCAAGAGATAAACATAAAAAAAACTAGATTCCCAGAAAATGTTTAAAAATACCACCTAAAAGGTAAATCAGATTGAAAAAGATACAGGTGGTAAAAAACAGAACAATTGAGCTTAATAATGAGAAGACGAAAAACAAGTTAAAATAAATCGGGCAAAATCAGAAAAGGTAATTGTAAAAAAAACAGTAAGAAAGGAAAATAAGGAGCTAAAACAAAAATAACAGATTTTGAGAGAAAACTTGAAAAGAAGGAGAAAAAATGAAACAATATAGCGATAAAAGAAAAATAGAAGTACAGAAATTTCTGAAGAAAAAAGGTCAAAGTAAAAATATCAAATACGTACCAGATAAAACAGATACTGGATGAAAGCATACCAGCAGAAAAACAGCAACATTGTCATGAAAAAAAAGAACGAGAAATGCAGAAGGAAAATTAGAAAAAAACAAAGAAGAAACAACAAAAAAAGATTTGGAATGCATAAATAGAAGGATTGGTAAAAATAAGTAGCAAGAACAATCACAATAATAATATTCCACAAAAAACTACCAGGAAACAGACATAGAAGCACACAATGGTACCACCAGAGCACGAAAATGGACTTGAGTAAGGAAAAATTTAAGTTTTGTAATAAAAGAAAAGATATAGTAATAAAGGACATGCAACGTGAAAAAAACTGATTACAAAGTAAAGAAGTGAAAAGATATAGAACAAATTTAGTGACCCTATAAGAAACAAAACAAAAAAAAACGTAATCACAGAAGTGGAGGACTTCTGAAACAGTGTGAGAGAGTGCGTTACTTAAGAATCAATTATAAAGATCAAAATATGATAATAGTGACTACAACACATGCACCGACAGGAAAGGCGGTGGGAGATGACAAAGACAGGATTTACATTAATTTAAAAACAACGTAACGAAATGATAAACTAATAACTAATATAGAAACACAAAAAGAAGCGAAAACTAATTTTCAATATTTTGTGCCACACGTCAAGTTAAAGTAAAAATAAACAGGGAAAATCTGCCAGAGAAGAAAAAGATTCAAGTTAAATTCCAAAGAAACATCGAAGGAAAATATATAGGCCTTAAAGAGACAATGGAGGTTAAAGAAATGTGGAAGCAACTAAAAGGTGCAATAACAGTCTCAATAAAAGAGACGGTAGTAAAACAGAAATTGAAGAAATAGAAGTGATTGGTTCGACAAGTGCAAAAACGAGTTAGAAAAGAAAAGACGGACCAGAATAAAAATGTTAAAAACTAAGAAGGAAGAAAACACAGGAAAGTATAGAATGCCAAAGAGGAAATCCTAGGCGGCCAAAAAGGTACGAATAACATCAAATATTAAAGAATCAGAATAGAAAATACATTAACAAAGAAATTAAAAACATTTATTGGGAGGTAAAAAAAGACAATGGTAGAGCTATCTACGTTAAATATAAAACAGTACAATAGGGGGCAGAAAAATAATAACAAAAATAATATTTTCTGCAAATATTAAATAATGAGAACAATAAAAAAATGGAAGTAGTAGCAAAGAAAATTGTTTCACAACTAACAAACACATTTAAAATACTAAGAAAAAAGAAAAACATCATTTTATAGTTTTGCCATTTTTTGCTTCTAGTTTAGATAATAACGGAAATCTTTCTCTTTTAGCTCTGTTAGTAGCAATTTTTTCTTTAACTTGCTAATGTTTTTGTATCTTTTTTACTTTTTTAAGTATATATTCAAAATATTTCGGAAATACCTTGTATTATGTAATATCTTAGTTATTATAATGGTAAGCTTTAGGCCCATCGGATTATAGCCTGCAAACTGAAAAGTTGAGGCTTTCTTTTGCCCGTTCGCCACGTATCATCTCTGATACGGGGCAATGTGGCAAGCACTGCGCTTTAGATGACCGCCATTATTACCCCTTGTTCGAATGAACGCAGGTACTCAATTATTTTTAGTGACTGACTAGGCCACCCGCCAGGCATCAGAGAGCACCGGTAATTGAACCCAGGTCCGTCCGCACAGCAACCAGCAACCACTGGACCACTCTGGCCGTTCAATATCTTGATTAGTTTTTTGTAAATAATTAAGCTTTTCCCCTTGTTTATTTTTATTCGCTACATAAAAGGTATTTTTCAGTCAACAGCAAACTAAAGGTTCTATAAGTATAGCTTTGAGGACCGGGCTGCGATGCTGACGAACCCGGGTTCAATTCCCGGTGCTCTCTGATGCCTGGCGGGTGGCCTACTCAGTCACTAAAAATAATAGAGTGCCTGCGTTCATTCGAACAAGGGGTAGTAATGGCGGTCGTCTTGGACGCGGTGCTTGTCACATCGCCCCGCATCAGACATGGTGCGAGAGCGAACGTATGAGAGCCTTAACCTCTCAGTTCGCAGGCCGTGCTCCCACGCGGGGCGTAGAGCCTTACCATTATTACCATAAGTATAGCTACATTTTAAAATACTAGCAATAATTAGATTTTACATACCCTCAAAATGTAATTAGCATTATATAATTTGCACTCCATTCATTTTGAAAACCAAAGCCTTGTTAGTAGCAACATTTTTTGAGACTACTTATTATTATCATATAATTATATTTAAAATAAGATTACTGACATGACTCCTTGAAATTATATATTAACATAAAAAGTAATCATTCTGAGACATAACGAAATTTAATTTTATGCACATATTTAACGAAACGTTGAAAAGTGTCTATTATTAGCCATAACTTTCATTTAGAAACCAAACGCAGCATGAAAGCACCTTTCGATAGAGAATTTTCAAAATAAGTATTAATTTACTGACAGGTCAGTGAGATTGAACTACAGGTGTTCTCAGGTATTGCAACTGCACTGGCGCAACTAAAGTACAGTGAACAAAAAACAGCGGTGTAATTGTACGGGCGTAATGCTTGCGAGGCATTTTGATCTGGATTAGGCAAATTGAATCGGCCGGTTAAAAAAGCGAACGGGGTTACGTGCTCTGAATTTCAGCTTCAAATTGAATCGTAACTGCATTGTTTTCTGTCGAATTAACCTGTTTCGCTCGCTGTTTTTATCTCTTTTATATAAGCGATTGATGTTTTGCGGCTGTGCAATTGGATGGTCGAGTGCTCGGTTGAAAACGCCGCTATGAATGATGCTCTGGATCGATAAATGCTATGCTATGGTAGAGATATTAGAAATTTTGCTAGAATTTTAACTTCTGGTTGCTATTATTCTATATGTTATATTATTCTAAGAAAGATGTTTATTATTAGTTAATTAATAAATTAATGACAAGTTGAATAAATCACCAGCATGTTTTAGAATTAAAATAAATTATTTTACTGACCGGAATAGTGGCCTACAAAAATGTGGTAATTATTGAGGCACTGCATTTCTAAATCTTGTCTGTGAATAGTGCTTCCAATAATAAAATTTTTAAAAATTTTTGTGATTCAGTGGAAACAAAAAATAAAGCAATAATAAATTATTTATATGCACATAAAAATTTGGGTTGGAATTATACTTTTTTAAGAAATTTAATTTAAATAAAACGAAGTGAAACAATATTATATATATACTTCTTGATGTTGACTTCTAAATTGTATTACACCTATATAAAAGGAAAATAAAGCCAACGCAGTTAAAACAAATTTAGATAAAATGTATATGATAAAATGCAAACCAAAGTTTATTTATATGCAACTTTATTTTTTGTGAATAGAAGAAATCTTTCTAAACTAAGCGCTAGAATATAATTACAGCTTTTCAGTGCTAGACAATAGCTACTAACCAACCCCATACATAATCAGCAATGATGCAGTACCAAAGTGAGTATTCCTAACTTCCGAATAATATGATGCAATCTCAGTTCCAAACAGCAACCTCAATGTACACACTCTGTACTTAATTAACAGGTCATTAAAAATGTAGTATTACAATATTCTGCACCTGTTATGTAATTGCAATAATCCAATTATCTACCACTTACGTCAAATTAACAAATTGCGAGATAGTTTATAGTCTCTGTACTATAGACGCTAGTCAGCAAGAAGAAAAAAACCTTAACAAAGCAATCGCCACAAATCAATTTATCAAATCGTTTTCAATATCTCTCAGTTAATGGTACAGATAACTGTAATATAATAGAAGCTAATAAGATCATAGTAACAAGAGATAAGACCACCATCAATATTTATTACAAACGTGTTGAAGACCAATTCGATCAGAATTGAACATTTTAGCTGGAAAAGGTAAAAATCATGGTAAAAACGAAGAAAGAACGTAGCCTACGAGTAATAATTAAGAACCCTTGCCACTCTATTGATGTTAATGAATTAAAATCTGAAATGAAAACCCAAAAACACAAAGTTAAGAACATATACATATAATGACAAGCTCAGAACAAACAAAATATAGCAGTCCATGTTCTTAATTGATCTGGCTTTCGGCGATTCTAATAAGATAAACGAAATCAAATATTTATTACACGCAAAAATATAAATAGGACTACCTTATTAAAAAAGAAAAATTTCACAGCATACAACCTGCCAAAGACGTGGCCACACTAATATAATTTGCACACATCAATCCAAGTCAGTGACATGTGCCGCAAACCACCTAACCAAAACGTGTACCAAAAGGAAGAACACCTGAGCAAAGTGCATCTTATGTAAGCTTTCCACACTGAAAATTATAAAGAATGTCAGATCTACCAGGAGCTGAAAGAGAGTGTAGGTACCTTAAGCAGCCTTAACCGTGACACAAATGCTAAACGGTAATGAAGAAGCATTAGCCCAAAAGTATCGCAATGCCAAACGTTATTACGGCTATCGTTGGCAAACTGAAATAATGATACAAACTTTCAAGATTGCAGAATGTAATGCCAATAGCTTGTCAAACCACACCCTAGAATAAGAGCATTTATCATCAATTGTAATTTAGATATAATTTTAATGTTTAAAACACGCGACATAAATAAGTTAAATAAGTTACACACAACACTCCTAGCAGAGTATACAGGGAATATCAGTAGCATAATTATAAGCGTGGTCGCAGAAAATTAATAACAATCATAGCACTATATAGCTTTCCAAAAACACAATATAAAAGCAGAACACTGTACTCAATTTTTTGACACACTAGAGACACATTTTACTGTCGGCAAAAAGTATAACGCTAAGCATTAGCAAATATAAAGATTTGTTATAATCCCTCACTAGTAATCCATCTCACCACCAGACACCGTATATACTAGCTTACAGACAGGAAGAAAATTCTAAATATTCTTGAAAATATAGCACGAAATTAAAAAAATTAAATCATGTTTTGACATAAAATGGCATAACTCTCTAATTATTGTTACGCTGAGAGCATGGATAATTAACATCAATTAGCATTAGTAACAAGAAAAATGATTTGGAACTAAAAGTTGAGGTATAATTTGAAATACTTGAAAATTTTTTTATTAGTCTTTAATACATTACTAGGCCTCAAACTACAAAATAGCTTTTCATGCAAAAGCATTGCGGTATCCCGCTGCGTGAACTTTACGATGCTCTGGTGACATCAATTTTTGCACGAATTTTCCGTAATGCCCAGAGTCATTTGAAATAAAACTGTTGAATGGTTTGGGCTGTTGCGCCTGTTTCTTCAATATTTCCTTCACGATACACTAAAATAGCTTAACAAGTCTGAGTTCTGGACTGTTTGGTGGATTTATTTATATACCACTGTTTCGTTGCCTTAGAGCAGTGACACGTAACAAGATCTGACCAAAAAGACGAGTTAACACATCGTGCTTTTCGATAAATATCTGAGTTGTTAGACCCAGTGGTGAGAAAAGCTCTGCTCTTCAAACGGTAACTGCATATGGCTTTCCATAGAAGGGAATTCTTCGGGAATTTTGCTTCTGCTTTGTCTTGAAGTATTCTGGAGCATTATTCTGGCTGCGAACAGTGTAGTGAACTTGTCCAGCAATATAATTCGAGTCTCCGAAGCAACATGTTTCATCATCCACCATCACGCACTGATATCGTGACAATACATTTTCGTACAACTTACAGGAAATGGGACTATTTGATTCTGTTTTGCATCCCGATCAGCGGCCGCTTGAGTTTCTTCCGATCGGCTCTAGCGTTTACTTATCGCACAAAAAACTGCGACATTTTGACTTCTTTGGCCATCTCTTGTAAATAAAGCTTTGGATTGTTTTTAAAAACCTGCAATATTCTTTGTTCCGTCCTCTGATCTGTTACTTCTTATTCACCTCCACTTCCTGGTTTACTTTCTACCGTAAGTTATTTCTTAAACGGTTTTAGCACACAAGCAATAGTAGAATTAGGGCAAACTGACCTTTAGTTAGGTTGAGGTCGTAGACGTCCTCGTGTAAAATTAATTTGCGGCGTTCCGCTTTATTTAACGATAGTGTGGCAACTGACTCGTATAGATAAGTGTTGTATCGCATTTAACTCCTCTATTTTTTCTGTAATATTAAAAAAGCAATGGCTGGAGAAACTTAACTCTTTAATGTAAAATAAATGAGAAATCAAATACTTTTATTATAGTAGTAAGTACTGTAAAAAAGTATTATCCTACTAAAAAGCCTTTGCAAAATTTAGCAAATTATTAGAGCCTTGAATGATAAAAAGAAGCTAAATAATAAAATACTTAATTTGAAAGAGATTCTGCAAGATTAAAAAATAAAACTGTACAACACTATCTCTTAACTCTGTCTGTTATTGAAGTAATCAGATTGCTCATAATAGAAAGCTGCGCGAAACTTAAAGCAACTGAAGCTAGTAATTTCCTCAATACAAAACGAGCAAAGAAAAAACCAACACATCTAGCAAACGTATTTCAATCATTCTTCTCTGGACTAACTCTAGAAAAAGAAACCAAAATATTTGGGAACGCTAAGAAGTCTACAAATAATAAAAAATAATTTAGAGAAACTTACCTTACAAAAAATCTAAAATTCTAAAAGTATTTAAAGTCTATATTTAACACTATTCTAAGATTGAACTATTTTCTGGCTCAGTGACAGGTGGTTCAAATGGCACTAAACTAGGGAAAAACTAGGAAAATCTTAAGAGATACAGGCATATTATCATTTGATCAATTTACTAAAGTCTTTGAGGAACTCGTACTTAGAAAAATCAAATCAATTCTAAAAGAACTTTATCTCACACTAGAAAATTAGTTTGGGTTTAGAGAGAAACAAGTTCACAGGATAGCAAATGAAATTAATTAAGCCTATGAGAAAAAAAGTACTATGCTATTGCATAATATACAAAACCCAGGGTTACTATGTAGCACTATTGTCCAACATTAATAAAATCGTCCCACATACTTAGTATCACCTAATGAAAATCCTATCTAACTGAGATTTTCAGGTGAAGTTTCAAGGAAAAATTATGGAATTGTACCTCATAAAATTTGATATACCGCACGAAAGCACACTAGGACCCTTTGTCTACCTACTGCATATCGCAGGTAACCTATTAGCAATTTTATGATCATAGTCACGTTTGCAGACTATACTGCAATGTTTACAATCTACGAAAACTGCTATTGTGTCACAAAATTTACAGATTACTTTTAAGAAAGTACAAGAGTGGTTACGAATTTGACTTTACACTTAGAAGTCCGTCGGTATAATTAAAAATACACCATTTTAATAAAGTAGAGGGAGTACAATTTGAATGTAGGCTAACGTGGAGAAAACATATTTAACAAAAGAATACATTTGGGTGTAAAATTAATAGAAGTTGTCTCTGCAAAAAAGTAACTCCAGTCTAAAGAAATTACAAAAATTTGAATCTAAAATTCCGGAAAAAATATCCTTTAGTACTTAAATACTTGTTAAATTAGTGAAAGGAAAGATAAACTGGGCGAGTGCAAAGTATCTTATGTCTTGAAAACCATATAAACATACTAGCCGTAAATCTGCTAGTCAACAGTAACACAACGCACAGGTTGAAAAGACATAATTTTCGAGATCTACCGGGTGGATTAGTGATACCTGTAAAGTGTAACATAATGTTAAGGGTGCATTCCATCGGAAAAGTATTTCTTATGTACTAATTTTGTAAATTAATGATTTACTTATTATGAACCAGGGTAGTGTCAATATAAAAAATTAAATTAAGTCAGAAATAAGTCGTCAATAATTAATAATGTCACTATTTTATTACTTTAAAAACGGTCCAATACAATCATATCAAAGTACAAGTTAAAGGATCACAAAAGACATAGAGTATTTAGGACAAAGTCGTTTCATTTGGCTACACTTTAAATCGTACTTTTAAACTCCTCTTATCTTTATAGTTAGAGCTTTCCTTAGTTTTATCTAACAGTTCTTTTTTGCCAAATCATTAAGATGCATATTTGGTCTGTCTCAAAATTTTTCTTACTTGCTATCGATATCCCACAACTGCAATCCATATGTCCAAATAGGTTTTATTGTGGATTTATTAATGAAAGGTGTATTTTCTAAGCCCAATTGAGATTTTCTGTCCATTATCCAGTAGATCTGGCTAAATTTTATGTCTAACTGTTTTTTTGTGAAGATACGTTTGTACCATGTTAATCATCTATAAACATGCATTCCCAAGTATTATATTTCTCTAATTTGTGGTAACCTGGTGTTGTTTAAAGTTATTGCTAATCATGAAATGTGGTGTGTGTGGATTTACGTTTGTTAACACGGATTTGCCATTTTCTGGACCAAACTGAAAGTTATGTAAAGCACTAATAGAATCGATATGTAAAGCTACTACGAGTGTGTGATCTGAAAATGTGATTATTATTGCTGATTTAATTTTTAGTGTATCTATAGTGTAGAAAACATATAATAGTGGTCCTAGTATATTGATTTGAGGTACTAATAAGGAAATAGGGTAAAACTTTGTGTACTTTTTGTGCTGTTTAATCAGAAACCATCTAAAGTCTGAATAAGATTTAAGAATTTAATGGAAAGTACCTGACAGCCATGTCTTTAGTTTGTACTCCATGCTTTTATACCATACTTTGTAAAACGCCTCTTGTATATCCAAAAATAGAGTGAAACAGTAAATTTTCTGTTCCATGTCGTTATTTATCTTTTTGAGTACTCTATGTATTTGTTCTACGGCCTCATGGTTTTTCTTGTAAAACAAATTGATGCGCTGGTATTAGTTTTTATTTTTTATGTCTAAAATTAGTCTTAGACGTGTGATCTTAGAACGTTTCAATTTTTTTCCTGGTTTTGAAAACAATAATCTGACTTACTTCCCACAAAGAAGCATTTTTGTCTTAATATGTTATTATAGATAAATGTTATGCTTTCCTACTCTTGGTTGCGGTTATAATATTCTAATGGTAATTAAATCCCAACCGGTAACATAATTAAAAATCTTTAACATTACCTTTCTACATTGTGTGCTAGCGGATAATCTAATTCTATCAAAACAATTTCTGTTTTTGTGAAATTTTTAATAAATAAAGTTTTAAGATAACGCAAATAAATTGTGGTCACTTTATTAAAAAATCAAAATTGTTTTTATCTTGGTAGAAGATATTAAATACTTGTGTTGTAATTTTTTAGATTAAGCAAATTTTAAAGAGGGATTTAACGATATCATTAAACAGATATTCAAATAATATTTGTTTTTTTTTTATAATAGACTTTATTGTCAGCTCAACAATTAAAATGTTATACATGACATGCTTAATAATATTACAAATAATTACTGTAAATGACACGACAAAACTATTTGTAACGTCTTGATTATTAATATTGTTAATGTTTAATCGTTATGCTCTTCTACGATAACGATGTCTTGGGGTAGTCTTCGTTTTAGCCTAGTGTGTATATTTCGCTTGCACATGTTGTAATAGGTGACCCCGTCGCACGCACTCGCGTTTTGTATAAACTTTTTAACACTTTCACAGATGTAATTTTGTACATATGAAACTCTTAGTTCGTAGTGTAGTTGGGTATTACGAATAAACCAAGGCGCGTTCACTGCAACTCGTAAAATTTTATTTTGGAGTCTTTGTATTTTTTCTGATGTTTGTTTTTGACGTAGTACACCAAACCTGGCAAGCGTATAAGATTAAGGGGCGTATTAGGGTTTTATACAGTAATATGGTACACACCGACTTCAGAGATGACTTGCGATTAATGAGAGGGTATAGCTGACGCATTCTGTTGTTGGCCTGGAGTAGCTTATTGTTTATGTGGTAGCTCCAGGTTAATCGTGTGTCGAGGTGTACTCCAAGATATTTTACCGCTTGATCCCTGGGGTTCCATGGTATAGATTTGCCATCAATTTCGATGTTGGGCGGGATGGTGTCTCTCCTTAGCGTGAAAATTTTGCTTTGGCATTTGGCAGGGTTAACTTGGATATTCCATGTTTTAAGCCACTTACTAATTGTATTCGTGGCGTGTTGAAGTTCTTGTACTGCAATGTGTAAGTTCGTGTTTTGCGTGATAATCGCCGTGTCGTCCGCAAAAGTGGCTATAGAAGCTCCGGTTGCTGGTATACCTGATGTGTAGATATTAAATAGCAGAGGCCCAAGAATGCTTCCTTGAGGAATTCCCGAATGTATAGCTTTGATATCAGATATGGCAGAGTTGACCTTAACAGCGAAGGTTCTATTTTCCAAAAACGAAAATATTGTAGCTTGCAGGTAACTTGGTATATTAATGTCAAGTAGTTTTTTCAGTAGACCTTCAATCCATACCTTGTCGAAAGCATTCGCAATGTCGATGAAGAGGATTGTTCTATAGCATTTACTTTCAAATCCATTTTCGATTATTTCGCTAATTCTCTGGAGCTGATGGCAGCTTGAATGTCCTTTCTTAAAGCCAAATTGAAATGCTGGTATTATATTTTGGGTTTCTACAATTTTTGATAATCGAACATGAATAATTTTTTCCAGAATTTTTGATAAAGTTGTAAGTAGGCTTATTGGCCGGTAGTTCTTAATATCTTTTTTATCTTTTCCTGGTTTTGCAAACATGAGTATGTGCGCGTATTTCCAGCTCCGTGGAAAGTATCCAATGCGAAGACACGCATTATATATAGATGCGAGGTATGCTATACATTTTTTGGTCAGGTGTTTAAGGACAATGTTAGTTATTAGGTCATGGCCTGGTGACTTTCGTTTGGGCAGAGCAGATATGAATTGAGTTATTTCACTTGGTCATACAGGGTATATGTTTTCTGTGATAACTGGGCGATTGCGCTCGATATGATTTAGTACATGAAGTGCATGTGCAGTGCCACAGATGTTTGTTGGCGTAAAAACGTGTTCGAGGTGATCGGCAAAAGCTTGCGATTTTTAGCTATCAGTGTAGAGGATATTGGGTCTATTTGTTATGGTTGGTAATTTGCCATGTTGTTGCAGAATTCTTCTGGTAGTTTTCCACATGCCCGGATCTCCAGGGCTGATATCAGCAATATGCTTTCGGTATGACTCAATTCTGTATTCGTCCAGTTGTTTCTTAAGACGATGGGTGAGGCTATTTAGGAGTCTTTTTACTTCGGGATTTTTAGTTCTCAGCCATAGTCTCCTGGTTTGACTTTTTGTCTTGATCAGTTTTAATATATAGCTGGGTGGGTAGTTATAGTTAGCGTGTATGATGTTTCGAGGAGTTGAGACCGATGTTTTGGCAGCGTCCGTGATTGACATGGTGATGCTAGAAATTGCAGTATCAAGGTCTTCAGGGTTTTCACACCTATATGGTTCATGTAGGTTGGAGTTTAGTCGCTCTTGGAAGTTGTTCCAGTCGATTCGTCCGTTAATAAGTCTTTGAGGAGGTTGTTTAATTTGTAGTGTGCCCAGGAAGGATATTAACACAGGTACATGGTCAGAGTTAAGTTCCATTACTACATTTTGATTTATCTGTTTTGGGAAATTTTTTTGAAGAACAATATCTAGTATATCAGGTTGGTGATCTTCCCGATAAGGATAATACGTATACTCGTTCGGAGGCATAATTTGAAAGCCATATGTAGTTGAGCATTGTTCGAGTTTTGTACCCTCAGGGTTAGTAGCTCGACAGCCCCACATTCGGTGTTTGCAGTTGATATCTCCAATTACTAATATTTGGTCAGTTGTATTGAATAGGGTTTTTATATCACTTTCATTAAGTTTTTTGTTTGGCTGTCTGTACGCGCTATAGATGATAAGAGGGCTTTGGTCATGTAGTCTCACTTTGACTCCAATTGTTTCTAAAGTAGTATTTAGTATATTAGGAATACTTGCATGTTCTAAGTTTCTCTTAATGATGATGGCCACACCTCCTGAAGCTATTGTGGCGTTTCTGTCTTTTCGGTATACATTGTATCCTGGTATTTTAAGATTATCGTGGTCTTGCAGATGAGTTTCAGTAATGCAGGCTATATCCACATTGTACCTGTCTAAAAATGCGATAAATGCAGATCGTTGATTTAAGATGCCATTTGAATTCCAATTAAGGATTGTTAATTTTTCAATTGCTCTTCTGGTCTTAGGATCCATTGAGCAGCAGGGGTATCAGGGTAGTTGAAAGGAATGTTTTAATTTGGGGAAGAAGGGACGTTACAAGATCGACAATAATTTTAGTTATATGTGATAACTGAGATGATTCGACTGGTTTTGTTGCTGCTGAGTTTGAGGAGATGTTGACGTGTGGATTATTTTTTAGTTTATCAGCGTATGTTTACGTTGGGTTGACGTGAGAACTATTGGCTATTTTTCTATTTTTAAAGTATTTTTGTTGGAGTTCAACATGGTGACTGCATCCACGGTAACTCGCTGCATGATCGCCGCCACAATTGACACATGTCGGTTTAGTTGTTGGTTGCTTGGTGCACTCATTGTGATTGTGATTTCCAGCACATTTGACGCACCTTGGTGTGAGGGTGCAGTAATTTTTTGTGTGCCCGTAGCGTTGACATCGATGACATTGTGGTAGCTGGTTGACTTTTTTCTCATTTCAACGGCCACAACTGAATGATATATTGACTTCAAGGAGAATATCTTTTTGCCCTCATCGCTATTGGTTAGGTCGACTGCACACACAGGAAGGGGCTTTTTATTCTTGTCAGTAGACGTGTTACATGGATGACAGGGAGTACTCGTAACTCAGTTTTGATTTCATCAGTAGTCAGTGATAACGGAACATTTTTAATTACCACTGATAGAGGTTTTAGGTTGGGGTTTTGGAATGTATGATATTCAATTCCATTTTCAGAATAAAATTTTGTGAGAGTGCGGTAGTCGTTATCATCCGATAAGTTGATGCGCAGCGAATTCGTGGTACACACTGTTGTAAACGGTTCATTGATAATTTTATTAATATCTGCCACAAGAGCCTTGTGATTAATCGCATTGTGCAGATATATTGGCGGGATTTTAGGTCTATTAATAGAAGTAGCAGGTTCTGTAGGAGGTGTGTTGATTTTTTTGCTTGTGTTATCTTCGCTATCGTTTTGTGAGGGCAAGTAGAATCTGTTTTGTGTGATTAGCTCTTCAGCTGACCACATGTATCGCTTTTGCACCTCATTGAGAGGCGGTGTTAATTCATCAAGTTTGCGCTTAGTCCGCGCCTGTAGACTCATTTTATTATCATTTAATGAGGTGTTGGCACTCTATGTATTTGTTAATATTACTATGAATGCTCACAGTGAAGGTTAAAGATTACAGTTTAGGCCAGGCGTGTTGCACTGATAACGGAGCGCGCGCGTTGCTCCCACACCGTATCAATACTCGTACTCGACTTCAAATAATATTTGTTTGTAACAAGCATGCATGGTGAGTTAAATCAATTTTAATTTCACAAAAAGTACATTATAAAGTTATTACTATTTGCATAAAAGCCACTCTAGTTAGCAAATTTTATCTTCAAATCATCTGTTTTCTAATAAAAATTTTGTTCACCATGTTAAGTAGTTGAATCTGCAGTATCGCTATAAAAATAACCAAATTAAAAAAATTTACAACAATTAAAAAATATTTTGATAATTGTTTGTATTAATTTACAATTTTTCTATTATTAGATAGTAGTGTGTTTTAGTTCATGGATGTATTTAGCTTTCTACTTCTTTTAAATTGCAAATTAGAGATAAATAAAAATTACTTAGTGATGCACTTAGAAAAGAAGTAAATATTTGTGTTTACTTTTAAATGGCCTTCTATTTTTTATATTTAATTGCATATAGAACGAAACATTATGAATAAGGCATGCCCACCTTCTCTGTGTAAAGGTAACTTTCTTTTTGCTTGGCTAACATTAAAATGATATTATGTTGAATCGGTAGCATTTATTTGCACTGATAAATGGCAGTCGTGCAAACAAACATAATTGTCGGTATGCTTATAGCGCTCTAAAACATATTGCTGCATTTTTGCTCAATTTGGTGCAAACGAATTGAAATAAGAGAAGAAGATTAACAAATAATTAAATAATAATGCAGCACAATCTATGTGCACTAGTTCAAATTGCATATTCAGAAATGATAAAATTACCAAAAATCCTAGTCCTAATTGTGTACTACAAAAATATTAATTTTAAAATAGATTATTTTTATTATATTGTATTAAATGCACAGGTGATTCAAATATAAAATAAAATTTATTTTTTACGTGACGTCAGTTGAATGGAAAGGAGCATGGATTCTAAAGTTAAGATAAGGATGCCTAAAAGAGATTCCTACCGTAGTGCACTAGCACTTCTTTAATCAGTATCAGAACCTTATAGTAAAAGGTATTTTCGTCCGATGTGCAAAGGTTTCTCACAATATAGGGCGTCAAACCGTTTGAAACTTTAGTATGTCTTAAGGCAGGATTTAAAGATAACAACCTTAAGAAGTATCAGTTGTATGTGTGGAATAAACAGTTTTTGAGAAGACGAGTAGTTGAAACAAAATCACCGATGTCACATATGGACTAGCATGGCGAATATTTGCATTGTTCGTCGTCTTCTCAAAGATCACCGCTAGCTAGCGGTTGCTGAAATTGCTTTTACGACCGAAATAGAACACGAAAGTGCCCGGGAAATAAACTGGAATTTTTGGATTTCTAAAAGTGTACGCAAAATAAGTTCCTTGCCCAATCCTTTATAGCGGCCCAAACTTGACACAAATTTGAGAATCCTTTCTGAACTACGCTAGAATATTTTTCATACAGTTCGGACTTATTGTTATTTTCATTTATTTAACCACTAAAAAAAGCACTTGGAGTACAGAGACACCGACGATGTTGTTATGATAGCGAGATTATTGTTTTATTATTTTATCATTGTAATACCTACTTAATCTATTTAAAAAAATGTTGTTATAGATTGCTTGGCCTAGATAATATTAAAATACAGGTTACGTTCGACTTTAATAGCCTATATTCCTGTAGAAGTTGTAGCAATTTTGCAGAATAATTAAAATTGTTTATAAGAAACTTCTTAGCGTTTACATTTTTAAAACAAGACGCCTAAACAAAATTTGTTAGTACATCAAGGGATGGAAACATAAGTACTACTACGGGAGTTCACATAAAATAGTTCAGTTAATATCCATTAAAATAAATTACCATACTAATGAAAGTTTATAGAATGGAAAAATAAATAACAAAATAAGTCAAACAGTTCTATGACAAAATATTTTGATAAATACAGATAAATATGTGTATAATTTAAATATTAAAATTTTATGCCAATGTAATAGAAAGACAACTTAGGAACGAAGTAGAAGAAAAAATACAGAGACAAACTAATTATAATATACGTATACTTAGAAAACTAATAAAAAGAGCAAAGCGGATAAACAAACAACTATATGATTTGTATATCATTTTTTTCATATTACTATATAGAGAAGAATATATTATAGAACTACCTAAAGAAATTAAAAATTACAGAAAAATTGCTCAGGATGGTGATAAGTATCTACGAAAAGGTATACGGAATAATTCAAATTGGGGGGAAAAGATCGAATTCATTTGAGATAAAAAAAGGAATAAAACAGGAAGATAACCTGAGCATCATTGTGATGGATAGGCCGCTGAAGAATACACGTCGAAAAGCACCAAAGACAACCTGATTTATGCGGATCATATAGTATTAATAGTGCACACACTTAATAAGACACAGAAGTTAATGGATATATGGACATCAAAGTTTGCAAAATTCGAAATAGAGCTAAACATGAATAAAATAAAAGTTATGATAACAAGAACGGTGTAATACCGTAAAGCAAACTTTCTACAGAGGTGCAATGAAATTAGGATAAAAACTTTTAAAAGTAATTAAGATGTTGATTAATGTCTCCATAATAATCAGCGTCAAAAATGCTGTCGAATGATATGCTGCATGACATATGTGAGTATAATGAATTTTCGAAATCCTAACGGTCACTTCCGGTTGCCGTTAACCGATTTGGCTCCAAATCAATCCCATGAAAGATACTGACCTAAGATGTGTGTATGCTGAGTTTGAAGTGAATCCGTTGAATAGAACGGAAGTTATAGTGTCTCCAGACACACAGACAGACAGACAGGATGATAATCTCATCAACTTTCTATAAGCTCCGCTGTAGAAAGTTAATAAATAGACTTCCTGAAGCAAATGATGTAATAAAGATAAGAGGTAATAAAAATGGAATAGAACGAGTATCAAGTTTTAACAACCTTAGAAGCATAATAACGAAGGATCGAAACATAGATGCGGAGATAGCAAAAAGGAGAAATAAAACAAATAAGTTATTCTGTGCCTTAAATAGAACGATATATAAAAAATCAGAGCTTAAAACAAAAACAAAATTACACGTATACAATACAATTGTAAGCCCAACATTATATGCGAGCGAATGCTGGCCAATTAAAAAGAACCCGAAAAAAATGAAACACCTTAGAAGAATAACAGGGCAAATGAAACTGGACAGGATCAGAAAAGAAAAAAAGACAACTTAGAGCAGAAGGCAACAACAACTATAACAGGCATAAAGCAGTTGAAATAGTTCGGACGCACTTGCAGAATGGACAAAGACAGACTGATGAAAAAAGTAATGCAAGCAAGACGTATAAAAAAAGAAAGCCAAAAAGACGTAAGAAAAGCTGATGGGACAGAATTCAAGAATTAGCGATTAAGAGAGGCAAGACCATTGAGGAAATAAGAGATAGTGCGAGAGGCAGAAAGAAACGGGTGGAGTCGACATCCGAGGTCCAGTAAAAGAGCAAAAGGATAGAAATTCCCGACGATTCGGCATCCCCTTTGATGCCATTTTCAAAGGGTTTAATTCTTTACTCGGGATCTCAATGTTTAATATATATATATATATATATATATATATATATATATATATATATATATACATATAAAAGTGCGTTAAAAATTGGTAGGTGGGAGTGTTCGATTTCCTGAGAATTACCCAAATATTTATATATATATATATATATATATATATATATATATATATATATATATATATATATATATATATATGGGGGAGGTGCAAGCCGAGGTATTTTACTTCCCTATGGATTGGAATTGGGGTGTTATTTATGCTGGTTTGAGCGCATTCGGTACGTCTTATAGTGAAGGTTATTTGAGCCGATTTATCAGTATTGACTGTAATTCTCCACTTATGGAACCAGGCTTGCAGTGAGTCTAGATACTGTTGAAGATGTTCCACAGCAAGTTCAGGAGATTGGTTGACTGAAAGGATGGCCGTGTCGTCAGCAAATGTCGCAAGTATAGTGTTGTCTGTGGTTGGTGCATCTGATGTATAAATTAGATATAGCAGTGGTCCCAATACGCTGCCCTGCGGGACTCCGGACTTGATTGGATGGATATCTGAGACTGCACTGTTCATTTTGACTTGGTAGGTTCGGTCTGTGAGGTATGACTTGAGCAGTACGTATAGCTGACTGGGGAGGTGTAATTTGAGTTTGTATAACAAGCCAGTATGCCACACTTTGTCGAACGCTTGCTTAATGTCTAGGAACACCGCTGGGCATACATTCTTCTTCTCCATGCTTTCCATTATATGAGTGATGATTCGGTGGCTTTGGTGAATGGTGGAATGGATTTCACGGAATCCAAACTGGTGCAGTGGGATAAGCTGGTTTAGGTCTACAAATTTCTTAATGCGCTTGAGTAGTAGCCGTTCAAGAAGTTTGGAAAGGAGAGGCAGGAGACTTATTGGTCTATAGGATTGTGCTTGGGTGGGCGGTTTGCCAGGTTTCGCAATCATTATTATATGGGCATGTTTCCATAACATAGGGAAGTAGCAGAGTTGTAGTATTCTGTTAAATATTGTGGTAATTAGTACAATCGCTTTTCTGGGAAGGTTTTCAAGTACTTCTCCAACCATTAGGTCATATCCTGGTGCTTTACGCACGTTTGTTAGTTGTATTTGTTGAGAAACTTCTGCTGGCGTAAATATTGGAGTTTAAAGTAAAGATCTTTTTATCTCAAAACATATTTCTGTTACATCTTTTGAAAATTTTTACATGATTAATTTTGAGTCCTTTACTGTAAACAAATGATGTGTCAAAATTTCGGAAACAGTTTTGACAATTTTGAATCTTGCGTTTAGTTTTCTAGCCATTTGATTATGGTCAACTAAAGTGAAGCGAAAAATTTCAATTCTCTCGAAGAATGCTTTTGCCCATGCAAAAAGCTAATCTTGATTCAATATAGTTGCAGTCGGCTTTGCTAGAAGACTAGCACGATATGCTCCGCTCTTGAATGTTGCACCAAGACCGTCGCAAACACATTTTCCGTGTGCTGTGGCGGTGAAGTGCCACTCAGCTTCTAATTTGAAGTCTTTTTTGTGATGCCTTATATTTCTAGCCGGTGCGCACGAGTTCGAGTCTCGCTTAACCCCTGGGTGTGTGTGAATGTCTTAGCATTAAGCATGTTAGTGGACACAATAAGCCTTTGAGGCTGCAGTGCCTATAAGTGCGCAAAAGAATTGGTTTTATATTTAACTTTTAAAGATAGTGAATGGTTATTCAAATTTAAATCTATTTCTGCATTTTGTTATTTTTATATCTTTTGTATTGAAAAATAGATATTTTAAGAAAATTGTGAATAATTTGTCTCTTTTGCTTAAAATAGTAATTAAAGCTTCATTTGTGACACACTTTTAAATTAAAAAAATGTTGATAAAATACACTCAGATTAACATATTCATGAAGAATATCTGTAATTGTCTCATCAATATTATTTTAAATAGAGAAACGTAATGGGCAACTATAAATTTTTTAACAATTTAAAAATACTTGGAGCATTCAAAAATGATTGGCGCTACAATTAGATTCACTTCAACAATCTTTTATTAGAAATAAGATAATACATATTTTATTAAACAATTTTCTTAAATATTTATACATTTTTATCATCTTCTATAAGACTACTGCAAATTATTCTGTGGGTGTAGCACCAAACCGTTTGTAAACCAATTGTATTTCATCGCGCGCTCCTTTTTTCATTCAAAATTCTACGATACAAACCTGTTGCAGTCAGTACATAGAATGGGGTTCTCTTGCTTGCTTTTCTGACTTGCGCGCATTTATCGGGTGCTCGCTCTTTTAGCCTTCTTTCGCTACACTCCTTGTCTTTTAATTCTGATATTTTTCATAACACGGTTCTGCAGTCCCGCACACGGAAAGCAAGTTGATCAGTATAAGGGAACTGTATTACTACCTCTTGTCGCAGACGATATTCCCGGAGCTGCAATAAGAAGGAGATTAGAAAAAGAATGGGCGGGGGGCGGAATTAAGACTAAACACCTTCTATCTTTTGCACTGAAATCCACTATTTTATTGATTCGTCCCGAGACATTGCTATAGTGACGATTAAAAAAGGGGAATTTACAACATGTCTATATTTTTTCAGAAGGCTAAGAGTGGGTTGCTGAAATACAAACTACGATATTACGTCGTGTGTGCAAAATAATACATGGTTAAAGACAGCAACTACTCTATTTCCGACACAAGCATAATTTGAATACCTTTTTTGTACGAACCTGGCACTAATTTTCGATCAACTCAAAAACGATATATGGACAAGCTAACGCACCGACCTTCTGATACGTCCTATAGATAGCGACATTTTCAGCTTTCTTATTTATTGATTGTTAAATAAATAACGGTGTGAGAACAAGCACTCTCTCCCTCTAAAGTAACAACACTTTCCATTAATGCCTTTGATTTTCTGCATTTTTATGATTTTTGTCTTGCCTACAACTGCACTTGCAGTATTGTACTAATAACTGCTTACCTTTCTTTTTGTGTATCTCAATAACAATGTCATATAGCCTATTTTTGTACATCACTCGGAGTTTCGAAAGAGAACGACAACATTTCTGAATGCCGTTATTTCATTTGTTTATAATCTGCCTTAAAATAGGATCAGCTGAACTTTTTTTGTTGCGTTTTTAGGCCTTCTGACGGGAAGCTCTATGTAAGTTTTGGGTCGTTATTTAGTCTGTTAATGAAGATGTTAAAGTAGACAGTTATAGTATTCAAACGTGGGATAAGGTTTGCTCTGTAAAGACTTAAAGAATTTTGGTCGGAGATTTAGTGAAGTTGTGGGAGGAGGAACCAATTCCACTAACTACTTGGTAAGGAAATTTAAACAAAAAAACACCCTCAATACTTGAATGTAGGATTCTACACCATCATATACGCAACAGCTCAAAACTAACAAAGTTTTCCTGACAGTACATCTCTTTCAGTACACCTACGCTACTACAACACACAAAAGATCAGTCTTGTTCATAAATTTAGAATATTTCTTGAGTAGTAAGCAGATTGAGACTTCTATTAAAAATTTCATTAAAACAAGTGTCGGGAATCAACTCAAAGGAAACGCAGTGACCGGTTAAAGGAGTGGGAAAATAATCATAAATTTTTTTGGAATTTTTTTGACTTCTACGGTTTCCGCTAGATTTATATAGAAATAAGCATATGTGTTTCTTATGTATGTACCTACGTACAATCCAAAAATGAATACAATTGAATAAAAATCTGGTGTGAACGTCAGACGACTTTCCTGGTCCTATTATTTGGGTAATTCTGGCAAAAATCCTGGGCATCAATTTTTTTTTCGGGTTCATATTTTACCAACTTTTACTTTAAATTCATGTTTATCTCATGATAACAAATCATTTTTATTCTCATGAATTTTTTTTGTCTTCAATCGTTTAGATTCGCGAGCGCTTTGCGACCGATTTTGCGACCTTGCGACCAAACGACTTGGCCGATTTTTACCAAATGTCCTCTATCTACAAGTAACTTTGATATCAAATTTCAAGTCTCTAGCTTTTACGGTTCTAGAGATATCCTGTTTACTGGCAGACCGACAGACAGACAGAGAGACAGACAGACACACACACACGAACCAATGGCCCAAACCAACTTTTTTGGTGTCCTGAGGCTATAATTCGTCCAGAAATGTGAAAAACTGGGTAGGTCAAATTTCCGCCGATTACATTACTTTCCTTATTATAGGAAAGAAAAAAGGGGAATATGAAAATAAATATTTTTGGTTTATACGCTTGTTAAATTATAATTAAATTTACATCAAACTACAGGGGTCGGCGCTCGAAGTGTTACCAACTTCACTTCGCTGTAGCAACCAAACAGCTAATGACAGCGCATTCATTTGTTGACAAGCGTCAGTCTGGTATATTTACAAGCCAACGGGAGCATATCGTTTTACGTTGCAGTTAAAAAAAGTTAGCGAAATGGAATTCAAACGCAACAGCGTTATTGCTTTGTATTTGGCTGGAAAATCGCAGCTAACCATTGTTAAAAAGCTACGACATTTACGGGTAAACAAAATGTTTATGTATCGGACCATTACACATTACAACGATACTGGTACCATCAAAAAACGCCATGGAGGTGGTCATCCAAAACAGCAACATTACGAGAAATGGTTCGAAAGGTGAAGACCAGAATTCAATGTAATCCACGACAAAGCGCAGTGCAATTAGCGAAAAATCTCAATGTGTCTGCTCGTAGCATGGGGCGCGTATTACAAAATGAACTACAATTCAAGTCCTAAAAAATACAAACAGTGCAACATTTAACACTTGCACAAAAGGCAGTTTGCCTAGCAAGAGGAAAAGTTTTAAACACTCGCACGTTGGTGGCGAGCTTGAAAATTTGGTCTTTTCTGATGAAAAATTTTTACGGTTTAGCAATATGTAAACAAAAAAAACGATCGTGTATGGTTAGAGTGAAAATCAAAAGACAATTTAGAGCAGCGAATTGCTCTGCGAAAGCAAGCGCCTGCATCAGTGATAATTTGGGCCGCGGTAACTGCCATGGGACGCTCACCACTCGTTTTCATTGAACAAGGCAGTAAAGGTAAATATACAAATCTACAGTAAAAAGATTTTAAACGATGCTTTGTTACCTTGGGCACGTAAACAATTTGGTAGAAACTATTGGACGTTTTAACAAGACTTGGCATCATCCTATAAAGTCCGTGAAACCCAACGTTTTTTACAAGAAAAAGTTCCCAGCTTTATTTCTTCATAACAGTGGGCACCATATTCCCCGGACCAAAACCCAATGGATTTTTCCGCATGGTCAATTCTGTAGGCCAAACTATCAACTAAAAAATATGAGACGGCCAACGCCTTAAAGATTGCTCTTCGCCAAGCATTGGACAAAATATCATCAGGCCACATTCATGCAGCGTGTGAAGCCTTCCCGTACTCGATGCTATTATACGTGCTAAAGGTGGCTACATCAAACAATAACATATTTTTCTTAAAATTTGAAATGTTTTTACAACATACTGAAGTTTTTAAATAAAAAAATCAAAATTGACAAATTACAGCATTTTTAATTGGTAATACTTTGAACGCCGACCCCTATTATATTACCAAACCTACCTGTGCCTTAGAGGCCTTGTCTTAGAGATTTTTCTCATTACTTTGTTATAAACTTCTCAGAAAGTAATATTTGTTTTACAAATATGTTCTTTATCAATCAATAAGATATAATACAAAAGTGATACGTTTGATGAATTTGTTAAAAAAGATATTTGTTTAGAATTACATACATAATCTTTGTCAGAAAAGTTCCACCAGCAAATTTTTAATTTTTTATATGTGATATTCAAATGCAAGAAATGAGTGTTATTTGGTTACCTAGTATGTGATCTAAACAGACATGAGCTTGAAAGTATTTTTATTCACTAGCAGGCAGGGCTGTGGTTAGCGAGGTGCGCGATTGTTGGTACATTTAGTTTGAAGTTACACGAGTGACGTAAACGTTAAGTTTAGAGTTAAGCTAGAGAAAACCCTTAGTGAATCATGAAATCTGATACAGAAAGCATATGGTGACGAAACATTGTCAAGAAGCCACAACACAAAAGATTTCGTAATAGGAGAAATTCAATGCAAGACCGTCAACATCAGGTATCTCTGCAAATGTGGAACATGTGAGACAGTTACTGCAAGAAGACTGTCGTGTTACTGTGTGTATGATTTCATAAGAGTTGAAATTAAATAAAAATGTTTGTTATCAAATTTTACGCGACGATTTAGAAAAATGAAAACTTAAAGACAAACTGACAAAGGAACAGAAAAGTACCAGACAAAAAATTACTGCTGAACTGTTGGAAAGGACTAGAATTGATCCAGCCTTTGTGTTAAAAATTGTTAGCGAATATGCAACTTGGCGTTACCAGTATATAAGTCATGGTTTACCAGCCTCTAAAATAGTGAAACGTAACCTCTGAAAATAACGACAGTAGCACTTTTTGATCTTAAAGGTTTACTGCAACATAGATACATGTTTGCGTATTTACTGCTGTACTGCTTAGAGGAGTATCTTGCTAATCAACATATCTCTGCTCTACTACATCTCGCAATCCAAACGGACGTACTGAGAAGCATCTCAGATGAATCTTCCTTACTTGCTTTCATTATTCATTGTTATCAAAGATTAAAAAAAAATATTATTATATTTTGTTAATTTTAACAACTTTTTTGGAGTGTATTTCTTAATTATTACCACATGAATTTGCAAAAGTCGCAAATAATCTATCTATACATTTGAATAGAAAGTAAACAAAGAAATGTGGCGTGATTCTAGGCCCTTGATTTGCACGAGGAAGTCCGTACGTTCGTTTATATACGTCGGGACCGCTCGCGCTCCTTGCTGAATGGCTGGGCGGCGATTATCATTGCCGAATGCAAAAATCGCGTCTGCGATTTGCTTACGCCGAGCTGATTTTTGATTGTAATGGACATAAGCATATGTCACCCCTAAGAAATATGTACAATGAACGTAAGCCTTATGTAAACGTTTGAAAATTGCGTATGCTCAGTCAAAGTAGCGGCAGCAATATCCTTCCAGCCATTTTGCGTAATTATGTTGTTTTTGTACCTTTTTATGGTTGGAACAGATGCACATTTACTAAATTAATTAATAGTTTCCTATCCGTTGTAAAAACGAAGCCAAAATGTCGACAATACTAAAGTTAAGTTGTGGAATTTTAGAATCAAAACAAACATTTTGTTACTGCTGCCAACATTAATCTAGGCTAAAATTAAAAATTACTGCAAATAAATGTAAGAAATACGTAAAGTTGAACCGATTTCAACTTACGTATTTCTTACGTGTAAACGTAAAACTTAAAAATTACGGGAGTGCATTATGAATGTGCACTGAGTTAAATTGTTCCGCGTTCCCGATCCAGGGAAAAAGCCGATTCAGTTAAAAATTTATAAGTGCCCATCTAAAAATTTTTGAGGCGGGTAAAAGTTATCAGCCTACGACGTTAAAAATATCTTTTGGTGGGCAACGCCTAGTATGATTATATTTATACAAAAATTTATTTTTCATGATAAAGTGAATTTCTATATTCTTATTTGTTAGCGCACGATTATCTAATAGGCTTACCTGTTTATGAGCGATGAAGCATCGCAACATCTTTTTAGAGGTCATGGCAGTTAACGGTGTTGGTACAGCAACCAGATAGTAGGTAATTTTTATAATAGTAGTGGATGTTTGACACTATTCGCTTTCCTACCCATTAATCAAATACACAACTATAAATGTAAAAATAAATTTGTTAAATACACACATAAAACTTATTTACGTATTTTGTGAAATATTTATAAAGCACATTTTGAAGATTTATTTACTTTAAATTATTAAATAGTCGCTATTTGAATTTCGTAGAATAAAGACGTTGCGAGCGGTCTGCGAGATATCGTATCAAGTGCCAAGCGATTAAGCGTGATCTCTGGTCAACTTATACTTTCAACTTTAAATATTGAATAAATAAACTGTAAGTGACTATTAATTATTAATCAATCAATTAAATAACTTTAAAAAACTAATAAATTGAATACTTCACAAAAATGCTGCCGGCCGGCAACGGCTTTGACGGCGCATTTAACATTAACAGCCGGCAGCAAATGCATGGAAATCCTACACAATTACCGTTATTAACCAATACACAACCCCATTGTTCTTATCAACAACCATAATATCCATTCTTACCTCCCTCAACCCCGTCATATTTATCGTCACAGAATCATCCAATTTCGCAAACATTCAATCCACCACAATTTTACGCCTCTCACCACAACGGCGAACAAGTGAATCCACCCATTCAATATTCAAGCGAACCTGATGATTCAGGAAATGATGAAGAAATGGAAACTAACCCCGCCATTTGTTGGCAACGTGTTACAAATAATAAACGGAAACGATTAACAAAACATCTCTACGCACAAACATCTAACACTCAAAACGAACCATTAATTATAGGTGGAAACAGATTTTCAGCATTAGCTGAAAACATTGAAACAAATCAACCGATTAATAAAGAACAACAAAAATTGAGTGAACACAAGCCACCACCAATCTTCATCCATGGCGTTCTCGACTATACGAAGATTACCGAAAATTTACACTTAATAGCTGCAGAAGAGCAGTACACCATAAAAAGTCTACATAATAATGTAGTTAAAATCAATGAAAGAACACCTGATACATATCGCACACTTATTAAATATTTGCAAGATGCTAAGATTGTACATCATACATATCAGATGAAAGAGGATCGTCCTTATAGAGTCGTATTAAAACATCTACATCCTACTACCCCATTACACGACATTAAAGAATCCCTTCAAAAACTAGGACACGCAGTACGCAATATCATGAACTTACAAAACAAACAACACAAAACCCCCTTGCCAATATTTTATGTAGATCTCGAGCCAGCTATAAACAACAAAGACATATACAGCATACGCTCAACACAAAATAAGCACGTTACATTTGAACCACCAAAACCAAGTAAAGATATAGTACAATGAACCCGTTGCCAGAATTACGGGCATACTAAAAGCTACTGCAATAGACCTTTTGCTTGTGTGAAGTGTGCAGGTCCGCACGATACAAAAAGCTGTCAAAAAACCCGTGCAACTCCAGCTACATGTATCCTATCTAAAGGGTCACATCCAGTTAATTACAAGGGATGTTCCATATATCAAGAGCTCAAACGAAAGTACCAGCCCCACAAGCAACAGCCAACTCTCCGACCTCCAAACTTAACAAAACAGAATTTTCCTCCATTACCACACCAAAACAGTCAGTCGATCACCAACCAACCAACAAATATATATCCAAACTATGCGCAAACAGTACGAAATCAACCCTCTTCTAGTGAAGATGTTAGTCTGAAACAATTCCTTGAATAGTTCAAAACTATGTTTAATCAACTACTCCAGCAGAACAGTATGATACTAAATATGTTAATTACAGTCATTAACAAATTACTCCACTAATGACTAAATACTTAAAGATTGCACAGTGGAATGCCAATGGGTTACAACAACGAAAGTTGGAAGTATACACCTTTATACGTCTCAACAATATTGATGTCTTATTAATCTCAGAAACACACTTCACCTCGAGAACTTATTTTACAATACCTCAATACTCAGTATATCATACAGAACATCCAGACGGCACTGCTCACGGTGGTTCAGCCATAATAATTCGTAGCTCCATAAAACATTATCAATTACCTTCTTATTCCACAGACTACCTTCAAGGTACTATGATAGAAGTCGAGAGACTGCCAGCACCCCTAGTTATAGCAAGTGTTTATTGTCCACCTCGTTATAACATTACCAAACAAATGATACAGCCCTTCTTCGAATTATTAGGGCCAAGGTTTCTCACTGGCGGAGATTTTAACGCCAAACATATACACTGGGGCTCGCGTCTGACAACGACTAAAGGACGAGAACTGTACAAACTTCTAGAAGATAAAAACTATGGCTTTCTGTCAACGGGTAGCCCAACATACTGGCCAACGGACCCCACTAACATTCCAGATTTGTTAGACCTCTTTATTACCCACGGTATGCCCTCAAATTACATGGACATTGTCTCCAACTATGATATCTCCTCTGATCATACGCCAATAATAGCAACTGTGAGCTCAACAATACTATATGTAGAACCCAGACTTACCCTCAGTAATGCAAGAACCAACTGGGAAGCGTTCCAAGCTCATGCTAACGAATTTCTCGATACAAACATACGCTTAACAAATAACGATGACCTCGAATATGCAATAAATCACTTAAGCACAACTATACAGGAAGCAGGATGGAAAGCAACACCACAAATTAATAATCTAAAATCCAATACACCAAATATTCCAACTGAAATAAGGGAATTAGTTAGACAAAAAAGACGCGCAAGAGCAACATGGCGGCGTAGTCGTAATATTGCTGATAAAACCAGATTCAATCAACTAAACAATAAATTAAGACGTAGACTGCAAGAAATCCGCAATGAAACATTTAAATACTATACTAACTCACTATCTGTACATGACCTCACAAAGCAACCAAGGGAATTAAACGACCCAAGGGACACGTACCACCCTTACGAGATGAAGTGGGACCCTGGAGCTGAAGCATTTGCGGAACATTTACAAACCACTTTTCACCCTAACTCTCATGAGCCTGATGAAGAAATAGAAACCTACCTAGCAACACCCTTACAAATGTCGCTTCCCATACGTAGGAAATACAACAACAACAAGTCACCAGGCTATGACCTTGTAACGGGAATTGTTCTAAAACATCTACCAGAGAAAGGTCATCGATTTATACAAATCCTGTTCAACGGAATCCTACGACTCGCGTACTGGCCATTAGTGCTAAAGTTTGCACACATTATACTAATTCCAAAACCAGGCAAAGCTACTGACCAAATTAAATCCTACCGTCCCATCAGCCTGCTCCCGATAATGTCTAAGCTGCTGGAAAGGTTAATACTAAAACGCATAAACGAAAGTGAACTTCAGGAAGAATGGCTACCAACTCATCAGTTCGGCTTTCGCATCAGGCATTCCACAACACAACAATGCCACCGATTGATCAGTACAATACGCTCGGCATTTGACAAGAAGTTTTGTAGTGGAGTATTTCTGGACGTAAGTTGTGCATTTGATGAAGTGTGGCACAGAGGTCTCCTTTATAAAATTAAGAAATTACTACCACACAGTTATTACTTACTTCTATAATCGTATCTAACACATCGCTACTTTCAAACTAAAGTAGGTAGTGAAACATTTCAGATTAAAGAAATAAAAGCAGGTGTCCCCCAAGGCAGCGTTCTTGGGCCGATACTATATCTTCTATACACCTACGATTTACCGACCACAACGCAAACTTAACTTGGAACCTTCGCCGACGATACTGCAATGCTCTCATGCCACTAGAATCCAGCTATCGCGTCACAACTATTACAAGAACATCTTAACTTACTAGAAACATGGATGGAAAAGTGGAAAGTTAAAGTAAATGAATCCAAATCTGCTCATGTTACATTCACCACCAAACGTTCAACGTGTCCACCGATCCTACTAAACAACATACCTATTCCGCAGACAGATGTAGTGAAATACTTAGGTTTACATCTCGATCGACGTTTGACATGGAAAATACATGTCAGTAAAAAACGTAAAGAAATGGACCAACGTTGGAAGAAATTGTATTGGCTCGTTGGCAAAAAGTCATCCCTTACATTAGATAATAAACTACTAATTTACAAGAGTATCATTCACCCCATCTGGTTATATGGCTGCGAACTTTGGGGATGCGCTAGTAACTCAACCTTAAACATAATACAACGATTCCAGTCTAAAATACTTAGAATGCTGGCTAATGCCCGTGGTATGTGTCAAACGTAACTCTTCACACTGACCTCAATGTGCCATACGTACAGGATGTAATAAAAGCAAGAGCAATGAAGCATTACGACACCCTAACAAATCATCCAAACGTAGCAATGCCTTCGCTAGCTGAAGCACCTCAATACAGAAGATTGAAAAGGAAGTGGCCAATAGACTTAAGAGATTAAAGTAAGAGTGGCCTCACTGGATGCCTTCCTCTCATGACCTTTCTTATCGTTTGTACATAAAATTAGCTCATAGAATATTGTAAACATTCTGATTGCTAATAAAAATTAATCCAAAAAAAAATTATTAAATCTTTGGAAAAGTTATGGTGCCAATTGCGGAATATGTAGTGCTGGTCAACCGAAACTTTTGTACAGTAGAATCGGCATTTGCTTGCAAGTTAAGATGAACGGAAACTGTTCTAGATTTTGGTTCGGGCGTGTTTAGCCGGCCACCCGAGAAAACTTTTGTAGTTCCACCTGTCCCTTATGATTTAGATGCGCATAAATATCTTATTTCTCCTAGAACTGCCGCAATGCTAAAAAGCTGCTTCAGCCATTCGTTTTGCAGCAAAAATTGAGAAATTAAGTTTTTATGCTGGTGTAACGGATTGTTTCCTCGCGAGGCGATAAAGATTAACTGCTAGCGTGCTTCGTCTAAAATTAACAGAGCCGGGTTGATTTAATAAGCTATTATTGTATAAATAAAGTTTAGCGGGAACTAAATCTTGCTTACCGAGCAGTTTCTTACAGTTCCATTTCATTAATTTTCTTGAGTTATGTCCGTTCTGTTTATTTTTGCAGGTAATTTAGTGTTTGACAGAATCAGAATCTGTTTTTCTTTTTATTTTTATTACACAATAAAAATACAAATTTTTAAAACTTTGTTTATAGGAATGATTTTAAATTAATACTGTAGTATTTGACAATAAGAATAGCTTTGAGTTTGTGTGCTTTAAATTTTGTTGTACTAGAAAAAAAAAGAACTTTTAAAAGTTAATAAATAAATAGTCCCGATCAAGTTTCATTTTTTAATTTATTTCTTTCAAAGCTCAATAAACTTAATTTATTTCTAAAGCTTTCTGATTCTCTTTTTTTTAATTTCAGGAACAAATGGAAGTATTCAATAAACTAATATTCTTTTAAATTCCTAACACCTACCTGAAAGTGATTTCAAATGCATAGATGAGCAAAGATGTCAATAATCAAAAGATTGTTAAATTGTTAAGAAATGCATAATACGTAAAGATGAATCAAAGCTTATGCGCTTTCACGTTTTACGTTCATTTGTAGTAATTTTAATTTTTTCTTAGATTAATGTTACCAGCAGTAACAGAACGTTTATTTTGATTCTAAAATTGCATAACTTAACTTTACAACGGATAAGGAACTATTAATTCAGTTAGTAAATATACATATGTTTCTACACCATAAAAGGAATAACAGTTATTCATACCAACATAATTGTGCAAAATCCCCGGAAGGACATTGCTGCCGCTACTGTGTTTGGGCATGCGCAACTTTCAAATGTTTACATAAAGCTTATGTGCATTATACGTTTTTCTTATAGGCGGCTTATGATTACGTTCATTAAGAATGAGAGTTTACAATTGAACCTTTTTGCGTACAGAAATGCTAAAAACTTTTTGGGCCGCAAAGTAATATTATTTTTAAAGAGATTTTAAGTACCATAAGATTACATACTTTCCACAAATAAAAAAACTTATTGCTATAGAATTTTTCGCACTTAAAGAGATACATCGAAATGTAATGAAATTTGGCACATATAATAACAACGATGATGTAAATAACTTATTACAATATCAAGACAAAATTGTACAATTAAAACCTACGTTTGGAATTGTTGTACCACTTCTAGTGTGAATATATGTGATAATTCTATGTTGCGGAAGATAATTCTATAATTGTCGTACCTGCCTTTCTAGATGTTACACTCATTGATGTCAACCCAGCTAACTTCAAAAGTGAAAAGCCTAGAGATTGGACCAACTAAGAAAGGGTATCAATAGACAAAAATTTTACAAAATTTATGTTGTGACATAAAGGATGTTTGTCTGATTACTACTAGAGAAAACAAAAAATTATAAGAAGTTGCTTCCTACATCATGATATCTACAATACTCACTCCAAACAAAACCGACACTCAAATTGTTAGAGTGAAATTGAAATACGGGGTAAAACATCTAGATCATAAATCGTCTCTTGCAAGTAACTTACAGCAAACGATCTCATTGCAACAAAAGTGATGAATTCGACCGCGAATGGATAGAGGAGATCAGGATCGACCAGAATCCTAGGGGGAGCGTGACTAACTTGGCAAAAGAAATGGACATGGTAAGACCGATGGTCAATCAAGCAGTGCACCGGGACTTATACTACAAGTCTTTCGTCCTGAGAAACCGCTAATTGTTGACTGAGAAAAATAAAATGGGTAAAAAGTTAAAAGTATAAGAACTGCTGCACGACATCAAGCTACCTTATGAGGATTATTTTTTGGGTGAAAAATACTTCTACTACAGGAAGTTGAGTCGCCAAAAATAACCATTGGATCTGCCAAGATGCCTTTAATGTGCCGACCGTCTTTTATATAAAGTTTCCCGCTTTTGTGATGGCGCTGGGGGCTTGTGAGCAGCAAAGAGGGTGTCATGACGCCCCACGTCTTTGAGAGAAGGCTGAAGACAATGGCCGACAACTATATCAACGTACTGGAGACACAGTCGCAAAGCCTTGAATAAAGGGGTGGCCGCTAGACAGGAGTACATGTTCAAGCAAGATTTCGCTTCAGCCTACAAAGCAACTAAGACTCGAGCAAGCCTATTATCACTGGTTCTCCGTGGTTGCCGATGCGAAGGTCACCGAAAGTCGTTATAACAACAAGGTTTGCTTAAGGGTCTCCATCATGGAAGTAACAGCACAATTATGTTGGTCTGCATTAGGCTCGAAAATGCCATAAACTCTGATGAAGGTCACATCGATATGATTCTCATTACTCTTTACTTTAACTGTGCTGTTCATGTAAATAAATTTAATTTTTCTTGTACTTTAATTTAATTTATTATTTATTTGTTTTCTTAATTCAACTTGATAACAACCCTGCAGTGGTGCTATTCACACTATAGAAACATTTTAACGCCGTTTATAAACGCAGTTCACAACTATTTTTATTTTTATTTTAGAAAGCCATTTGTTTACTAAAATTCTAGTAGTTTATATCTAATTACAGGTAATGCAGATTTTTAAATGTTATGCCCTTTTGGTTTAATATTACTTGCAATCAGTACTCGAGTTATGGGAAATTTCAGCTGAAACCCAATTAAGTTGTTAAATCTACGTAAGTAATCAAAATTAGTTTATTTAGAGAAAAACATTTTTAAACACACTGAGTTTTATGTTAATAAGTTTCAGGAAAATGATAAGAGGGGTATTCCTAAAAATGCACAAGTATCTACTTTCACAAGAATAAAAAGAGACGACACTCGCTGTGTCTGGCGGCTACCCCTACGGCAGCTTTAATTTCCCGGGGCTCAATGACTTCGCATTCGGCCAATGCCGCACGGTTTCCTTGGCCGCATGCGATCGCGATAAGGGCGCGATATTTGCCCGCTTTCATCCTGTTATTTTTAGCCCAAAATTATAGGGGAAATCCGCGTCGCCGCCGCTCTGACGCAAGTGGAAACGCCGCCGCCACGCAAAATGTCACGAGTTTCCCTCTCGCGGAATCTATGATGCATCGCGCGCGAACGTGCGCGCAGTCCTAGACCTACCGCCCTTAATGAGCCGGCCGGGGTCGCGGGTCCCTTATTTCCTAGGCGAAGACAAATACAAACAACGCGGTGCGCCCTTTGAGGATGGGACGGCGGTGCGCGCCGGTGCGTCTAAAAATAAGCGCCGCGGTTCGTGCATGAAATCGGCCGCTTTAATCATAATTACCGGACATTAATAAAAACAAACAGATATTGTCAAGATCGCCCGATACATCAAGGGTGCTTTTTATAAAGTTATTTGACCCTTCCCCTACATCTGTTCCGAAAGCATTATTAAAACGATTTATATTGTAGTTGTTTCAAACCTGTCAGTTAATAATTACAATTTGAATACAGCAAGTATTACAATAACATCGGTAAGTTTTCACTTTCAAAAAGCTTTTAAGGTTTTTATGCGTTAAACTTGTATTGTGTTGAAAGTGTATATTTAAATTTTGTTGCCATCACTTCAGAACGAAAGCTTGTGCGTTTATGTCCTGTTTTTATTAGTAAGTTGAATATTGTAGTCTAAAATTTGATCATTTCATTTTCATAAAAGCAAAATGTTTGCTTACCAAAAATGTTTCGCCCTTGCTGTTAAACTATGCTTCTTATACTCTTCGCGGCGATAGATATTTTATTGTAAAGATGAATTAATTAAAAAATAGTAGCAAATTTAAAAATTTTTGAGCATATATTTTCTGTAGGTTTAACATACAGCTTTTCAGTTTAAACAAAAACTAAAATAGCTAAGTTCAACGTACTTGAAAGCAATTGTTTTTTGTCCGTAACGCAACCTGTGATGTTTTGTAACGCTCAAAATAAAAGATTAGGTACAGGTGGAGTTACTAAGAAAGTAGATTTGTTATTGTAGTGTATGGTGTTTTAATTTAAGAAGTTAATGTAAGTTAAACATATGAATCAAAAATATCTATAGTTACACTTCTCTATCGCCTTATTTACTTTTCTCCATATCTGAACTGTACCTTAACAACATGTGAAAACATTTTCTAAATCTGTTAACAACTGATCAGTAAAGAGTTGTTCTTTCATTGTATCTTATAAACTCAAATATTGGGGATAGAATAGAATTATACAGCGTCCCCAAGTAGCTGAGAAGACTAACTTTGTTCAAATCCCTGCTGCAGTTTTTGAGAACAACAGAATTATTTGGCCTCTAAATCGTCTTTAAGGCAACAATCCTCAGACGTTTTCTATGATATTAATCAGAGTCGGAAATTGTCTTGTTAAAATATAAATACTTGACCTGCTAGAGTAGTTAAAAATTTATCTTATTTCACCTCTTTTAGAAGCTGTATATACTTTTTACTATTGCCTAATTCATTATAAGATGTAGGTTTCCATACTCTAATTGTTCCATTATTAGGTTGCCATCGTGACAAAATCTTTCTTTTTACGTAGATCACGTCAATAATAAAAACTCATTTTTGTATGAGCAAATAAGAAAAGTGCAGTGCAATTCGATATCTTTAGAACAGGTGGTCGTTGAATTTTTTGACGTTTTAATAGTGGGCAGTTTTTAAGTAATTTCTTTGTTTTTCATTCAGCTCTCTTAATGGCAACTTTTGGAATATTTGACCAAAATATAAATAGCGAGAATTCATAAGGTTATTCTTGTGAACAATGAAGAGAGAAGAATTGAAGGAAAACACATTTTACAATAAAAAATTAAAAATCGGTAAAATGCAGGCAATATTAGAATAAACAAGAAATTAGACAGAATCAAGGAAATAAATCAGTACATAGAAAATAAATGGATATACTTCCAAAAGAAACTAAATTTAGTTAAAAAAGAAAATGAACAACTCAGAAATGAAAACCTAATTTTAAAATGAAGGGTTACACAACAAAAGAGAAAAATTTGGTGTGAACATCACACGACTTTCCTTATCGTATTATTTGGGTAATTCTGGCAAAAATCCTGTGCTTTAATTTTTTTGAGTTCTTATTTTACCAACTCTTACTTTAAATTCATGTTTATCTCGTGGTAACAAATCATTTTTATTCTCATGATTTTTTTGTATTTTTAACCTTTAGAACCGCGACCGCTTTGCGACTGATTTTGCGACCTTGTTAGCAAACGGCTCGACCGATTTTTACCACTGCGTCCTCTACCTACAAGTAACTTGCATACCAAATTTCAAGTCTCTAGCTCTTACGGTTCTCGAGATATCCTGTTTACTGGCAGACCGACAGACAGACAGACGCACACACACACGAACCAATGGCCCAAACCAACATTTTTGGTGTCCTGGGGCTGTAATTCGTCCAGAACTGTTTAAAACTGGATAGGTCAAATTTCCGCCGATTACATTACTTTCCTTATTATAGGATAAGGAAAGTAAGAATTGCAGAAATGGCAAAGAAAATTAAAATAAAGAATATAATTATATACGGTATCGATAATCAAAAGGAGAGCAATTTATATTTAAAAGAACAATAGAAATGGTCTCAAGGAATATGAAAATACCAATAGCAATAGAGAAAGAGGTAGTAAAAACCAGAAAACTGGGTAAATATCAAAATTAAAAACTAGGCTAATACTAGCGGAACTTGGTAAATGGTCAAAGAAAATGTAAATTCTGAAGCGATCTAGAGAATCTAAAAAACATGAAAATATACATAAACAAAAATTACTCAAAGGAGACGTAAGAAATTAAAAAATAAAAACACAGGGATGCTACGCAATCCTAAGATACAACAAACTAATAATAAACGGAGAAGATTACTATCTTAAACAATTAAACGCAATAGGAAAAGAACTTGAAATGAACCCAGAAAATGAAAGAACACCAAAAGAAAAAGTAAGTGGAAGAAAAATCAGCAGGTGATCCCCTATTGATGAAATGCAGGACCAGCTACGTAAAATAACTAGAACAAATCGAGATATCAAGGCAATTCTAAAAAACTCCAACAGAAATTAACCTATACATAAGCAAATATAAAGACACAAACAGCGAAACATAGATCTTATATTAATCGGGAATGGACCCAAAACAGAAAGCGAGGACGAAGTAGGAATAATAGCTACAGAGGAAATAAACGTAAAAATAACAGACGTTAAGGCATTAAACTCAAGAATAATAGCAATTATAATAAAACTAGAAGAAGCAATTAATATTATCCAAATCTACGCATTAATGTAAGGAACAGCGTAGAAAAGAAATAACAAATTTTTAAGCTGAAGACGAAATAAAATAAGAAAACTAAAATACAATAATAATGGGAGACTGGAATAGTAGAGTTGAAAAAGACCAAAAACATAGGAACGGGAGGTATAGGAAACTACAGAGAGAGAGAACCCAAAATAGAAATAGAATAAAAATGATGACTTCTATAAAAAAATGACCTATTAATAAAAAAAATACAATGTGGAAGCATAAAAGATTACATAATACTCACACAATATTTAATAAAGAAAATACAAGTAATCGAAACAAAAAAAGAAGTTGAAATTGGTACACAACACAGACTAGTATAGTAGTAACAACAAATACCAAGCCAGATTAAACAAAAAACAAAACAACATAGCAGATTGGCAATAAATATAACAAAACACCTATAAAGGACAAGCTGTTGAAACAATAATATAAAAACACTGGTAATGAAAAAGACGTTAACTTGAAAGCGATATATTTAAACAAAATAAGAACGGTGTAATACCATAAAGGATACTTTCTACAGCGGTGCGATGAAAAATTGGGATAAAAACTTTTAAAAGGAATTAAGATGTTGATTAATGTCTCCATAATGATCAGCGTCAAAAATACTGTCGAATGATATGCTGTATGACATAAGTGAGTATAATGAATTTTTGAAATCGTAACGGTCACTTTCGGTTGCCGTTAAGCGATTTGGCTTAAAATCAATCCCATAAAAGGTACTGACCTAAGATGTGTATATGCCAAGTTTGAAGTGAATCCGTTGAATAAAACGGAAGGTATAGTGTCTCCAGACACACAGACAGACAGGAATTTTCGAAATCATAACGGTCACTTCCGGTTATCATTAACCGATTTGGCTGAAAATCAATCCCATGAAAGGTACTGACCTTAGATGGGTGTATGCCAAGTTATAGTGTCTCCAGGCACACAGACAGACAGACAGAATGATAATCTCATTAACTTTCTATAAGATCCGCTGTAGAAAGTTAATAATCAGAGACAAATACAAATGAAATACTAGAAATATGGAAAGAATTCTTCACAAATACTTACAGCACGACATCGGCATTGAAAGGTGGCATAACTCGAGAGAAAATAGAACATGGACAAACAATTAAAAAGAAAAAATTGAGGATGTAATTTTGACAATAAAAATCGGTAAAGCTTGTGGGGAATGCGGCATAGCTCCAAACATGATTAAATGGATGGGCGAAAAAGGAATAGACTGGTTATGAAATATTTGTAGACAAGCATTGAAAGAACAAAAAATTCCGAGAGACTGGGAAAATGAGAAAGATAAAAGGGGGTTACATCTCACAAGAATCAAGACTAGCAAAACTCACAAAAAGCAGTTGATTAATAAGCTATTAATATCTACAGATATCAGAAAAATGGCAGGAATTAGAAAAGGATAGAAATGAATTGAGGAATAAAGTGGTTAAGGTAATGGGCCTTTGAGGCCGATAAAGTGGACCAATGAAATCGACAGTTTTACAAAAAACTTCACTTGGAACTGCGACATATTATCTTTTAATTTCGTTTCTAGTTTATCGATTGTTGTGGGTTTAGTGCAATAAACTTTATATTTAAGGTATCGCCATAAAAAACTTCAGTGAGGAGGTGCTTCGTCTTGCTACATGTATCTTTTTCATCGAACCACTCTTTGACGCGTGGACCGATAGATATCTGTATGGGCTTTAGGTAAACATTAGTGGCGATGTTTAATTAAAAAAGAATGACCCTACAATGCTCATTGTTAATGTATTATATTAAACTGCAACCCTTGGTAAGTGCAAATAGTAACATACAGGTTTTAAAGATCCCAATAGGAACAACTGTGCTAATTGCGTTATTTAACTTAAATGTAACTTTATTGCTCTAAACTATTTTAAATGGAAATGATACATCCTCCGCGCATTTGTCCCAGGTCAATAAACACTAAATTTATTTTCATTTAAAAATAAATCATATAAAATAGCCATGGAACACTTAAAGAATTGCTTATATCACCTAACGAGATATCTTAAAAAACTCACGGCATAAATCCTTATAAAAATTGTGTTTTCATTAAACTTTTCAAAATTTAGGTTCATTATATTTATTATATAAAATAAAGTTATAAATATAGTGAAAAACAAATTCAAAATATTCCTGTAAATTTAAATAACAAAATATAATATTGAGCTTTGTTAATGGTGAAGCTTCTTTAGCTTTTAATAACGTTTGGTAGAGAAGAAATTTTCTGAGAACGCCCCGGAGCAAAAATCTCCCAGAATCTTGATGTTGAAACCTCTTGGCGGAGGTAAAATAGCTATGCCAAAACCTTCCATTACAAATAAGTTGAAAACTATTTTAACAATAGTTGACCAGTATTGGGTGATACCAATAAAAATCTTTTTTTTTTATTATTATGTAATTATTTAGCAATCAGAACAAGTTTACATTCTATAAGCTAAATGGTTAACAATCATTATAGATACTAACGATAAGAATAACATGATGAGGCTTGCATCCTGCAATACAACCTACATAATTACAGTTTTGTACTTCGAGAGTATTAGAGTCTAATAGATATTAGGAATACACTACACACACACACGAGTTTGTTGGCCATACCACGACACTCACACTAGGTTTATTGGCCATAGTTTCTTTAGCCTTTGGTTGACCCTGGGTTCCAGCATCTGCTCCAGTAAGGGGTTTGAGTGAGTTTCTAGGGTTGCATGGTACTTGATAGCTCTCTCCTGGATTACTTCCTGAACCGTTGGGAGATGTAAGTCCATATGCAGCGTGTTGTTGGATACATACCACGGCGCATTTGTAATCTGACGTAATATTTTTGATCGAGTCCGTTGAATTAATGCGATGTTTGATTTGGATGCACAGCCCCATAACTCTACTCCATACATCCAGATTGGTTTTATAACAGTCTTATAGATTAGGGTTTTGTTTGCAAGCGATAATTTTGAATGTCTTCCAATTAGCCAGTTGAGTTCCTTTACTTTTAGATCTATTTGTTTTTTTTTCTTCTTGAGGTGTTCCTTCCAATTTAGCTTATGATCTAGGTGTAAGCCTAGATATTTTGCCGTTTCCAGTTGTGGTATTTGTGCATTATTTATTACGACTGGTGGGCATATCTGTTTTTTGAGCGTAAATGTTGTGTGTACCGACTTGTTTTCGTTAACTTTGATTTTCCATCTGTGTAACCATTGTTGAAGGAGTACTAAGTGGTTTTGTAGGTTGGCCGATGCAGTTACAGGATTTTCATGTCTGGACAGTATAGCAGTGTCGTCTGCGAATGTTCCTATTGTTGTATATTGTGTCGTTGGTAGATCCGATGTATATAGGACATAGAGCAAAGGTCCCAGAACACTGCCTTGTGGAACGCCTGAGTTGATAGGGTGGTAGTCTGATGTTACTTCATTAATTTTTATCTGAAATGTTCTATCGCTTAGATATGATTTTAGTAAATTATAGTATGCCAAAGGGAACGTTTGCTTAATTTTGAAAAGTAATCCGGGGTGCCACACTTTGTCAAATGCTTGACTAATGCCGAAAAAGACAGCTGAACAGTACTCTTTGTTTTCTAGTGCTTTATTTATGGTTTGTGTAATGCGGTGTACTTGTTGCACGGTAGAATGAGCCTGTCGAAACCCAAACTGATGAGAAGGTATCCAATGTTGGGGCAGTAAGTCTTCATTAATTCGACGAAGTATGAGTTTTTCTAACAGCTTTGAGGTCACCGGGAGGAGGCTGATAGGTCGATAGGGTGTAACGTCGGTTGGTTCTTTTCCGGGTTTTCCGACCATTATGATTTGTGCAGCCTTAAAGCATTTTGGCCAATATACTAGCCTCAGGATTGCATTGTAAATATAAGTTAAGAGCACTAGGCCCTTTTTTGGGAGTTCACGCAACATTTTGGCAGTTATCAGATCAGTTCTTGGGGTCTTCTTGAGGTTTAGTAGATTTATTTCAGATTTTATTTCGTTTGGGGTAAAGGGTTTAATTTCATGACGTATGTCAGGAGGGATGGAAAGACTTCGCTCTACTTCTTGGTCTGGTGCGCTATCAAGTGGTTGAAAGACTGAGGATAGATGTTCAGCGAAGAGTCTGACTTTGTCTCTATCGCTTTTTGCCCATGGTTCGGTGTTGCTTTTTCTAATTGGTGGTATTTTGAATTTTGGTTTCCTAGCTTGTTTGATGGGTTTCCAGATAGAATCATCAGTTCGATTTAATTGAGATACATAGAGCTCAAATTTCTCATTTCTGATTTCTTTGAGTTTTGTTTTTAATTTATAGGTCATATGGTTGTAGGCGTTTTTGGCAGCAGGTGTATGATTTCGTTGCCAGTTAGCTCTAGCACGACGTTTTTCTGCGACCATTCGTTTAATTTCCAGTGGTATGTCAATGTTGCTTTTGTGAAATGGTTGGTGTAGCTTGTTGCGCGGCTTGCTGGAGTTTTGTTATGAGTTCTTCAGTAGCTGTTTCAATTTCTTCGCATTCCTTGAGTCGAATGTTTAATTTTATGGTTTCGCTTAGAATATTACGATATGTAGCCCAGTCCGTTCTAGAGTTGTGTAATCTGGTTGTGAGCTTCTTGTTTACTATAGATGCCCCAATTGTTAGTATGATAGGAGAATGATCGGAAGTTAGGTCATAACTGGGTATTACAGTAGTATATGCCTGATTGATTCCATTTACGACGAAGAAGTCTAGTAGATCTGGTAACTTGTTTGCGTCGGTGGGCCAATAGGTTGGTGTTCCTGTTGATATAAATGAGTATTTTTTGTCCTCTATTGACTTAAGGAGTTCTCTACCTTTCGTTGTTGTTAGGCGTGAGCCCCATCTAGTGTGTTTACTGTTGTAGTCCCCTCCCGCTACGAATTTGTGACTTAGTGTCAGAAAGAATTTGTCAAAATCTGCTTTTTTGATATTATGTCGGGGTGGGCAATAAACTGCAGCAAGTGTCAATTCATATGGCAATGTTTGTACCTTGATTGTGGTGGCTTGAATAAAGTCTTCCTGATATTTTATTTCTTCATGGTGTTGAATTGTTTGCTTGACAAGAATGGCTGTACCTCCATGGGCAGTACCGTCTGGGTGATTGGTATGATAGAGTTCATAATGAGGTATTTTGAAGTAAGTCCGTTGTGTGAAGTGTGTTTCACTTATTAGCAGTAGATCTATGTGGTTATGTAATAAGAACAATTTTATTTCTTCTTTATGTTGCGTTAGGCCATTAGCGTTCCACAGAGCTACTCTTAGAAACTTACCCATAATTAGGCTAGTTTATTTATTAGCGTGCTAAGCATGTTTAGAATCATGCTATTTTGTTGAATGAGTTGATTAAACATGGCTTTGAGTTCAGTTAAAAACTGAGGGAGAGCGTTGTTTAACATTTGTGTTGACTCATTGTAATTGTTTAGGGGGTTGGAGTTGTTGGTTACTGCATTAGCGTAAGATTTATGATGTTGACGAAGATTCAGTGACTCTGTTTGCACTGCGATGTTTGCATTATTGGTTTGTGGATTGGGGATAACATTTATTTTTGATAGTTGTGGTGCGAAGGTTCTAGTCTTGCTTTGTGGATTATTTCTACGAATTAGTTGTTGATAATGATCACAACCTTTATAGTTGGCTGGGTGGTCTCGCCCGCATAATGCGCAGCTAGCTGGGGTGTCTTTGCTTTTTTTGCAGTTGATTGTATTATGTGCTCCACCGCATTTGACGCATACGAAGGGCCTGTTGCAATACGTCTTGGTGTGGCCATAGAGTTGGCACCTCATACACTGTACAATATTATTTTTGTCTTTGTTCGGAGGTTCTATTATTGCTACGCTATTTTGTATTCTTTCAATTTTATATACATCTTTGTTATTGTCTGCTGGCTCTATGTCAATGAAGAACATGTTTAAGGGTTCTTTGGTTATTCTATGCTTCGCATTTATAATATTTCTAACTTTATGTCCTTTATTTTCTAATTCTTCTGAAATGTCATTTGTGTTCATTGAGTGATGAATGTGTTTGATAACAATTCGGTATGCTCGTTCCGTCTTTAATTGATATGATAGATAAAAATCTATGTCAAAATAAACGACAAATTTTGTTTTTACTGCTAAAATGTTCGATGTTGTCGAATGTATTTCATCTGATATCACTAAAAATTATTACATTGTCAATTACTCAACACAATTTATGTATGTATATTTATTTGTTCCATTTGTTTGTTGTTTAATGGTTGCTATAAATTTGTCATTACTTTTGCCTTCTTCATATTTATAGCTAAACCTACTTCAGCAGATTTCTTTTGCAATTGTTCTATCATATTTGGTTGCTCTTGTTCTGACTTTCCGATTATAACTGTGTCATCTGCATATTTTCAGTGTGTGAAATCTATTCAGAAACGGTGGCAAATAACAAGAACAAAAATCGATAAATAAAACTTTAATACAGCTTTAGAAGACTTGAAGAAATTATTTCTTGATCTAAAGAACCAAACTATTAAAGAAAAACTAATTGTAAGTAATTTAACGGCTTCAGAAGCAACCGGCTACTCGTTATTAAAAATGCCTAAACGAATTAAAAGACCGCAATAAACGACCTCATCAATTAAAACAAAAAACGATACATAGGCCAAAATTTATTTTATTTAAACCATTTTTCTCGGAGTCAACGGGTGAGAACGAAAAAGAAATAAAACAATACCTAGACACACCCTATCAGATAAACTTTCCAATAAAAGCAGCTAAGCTGTTAACGCTAACAAATAAACTACTAGTATAATAGTATATAATGATATTGAAGCCTATTTGGACTTACGATATCTAGCTTTGGGGAATTGCAAGAAAGAGCAATATTGAAATCGAACAAAGGTTTCAAAACTAAGTGTTACGAGTGATAGTGAATGCACCGTGGTATGTCCCTAATACTGTTATTCAAAAGGACTTATCCATACCAACACTGAAGAAGAAATATCCAAATTTAACTTAAAATATAATTACCGATTGGAAACACATTCAAACAAACTAATAAACAGTTCAACGGCCAAACAAAACTAGACGTTCAAAAAAATTTAAACCATCAGACTTGCTAGAAAGATTCAATTAACGTAGTATTATCATTAATAATTGTGTATAAGTTAAGACTAGCAATAATTTAACTAAGGGGTAATAAAAGGATATTTGCAGGAATTCTCTCAGCAAGTCAATTACTGATGTTGATAAATTGTTCAATAAATGGGGCAAAAAAACATTTGCACTCAATTGAGACCAGTCCAATTTTTTGATTGTATATGTATATTCTAGTGTCAGCATAAATAATCTTAGTGATAATGTGCATCTTTGTCTAACACCTTTTTCTAAATTTATCTTTGTTTTTGCATTTATAATTATTATTTTTGCTGTTATTATCACAATTTTGATGATAACACTTGTTCTCATTACTAGTACTATTGTAATACGTTCTAAGAAGAGGAAGAAAATCTAAAAGCAAGGGAGAAAAACAGCAAAACAAGGAGGAAAAAGGCTAACGCTATATATATGTATATAATTATTAACTTAAAAACTCTTTTACAGCATGGGAAAATATGCGTGTTGAGAATCTTAACCGATTGCTTGCAAAGATAAATTAAAAGTATTATGTTAAAAAAAGACACATCAATCATACGGCTATTGCAATAAATGTTTATTTTTCCTGTGAGTAACATACTTCAATCTTTAGGAAAATTAAATGTCAGCTACTGCAAATTTTTAGTTATCTACTATACATTTGAACAGAGAGTGAACAAAGACAATTGATATAAAATGTGGCGCGACTGAGCTCTGAGCGTACGTTTGGTTGTCTATCGTCAGGGTCGTTTTGCGTATCTTACTTTTGTAAGGTCAGCCCACCCACCTAATTATTCCACCGTTATCGTATGTAAATAAATTGTTCTGCGTTTCTACCTTGCAGAAATTTGTAGGAAGGCGGGTGAAAAATTGATATCCTAGGACGTCAAAAACACTTTTTTGTGGACAACCCCTCGTATATCACATTTGAAGATATTTTGTTGGATGTTTTTCCTTAATGCTCTAGTTCTAATCGCAAGTGGCGCTTCAAATTAGAGTTTGAATCGTTTTTTTTTAGATTATAAAACCCTAAATATTTAAAAAGAATCAATTTTAATTTTTTGGGGGCTTTGTAAGAAGAGTCGTGTTGAAAAATCAGCTGTTAATTTTTGAGGAAGGCTTATGGAAGCAATTTAATAAACATTTTAAGAATTTTTGACTACAGCTAACGCTTATAATTGTTATTTTATTATAACAAATATACATTTTTTATCACCACTTTGTACGAAACTTTTTACCAGATTTATAATCTTTGTTGGATTTTGATTTCTTAATATACTTTTTGCTTTTTAAATGTAAAGATATGTATAATTTTGCATAAACTTTATTATTTTGATGGTTGAATGCTTTTTCTATAATAAATATTCTTTCAACACTAAAAAAATGATATGTTTGCTTGCAATTTTTTTTTAGTTTAACTCCTGTTTATTTTGAAATCTGTACATTTGTATACAATAATCAAAAGTGTAGGCGTCATATAAAATATTGACATGCTGGAGACCGCTCATTAGTAATCCCCCTTGTATAATAAGCAATTGCTTAGTTGTGTTGGCAAGGAGTAAGTTATTTAAATCTATCCTTAACTAACTTATATACTAGTTACAGTAGCTCACTACCTATCTACTAGGTCGTTTGGCGCGAAGCGTTTAAGCCTCCTATTTCTAATTGGTTGGCTCATAAGATCTATTGCTAGTGTATTTGGATGAGTTTAATCTGTCACTATATTTAACACTAAATTATCTTATTCCATCCTTAACTGTGGATATGTTGAGATCATTTCTAATAACGTTGTTTGGTACGTACCAGGGGGCAGCGGTTATTACGCGCAGCACTTTTTATTGGAATCGTTCCAGTATTTCAATGTTTGAATTTGAGGCTGCTCTCCACAGTTGAATGCCGTACGTCCATACAGGCTATATGAATAACAGTTTGTTTTTTAGTGTCAGCTTGGATTTTCTGCCTATTATCCGATATAGTTTTGTCAATTTTAGACCTAGTTGTTTCCTTTTAGTAAATATGTGGTTGCGCCAATGTAGCTTTCTGTCTAGATGCATCCCTAGATATTTGACTTCGTTTACTTGTGGTAGTTGACGATTGTTTAGGTGGACCGGTGCACACGTTTCTTTTCTAGTAGTAAATGTAATATGAACTGACTTAGCTGTATTGGTTTTTATTCTCCACTTAGCTAGCCAGTGTTATATTTTATCTAAGCTATTTTGGAGGGTTTGTATGCGAAGCTAATATAGCAGTATCGTCAGCAAACGTTGCCGTTAGTACGTCTTGCCTGAAGATCGGTGGTGTATATAAGGTACAAGATGGGGCCCAGGACACTATCTTGAGGAACACCAGATGTAATTAGGTACACTTTGTGTGTTCATCTTGCTGATTAACAAGGAAGTGTCAATTTTGCAGATAGGATTGAAGGTAAGAAAATAGTTGAGAGGAAATATTTTTCGTAGTTTGAACAGTAGCCCAATATGCCACACTTTGTCGAAAGCCTGTGTAAAATCAATAAAGGCGGCCGATCAGTATTTGTGGTCTTTCAGATCCTGTTTTATCTTCTTCGTAACTTTGTGGACCTGTTCAGTTGTCGCGTGTTTTTGTCTGAATCCAAACTGGTGATCGGTGATGACATCGTTTTCGTCCAAGAATGGCTTTAATCTTTCTAATAATAACTTTTCATAAACTTTTGAGAGGATAGATAATAGGCTGATGAGCCTATACAATGTTGGCTCTTCTAGTGGCTTCCCAGGTTTTGGGATGAGTATCATTAAGGCAAGCTTCCATCGGTCTGGGAAGTGAGCAGTGCGCAGAATGTTGTTAAATATTTGCGTGATGATTTTGATTCCCTTTTGTGGAAGTTCTTTTAATATTTTGCCGGTGATCAGATCGTAACCGGGGGCTTTTTTAGGGTTTAGATTGGTTCTAATGCTCGTGTCTATTTCCTTGATTTTGAAGGTTTAATAGGATATTCAAGCTGATAATGTGATTCCAAATACTGTTGGATTTTTTTGTCATCATCCTGGCCGAGTTCTAGCGGGTTAGGTTGAAAAACTTTAGTTAGATGTTCAGCAAAGGTTATCGCCTTTTCTTTATTGCAACATTTGTTGTGGTGTAATAGAATGCGGTTAATGTCCTCCAGGTTGTGGAAAGAAGGCTATGTCTGCCCTCTCAATATTGACACTTTATTTATAGTATATCGAAAAGGATTTTTGTATTAAACTAATGTAATGGTAACCTTGCGGTCAAACTTATCTTCGTTACTTAAGGTCAGAGCGCACGGGATGCGACCGTGCAGCACAAAACTCAAACGACTTCTATTTGCTTGTAATGGCAGCAACTTTGTTGATTAGGTCTAATGCTTTTTTGTAGTCGGCTAATATTTTTTGAAGTACTCACAATGCGATGCTTGTCATTTTTCTTGCTGTCAAATTACGATGCTATTTTTGCTTGATCGTCGTTAGTTAGAGACCATATTATGCTCTATCGGCGAATCCTGCTGCATTAGTTAGCAATTATATAAAAAACTTCGAAATATTATCAAAACGTATAAAAGCATTTGGTACGCTTCAACCAATGTTAGTTTCCTAAACATTAATTTCTTGAGTTAGTTCCCAATAGTCAAGCTACAACGCTAGTTCCATCATACTGCCACGTGAGTCTCTTAACGTGCATTACACTATTGTAGTAAGTGATCTACGCAACTGTGAGATTTTTCAATTATTTAATAAAAACTAAAAAGAGCTAACACGTAACCTAAGTGAGGGTTTTTTTTCTTAAAAGGTTACTGGGTTCCGTTAAAATATAATTCACAGTTTCTTTAATTCATAAAAACGAAATTTGTTCTTGCATCCTGATTTTTTACCAAATTATTTAATTATTTTGGTTTTGTCTATTTTTCAGCTATTTGTACATCACAGCAGTTTTTGAGATTACCATGAGGACTTTTAGGATTATTTGCAAACCGTTAATAAAACCGCAACCAATTCACTTTTTAGGAAATTTGTGCTGACACCCCACCAAAACTTACTTTTTGAATTTTAAGAATAGTTTCAAGTTTTATGAAGAATTACAAATATTTTATAAGTTTTTGAATGCTACCAAAGTTTTCCATAGAAAACACACACCAAATGTAATACCCACCATTTCTGTAACTGTTGCCTCAGCAAATAAATGTAATTTTAAGTAAAGCACATTAAAATAAAGTTTAAAAATTTATTTGCTAAAATCGTGTTAATTGTTTCTTTGGATTCTTAATTAAATTACAATTTATCGTAAATATATAAATAATCGTTGAGGGCGATTTTATTATTGCAATAAAAAGAAAAAGTTCTTTACTTGAATGCAAAAGTTAAAATCACTTACGATAATAGACTTATCTCTTAAGTTTTTCTTTTCGAAAATATTGTATTTTGGAGCATTTCTCCATGTGCAATTTTCTTATCTCTATAAAGTCAATAAAATGTTTTAATAAAAACGAGGGGAATTCCCTTTAGATATCTCTACCTACAATGCTTAGAAGCCGCAATCTTCTCGGTTTACCACATGGTGCGTAATCAACAAATTTCGGATTATATATGATGTGTCTTTATAGGCAGAATAATTTTTTTTAGTATTAATGACTCATTTGTTTATTTTATTAGCCCTTCCCTCAAATCACTACATCATTGACAGCAATCGTATAGTTAGAGTTGGACTTTGACCTGTGTGACAACAGCAGCAGCAGCACTCATAATTTTTTTTATATATGTAATTAATGTTATAAAAATCAAAGGTAGGCAACACTTGAGAAAGAGTTGATTCCCTACAAGAAAAAATACTTTCATATAAGTAACTTAATTTATTATTCAGAAAACTGAAATATGAGAAAGATGATAGGGTGATACTAATAATTAATAGAATGATGGCTAAGAATTATAAATTTAGTCAATTTTGAAATAACCAAAATCAGCAAATTTAGCAGGAAATTATTTTTTTAATGCAATAAATAATAACAAATGTAATGTAAGGTATTATCATATTCAAAAAAAACTTATCAGTCTTATAATTGATTAGAAGGATAGGCGCCAAGAATTAATATTAGGAAAATCCATACGCTATAGATATAACTGCAAAAACTAAGACCAGTTTTACGAACATTGATTTTAAATAGACATAGATTAAATGTTATATGAATCTTGCCAAAAATTTATCACATATTATAGAAAACAAAAAGTTTATTTGAGACAAAGACATTCAAGTTATTAAGATATTTTGAGATTTTTACTACAAAGAGCATTTAAATAGTTTAGCAGTGAAATTAGAGATAATGTCTAAGATCAACTAAAAAATGCACTATGGACAAATCTTAATTGTCCTTTAAAAGAGAAAAAGTCTCCGAATAGAAATTATTTCCATTGTCGTAAGCAAACTATTTGTTTAGAAATAAAAATTTTATTCTTCTCTATAAGTACCTTTAAATCTAGAAGCATTAACTTTAGAAGTCCTAAAATTGAGGTAAACCCCAGATCAATCAAGTTTTATTTACATTCGTACGACCGGTTCCGCGACCTGCGTAAATAGGCCAAGCTTCCTGGCCACAATTTAGCCGCCGCGCCTGACAGCCGAACGCGACTGCATCAAATTAAAGCTCCGCCCGCAACGGTACCAGCTGCTCGCCCCTTTATTACGAGAACACCCCTATTGCTTATTTAATCTCTGGCTTTCCGCCACGACCCTTTGTTCGAGCGCAGGGATTTACCGTAATTCGTTTATTTGCATGTCGGAACTTAGCAACTGGCCGTACAGCAGTTAATGCACCTGCAAGCGCTCACGACCGTGTTAATGCATGTAGTAGGCGTTTGTTGTTTGGTAACTGCGGTTTAAGTTGTAATACACAATTTACACGTCGGAAACTACCGCACGGAACTGCAGCTAACATCGCTACATTGTTGTGTTGGCGGTAACATGTCAGGCGTGTTCGTAACTGTCATGTACCACGTGAGTGAAACTTGCGACCTAAAATTTCAAATCCTACATTTGCATGTTACGGAGCGCCAATACGTAAATTAATGCTTTAGCGTATTTCAGCCAACACATGTTATAAGATAACGGATAGAAATAAAACATAAATGATTAAAAAAAGAATTAAAGAATGTTATAATAAAAACAAGTCCAGTTTTTATTTCTTAAATTATTAGTTACACTTTTAATTTTCGCAAATTGTTCAAATTAACGTAAATAAGTGAACCAATCTATTTGGCCATTCTGCGAGTTACCAGCTTCAAAGAATAAGCGAGCTCATCGAACGGGGCTTCAACAGTAAACAATACACGGTAGCAATCTTCCTCGATATTACGCAGGCGTTCGACAAGGTATGGATAGAAGGCCTCAAAAATAAAATCCTTTATATTACAACGCTTGCTTATCTCAAAGCATATATTCTCTTTTCTAGACAACACAACCTTGTCCGAAATCACCAAAATCCGAGCTGGAGTTTCCCAGGGTAGCATCCTGACGCCAACTCTCTTCAGCATACATACGTTTGACTTACCAGAGCCTGGTGCTACAATAGCTACCTTCTCAGACGACACTTCTATGTTTACGCAAGCCGATAATCTCAATGAAGCAATCTCCAAATTACAGACCGTAACTGACAAACCTTTAACTTGGTTCAAAACCTGAAACATCAGAATAAATCCTCACAAATGCCAAACCAAAATTTTTACACCAAGAAGACTTAACAATCCTCCTTGCATACAAATTGAAGACAATGAAATACCTTGGAACCCCAATAACAGTGCTGTCAAATACTTGGAATTATATCTTGACACTCGATTAACCTGGGGGTACCACATAAACCAGAAGCTTACCCAAAGCTACACTAGACTACAACAATTATATCCACTTATCAACCGAAAATCCCCGCTAAAAATTGAATGCGCAACGCTACTCTACAAAGCCCTAATTCAACCTTTCGTTCTATATGGATCACCGGTCTGGTGCAACACCTCAAATACCAACATACAGAAAATACAACGCCTCAAAAACAAAGTCCTAAGAATCATAGTCAACGCACCGTGGTAGGTTAGAAATACTCAACTACACGAAGAACTCAGCATCTTACCCATCGATCAATGCATCAAGAACTGTGCGGGAAAATTCATCTCAAACGCGAGTGCATGTAGTGGTGCGGAATTCTATCAACTCTTTAAAACTAATATTCACACCAGGCTTAAACGTAAATTACCACAGGACTTAGTTATAGCAAACCATAGACAAAATTAACCAAATGTAAATTCACCGCGCTTATTATTTTGTCGCACTATGTCACAATATATTTATATTCTAAGTTATAACAAGTCACAAAATCCTTTACCTATGCTATGTATAATAAATAATTGTTGATCTAGCAATAAATGTATATTAAAAAAAATAAGTGTACGTTTATGCATATATACATACATTCTCCTCCATAAAAAAGGGAGTCTCTTAAAATATCAAATAATTAAGGAATCTTGACAAAAACCAACAAAAATACAACAATTTGCACATTAAAAATTGCACCAAATGACTTTTATGTCGTTGAAATTGCTTATGTTCTCTTTCGGCTATTTTTTAAACTACTACAGGGTGCGTACGGTATTTGAGGAAAAATTGATATTAAAATTTATTTGTTCACATTTTTTGCAAAATTTATTATAATTTTATGAAATTTTTACATAACCTTTAACTGACTCTTAGACTGTGTAATTATTTAATAAAATCCCCATTAGCGACAATAGCGGACTCAATCCGAGATTGGAAACGAGTGCATACCCGAATCAAATGCTCTTTGTTCATATTGATCATTGTGGTTGTTATAGCATCCTTCAGCGATGAAGTAGTGTTATGGGGATGTTTATTGGTCTCCCGCTCAACTTCGCCCGCTACGTAATACTCAAGCGTATTAACGTCCGGAGAGCTAGGTGGCCATATGTTTGGAGTGATGTGATCATAAAAATTTTCGGTCATCCAATCTTGTGTCCTCATGGCTTTGTGTAAAGGAGCAGAGTCTTGCTGGAATATGTATGGTCTGTCAACACGTACACTATCATCCAGGGTTTCACAATTCTTCTAAAACCTCGATGTAGGCGGCAGCATTTACCCGAAGCCCCTGCTGAAAGAAGTGAGGTGGCATAACATTTTCTTTGTTGCTCACAACTCCTAAAACCATGTCAGTTGCGAGAAACTTCGTGTGCATAACACGGGGAACCTCTGTAGAATTTGAGCACAACCATAGCATGTCAGGAACTTTAGGGTGCTTAAGCTTGTTCAAGAGACGTTTTTCTCGAATAAGTTTCTGTTTGCGAGTTTGTGCCGACATAAACCGTCTTCTGCGCATAACGTAGAACTTGTAGCGGAGGTTTTCGTGGATAACTCAAAGGATTAGACCCTCAGAGACATTAAAGTCCCTCGCAATGGCCCTCACGGACTTTGAAGGGCTTTCGTCAATGATCTCTTGCACTTGTTGGACAAATTATGTATTTCTAGTAGTGTCCAAACGTTTCTCATGTCTTTTACGTTTTGCAACAGTTTCCACATCGCCAGCTGATGCTTCCAGTTCACGACAAACCTTATATACGAATGATCGGGCGCAGTTGAGAGAATTGGAGATTTCTAAATCGGTGTGTTTCGCGCATATAGCGACAATAACTGCATGTCTTTTCATTTCTTGCGTTACTTTATAGTCCTCCATTGATGGTCTAAAAAATTTGTTCTTTAGAAATTACAGCCACATATATGAGTGTCCTCAAATACCGTACGCACCCTGTATATATGGTTCTTTGTGTTTACCTTCAACTCTTTCAGATTCATGTAATGTTGTTTCGATGTTACCTTTAGCTCTATTTTCGCATTTTCGGAATATAGCGCTCATTTTTGTTTTTTAAATTTTAATAGTATTCTTCTCCACTTATCTTCATTTCTTGCAATTATCTTTTTAATTATTCACTAAAATTTTAAAAATATATTTTTGTAGCTATTTGTAATTCTTTTTTAGAATTTCTGCAATTTTTTGTGCCTAAGTGTACTTGCTATTTTCTTTTCAATTTTCTTTTCAACCGCACTAATTTTCTGTTTTTGTAAGTCTCCTTTTTTTCCGAGCGTTCTAAAATATTTCCCTAATTTTCTTTCAATATTCTAAATTGTTCCTTGGTGTGTATTGTTAATTGTTTAAAATGTGAAAAGATATTTTCCTAATTTATTCTTAAGGATTTGAATGAACTTATCTGTATCCGTGGTTTTAAAGAAATACGTGCTTAGGTTCTTACTTTCCTTGTTTACGGCTTTTCGCAATTTATTCTGCAACACTTTTTTTATATCGACCCTATTTTTCGCTCTTCTAATTAACTTTTTAACTCTGTCACTTTTAGTTCGTGTATCTTGAATTGCATCGGCATGGTAATTTGTTTTCAAATTATGACACCAGTTGCAATATACTCTGTTTCGATTATTTAGTAATATATAGATACTATTTCTTTGTATAGTTGATTGTCAGATAATTAGCTAACCCACTACCACTAAATATTAATTTCCACTGAGTGATCCCTTCCTTGTAGGTTTAAGTAGGGTTCGATCTATAATTTTCATAACTCTACTTCGGTGCATTAAACATATTATCGATGCTTTTTTTTTAATTGGACTGAATATCCAAAAGTTGTTGCAAACCTTTGCCAGCTCCCTTCTCACTATGTTTATTTGTAGCCCTGCTACTTTACATCTATCGTCTCTAACAAAACTCTCTAACATCTGGTATAAAAAAGGTATTCTAACATATTTCTGTATTATTATTTTACAGGACGTTGTACAGAATATGCCAATTATTATTATTTTATTAGAATTTGCTAATACTACCTGTTAGACAGTCCAATCATGCACTTACTTATTTTTTTGTTAGTACAAAATGTTTTATAGGTATTTCTCTTTCAAAAGAGCAATGAAAATATTTGAGCATGACTGTTTACAAAAGAAGTGCGGTTTTACACATACTGATATATCTGTTATCGGTGAAAATGTTTGTGGGTGGTGTATTAAATATTTACACATAACTTTGAGGTATTTTATGATCTGTTATTAATTACATGAAACCGTTAATTTACAGGTATGCCGTACTTTAATCGTATATCCATTGTTATCTAAAGTATTATAGAAAATGCCAATTCTGTCAACTACTTATATCCTTATAGCATTACTCGGCAGCTTTTGGAGAATTTTTCCAAAAATTGAAGTTATGATTATAATATCTAATACAGTTCTAATCATTTTTATTACATTACATTAAAGGCTTAAATATTATTTTAGAATTTAGAATAAATGCAATTTGCTTTATTATGCGCAAAGCATATTTTGATTTGCAAAATAAATAATTTTATTATCTATAGAGGCTGCTTAACCGCCAGAGTGGTCCAGTGGTTGAGGCGCGGGCTGCGATGCGGACGGACCCGGGTTCAATTCCCGGTGCTCTCTGATGCCTGGCGGGTGGCTTACTCAGTCACTAAAAATAATTGAGTACCTGCGTTCATTCGAACAAGGGGTAATAATGGCGGTCGTCTTAGGCGCGGTGCTTGCCACATCGCCCCGCATCAGAGATGGTGCGCGACGACCGGGCAGAGAGAGCAAACGTATGAGAGCCTTAACCTCTCAGTTTGCAGTCCGTGTTCCACGCGGGGCGTAGAGACTTACCATTATTATTATTATTATTATATAGGCTGCTTACTTTAGCAGGTTTAAATAAGAGTATACTAATGTAGAATAATGAATTAAGTATAAGGATCGCTCAAATAAAACTCAATTTAAAGATTGCGTGTTGTGCTGTACCACAGCGTTTCAAAAAAAATTTTCTCGAAATATTTGATCTTATATTATAAAAATTGTGGCCTTTTTGACGGAATGATTAAGAAACATAAAATTCGGTGTTTATATTAACCTGAACAATAAAGACACAACAGTTAATGCAAATTCTACAGCATACGTCGTATCAAATTAGCCAAAGAAAATTTTAGTTTAAGTACTTACCGTTAATCGCGTTTATTGTTAGCAAAATGTCGTCTAGACTGTTATTACAGAGACTATTATTCACATTGCAACAGCCAACAAGGATTACCTGTTTACATTTAGTTATTAAGTACTACGACACATTGCATGTATTACAAATTTGTTCTCTTGTGACAACCACTTTTTTGATTATGTGGCAAAGTGTTTCTAAATTTTTATTCTTTATTTAAACAAAATAATGAAGGATTTTGTTTTATTTAAATAAATCAACTTCTAAACATTTTGGTACACTGTTTTTGGGTTTTAGAAAAATAAGTATAAGCTGACAAAATGCTGCGATTTTTAGAGGAAAATGAAACGCATTTATTCTGACACTCAAAATAAACTTTAATTAATTACATATTGACGGTTTTTGTTAATAACCGCTTTCGATCTTTCTACTTTTGCATTATGCCGAATTCGTAAGGCGTTATAGTCTTTTGACGGACTTCTCACTGCACGATTTTCCACTTAGAAAATTTCACAACCAGAAAAATAGACGATAATTGGAAGGAACCAGATTTGATAAACTCGGAAGACAAAATAAAATTTTATATCGTCAAATAAAAAATTGATTCCGGCTGGTCAAAGCAGTATGAGGCCTGGCGGTGTTCCAGTAGAAGACAACATTTTCGAAATTCAATAATTTTAAGTTTTGGGTTGATTACGTGGTCTAATTTCGTTACTTGCAAACAGTACACGGTCGAATTAATCGTTTCGCATGATACCAACAGCTCATAGAAGATAACTAAAGCCCAGATGTTCAGGCAAAATGCCTAAAAATGCTTGTTTTGACTATTTTTATTTATAAATGCCTTTTTTGCTTATAACAGTTACAACTGCCTATTTGGTTTTTCATAGAATAAATAACAGCAACAAAAAGCCCATCTCATTATTACCTACGTTAATTACTCCCGGTAATCTGTTAATCCCTTGCCGAAAATTCGACCTATAAATGTATACCTACTTTAGTATTAATACCTACTTTGTTTGGTGATTTGCATTTATTTTTATTCATTCTTACAAGAAAATTTGTTTCTGCCACGATGTCACCGACAAATTAAATAAATTTGTGCGAGAGTTTAGAAGTGATATTTTTTCAACCGATGGTTCTGTGCTTTTTTGTAAAATCTGTGAGAAACCAGTGAATTAAAAAAAAAGTATTTTGTTATTCAACACACTGAAGAACTCTTTCATAAAAAAGCAATCAAAAAGAAAGTGGTCGCCCCAAAAACTCCGTTACTGAAAACGTTTGTGTCAACATCCAATCGACAATTTGAATTTTCGTTTGACTTATGTGAAGTCTTTTCGAATGCTGGAATTCCGTTATGGAAATTACAAAATCCGCCATTAAAAAGCATTTAAAAAAAAATTTACCAAATGAATTAACGCTAAGAAAAAATTAATTCGGCAGAGCTTACGAATCCACAATGAATGAAATTCGAAGAAACATGAAAAATAAGAAGATTTGAATATCATTAAGTGAGATGACAAATGCTACAGGAAGGCAAGTTGAAAATTGCAAATTTTAGCTTCTTTGTATCAATATAACCTGATTTTGTAGACACATCGCCAATGTAATTATTGGATCTTTGAAGCCAAATCAAGAATCTAAAACTTATTTGTTTAATACCAAATCTCTTGAGAGGGCAAATAGCACTACAATCACACAATTATTCACGACTTCCCTGTTACTACTTTGGTCATAGAAAATTCTTCATCACAACGTTCTTATGTTCGTAAGCGATGCTGCCTCATATATGAAAAAAGCAGAAAATGCTCTGAAAGTATTATTTTCACATATGTTGTATTTGACATAGTGTAGCAAGGGAAATACGTAAACCATTTTCCGACGTAGATATGTTCATATCTTCAGTAAAAAAAATTTCTAAAAACACCAACTAGGATAAGACTTTTTAAAAACATAGCACCTGACTTAGCTCTACCACCTCAACCAACATTAACTAGATGGGGTACGTGGATTTCAGCTGCATGTTACTACGCTACTAATTTTACAAAAATTAAGAAAATAGAAGTTTAGACGAAGATTCGGCAGCATCAATCAAAACAGCCAAGGAACTTTTTGAGAAAAAAGTTTACAAAATGATCTGGCCTTTATTTAAACTAATTATACTGTGATTCCTAGTGCAATAGTAAGTTTAGAAAGCAGGGACTTAACTTTAGTTGATTCCATTAATATTGTAAATAATACCATACGAGACATATGTAGTGGAAAAAGGAAAAATGTGAAACTGCATTTACTAGAAATCAAGATTTTGAAGTTGTAAAAAATCTACCTTATATTCTTTCTGGAGATGCAGTGTAAAAAACGAAAATTACGATGTTTCAGAAATCACGTGTTTTGCATTTGCTCCCGTAACATCAGTAGATGTAGAGAAATCTTTTTCTCAGCTAAAATATTTATTGTCCGATAGGAGACATTCCTTGACGATAGAGAATTTAAGAAAACACATTATTAGCTGTAATTCTTATAAATAATGTTTTTCTTTATCATTGTATAATTAAAAATGCAGTCTATTGTATAATAAAATCACTCAGTTTCTTAAAATGCCTATTTCATCTCTTTAAATGCATATTTTCGAATTTTTCAATGCCTATTTGCCTGCCTATTTTAATTATTTTTAGTGCCTAAACATCCGAGATTTACAAATAACATACTTGAAGCCTTATCACATAGGCAATATGATTTTCGAGTCGATCTCACTTTCAAGATTGTTTATGGTAATCTGATACCGTAGATGATCTATTATTTATCAAATTGGTGGTTACCTTGGTATTTCTGCAGTGAATTACATCTGGATATGTGAGTGGCCAAACTGGCCTCGGTATACTCATGGACACCCAAATATAGAGCTGAGAAACATATACAGATGGAGTTATTTTTCAATGCAATAGATTATCTTTGGCAAATTTTCTACCCGCAGAATTATTGTTTCTATCGCGATCTAAACAAACAACTTTTGAGTGCTATTAAAAAATCTATTGACCCAATCGTAAACTGCTTTGATCTGCAAGCATAAGCACGCTTTAAACAGTTCTATTTCACACAATATATTGTTTTAACAAATATTACTAAAGCACAACTGATATATTTATCTAAATATAGCACCTATTACGTAATGTTCATTTTTTTTAAGCTATATATATTGTATATGATTTATGTTATATTAGTGAGTTGTATACAAAACAATCTGCTATATTACCTTATGACACCTCTCCATAATGACATATTTCGAAGAAATTTGTGGCTTGCTAGTAAGATACCTTCCTATGTGCAGTTTTATGTTATTTATCAGACTAAATCTTTTTCGTGTATGGATTTTTAATAAGAAAAATAGACATGGGGCAAAATCTACAAAATATAGACGATGAAGTAGTACAACACAACCAAATGTTAAAACTTTCTTCTAGTATAGATTAAAGATTTATTATTACCGGATCAAGATTGTTTGCAGTTTCATTCTCAATAACAAATCTCCTCAAGAAAGACTCTTTGTCGTTTAGCTGAATAAAGTTGATCAGATGTGGAAACACGTTTCAAGAGTTGCTCTCTGTTAACTATTTTTCACAGTGCTTAACGTAATTAAGCTTTATAAGATCATTTTTCTTCTTACTGACAGACAATATTTCGTAGATTTTTGTCAACTACGACCTCGCTAAGATTTGCATCTGTAGTGTATGAGGAGCGGCTATAACTTTTACCTTCCACATTAACATTATCATTTCTGAACCTCCTAAACCTAATTGATACTGCTTGAATACTTAAAGAACCATTCTCAGAAATCTAGTGCAAATCTAGTTTGGAACATCGATAACTGTTTGTTGAATTTTGTAAATTAATGGAACATTGTATGTCACCATGTTTTTTTTTTTGATTTTTTATTCTTAAAAGTACAGAAAATGGCGTGCATAACGCTTTAAGCGAAATGTATTTTACGGTACCTAAACTACTACTGAAAATAGATAAGGTTGTAGGTTCATATAAACGCTGTGCAACAGCATGCTAATGGCAAAAGTAACATTTGGAATGATCTTTTATAATCTGTCTTTAGAAATTATTCACTGCTATCATAATTCTCATGCATCAATTTCTAATCTATTGACTTACTATCTCTCATATTGCAATGCAGACCCAAAATTTGAAAAATAAGTAATTACCTGTGAACAGTTACCAAAAATGTGATACTACGGTAATATAAATCATTGCTTTAAAAACACGAAAACCGACAAAGAATAGTTCTTTAAATATTTGTTTTTCTATTAGGTGTAAAATAAGTTCTCAGTTTTTTTCTGCAAAATTAAAGTTTTATTTAAAAACAAATAAAAACATGGGGCCGGCGAAGAGATTGCTCTGTAAGCAATCCCAGAACGAACTTAAAAAAACCTTTCGATTTCGATTTCGAATTTCGGGAAAATTCGAAATCGAATATCTGGGAAAATTATTCGACATAGAATTTTTTTCTTCATTTTCGAATTCAGCGTAAAATTTCCTATAAGAATCACATTTAAAATCGTAATGTCGAAAATTTTCCCAAAATTCGAAGTCGAATATCTCGAAAACTATTCGAGATAGAAACTTTTTGATTTCGATTTTGAAATCAGCGTAAAATATCCTATAAGAATCCATTTTAAAATTTTAAAAAATCCATAATTTTGTGACAGCGACAGACAGACCGACAGACCGACAGACATATAGAATTCAGTAACGAACTTTTTAAGTTTGTTGAAAAGCTTAAGTATCAAAGTATTCTCTGTTGGCATCGATGACCTTTGTTATCTTTCGGGTAGCTTGCGAATTCCCTGGTGATAGAAGCTCACCGGCTATAAGACGATAACATTATCGATGCATTTTCGGACTTCTTCTTCTGATCTTCAAGACTAAACTCTCCTCCGCGAAATCTTTGGTACCACTTTTTGCACGTTGCATGACTTACAGCATTCTTACCATATCCAGCACAAATCATTTCGGTGGCTTCAGCAGCGTTTTTCTTATGATGAAACGCGAAGTGGATAGAAAATCGAATATGCTCTTTTGTGATTGCCATCGTGATCACAGCTGATTATTGAGGTTATGTGCATCAAACGCCAAATCGCATGATGTTTCGAAAGATGTTTCGAAATGTCATTGCTTTAAAACCGCCAGAGGGCGGACTAATACGTTACATGTAAGCGGTAATTTGCGTCCTGTGAAATCTAAAGCTGAGAACTTATTTATACACCTACTACTTGAAGGTTGCTGATATGCGATGTATCGAACGCTGGTTAATAGAAACATTGCGTGTTACAATGTCTGCATTTGTTGCGAAACTGGCAGAAGGCAAACAATATGTAGCATTGGTTTGACCTCTTTTTTGAATCCCCGCTAAACCACCCAGTTTCTTTATTTGTTGCATAACTCTTTTTTGCGAAACTTAAAATTTATTATTTAGTAACATTAATCATTAATATTTATTCAGTATAGTTCATTAAGAATTAAGCTTCCATCGGCGTTTAAAAAATTCCACAACAATCTTTTATTTACACAGTTAAAAAGTATTTGACATTTGAGTGCCTTCTTTTTACATAATTTATGCCTTGTAGAGCTTTTGTGCTAGTTAAGAAGTTGTAAAAGTATGTTTACAATCATTCAACTAAAAATATACCTTATAAATTAGCAAATTTACAGCACGTTGTTTCATTTTGCACTAATTAAATTTACATAAACTGCTAAGAGCGACGTATTGTATTATATATTATGCAAGGTGTGTTTTACTGGCATGTTTCAGTCAAAAAGTTTTTTCGGAGCAGTTGAAGTTGTTTACTATGTTGTTAAAATGTAGTAGATAATTAACCTACTGCTGTTTGCTTATAAAGTTTTATTAGCATATTTTTATAGAAGTTATATAAAATCTGTTATATTAAAAAGCGAACTGGTAACAGTGATGACAAATTCAAGACGTTCTAAATTCTTTAGAGACATTAATTCATGCAAGTATACCAGAGGTGTATGAAACGAATGCATTGTCAAAGTGTTTACATGTTTTATTATTTATTTAAAGTTCAAGTATATACAAAACAACGGGTTGTCCTAGTCATCCTTATATATTTATTTTGCTTTAAAATGTAAAAAAAATGTTGATAACGTATCTCTTTTAAACTATGGAAGAGATTCAAAATAATACAAGTTTCGGAAAGCATTTCAAAAATACAATAGCGTTTAAATTCTTTTTAAATACAACTGTGCCTTCGAGATGATTTTGCGTAAGCCATATTAAAAAATAATTTAAATATTTTTTTATAAAAATTAATGACCTATTAAAAAATGATATATTAGCTAAGTTATTACAAAAAGCAGCTTGTTCGTTTTTAAACTTTGGGCATTATCAAAAATCCGAATTTTGTATACAGGTTGATAACTATTTTTACAAAATTTAAAGGAATCAATAGTTAATCAAATAACATAATAAACCTGATTTATAATATGTTTTTTTTTGCGTTTTGGGTATGTCTTCCTTAATGGATCCATGTTCACTCCAGCCTATAGTTTATTGTGATTACCCTAATAAAATAAATTCACAACCAATCTGTAATTGATGTCCCCTGAATCAGCAGATACATGTCCTTTACTGGGTGTGTCTGGAAATCTTTCGATTCCAGGATTGGTTTCCCGAATATATGTTGCCTTTTCCTGCACAGCGTATCGCACTTGCATAGGATATGTAAGGCTGCTTCTGGTTCCTTGCTACAAAGTCTGCATGCAAGGTCACCATTAAATTTACCAATTTTCCAGAGGTGTTCTTTTACAGTCTCATGTCCTGTAAGAAACTCTATGGTTATCTTTAGCTGTGGCCTAAACTTAAGGAGTTCTGCAGCTCTCTTTCGACAAGGTCCCTTATTGAAGGTTTTGCTGAAATAATGTTTCGGTCGGTTCTTCCAGCACTTCGTAAAATTCCTAAAGCAGGTCCCTGCTTGGCCAATTCATCGGTTTTATCATTGCCGTAGATACCGTAATGCTCAGGTGCACATAACCGTTTCACTGTGTTATGTTCTGCCAGTGCATTGAGTTCGTTGATGCATTCCTATACCAGTCTAGATGATGCTTTTGTGGTTGATAAAGCCTTTAAAGCTGTCTGACTGTCTGATATAATATAGATCTGCTTGCTCCTGTAAGCCCTCTTACCGTTTTAATGCACACACTGTAGTATGGCGTATATTTATGTCTGAAAGACAGAAGCGTGCTGACCTAGGGAAAAGCTTAGCTCTACTCTGGGAGCCTCAGCATATATTCCAGCTCTGGTACCCAGCTCAGTTTTAGAACCATCTGTGTACCAGATTAGCCTACCAGGTGCAATTGCCTGTCTAAAAGTCTCGCTCCTATTTCGATCCTGCATGATCACCTCAAATAGAGAGTCGTCACATATTTTTGAGATCATTTCAAGCAGAGCCCCAACCAGACTATCAATTATTACTGTATGAGCTGTACCCGTGTGTGTCTTGTGCAGTGAATGATATAGCCTGTAGTGACCTAATCTTGCCTCCTTTTGAATTACTATGTGCAGAGGCGGGAGGTCTAGAAGAGTCTTCATTGCTGCAGTGGACGTGGTTCTCATCGCCCCTGTAATGCTCAAACAGGCAAGTCTTTGTACCTCGCCTAGTTTTAGTTTGGTGATTTCTTGTGCGAATTTAGGCCACCAGACCAAAGCTGAGTATGTAAGAGAGGGCACTCTGGTGTACATTTTCACCATTTCTGGTTTTAGCACCCACAACTTGTCGTACATCCGTCTGACAACTGCTAAAGTTGTTACCGATTTGTCAACCACTTTCTCAATATGACGGTTCCAAGTAAGTTTAGAATTGAAAACAACTCCTAGATACTTTACTTCTCCCGATATGGTGATTTGATGGAAAAGAAGTGTAAATCCCTCTAATTTTTTCCTTCGCGTGAAGGGTATAATTTTGGTTTTTACAGGACTGACTTTGAGGTCTTTCTGTTCAGTCCAGTCAGTTAACACATTCAGAGCCCTCTGCATCAGTTCCCTGATCGTGCCTACAAATTTCACCAACACAACTAGGTCATCAGCGTAACCTAGAGAAGAGAATCCTTCGTCTTTTAAGTCTACCCATTACCAGGTTCCATAGCAGGGGGGAGAGAACTCCTTCCTGAAGACATCCTCCCCGCTACCTGGGCCATTATAGTTTTATCATACATAGACGAATAAACCATCCTTCCTTTGAGCATGCAGTCTATCCACCTGCAGCAGGTCTCCTCCAGGTCATGCCCTCTCAATATGTTAATGTTAGATCACTTTTATTTTAGATGATATATGCGCAAACAGAATTTTCTTGTAAATACAACAGATTTATCATATCATCTAAAAATTTTCTTAAACTTTTTTAATAGAACGTTCCTAAGTAGCTTTATTTCTAAGAAAGGTAGCTTTTGGATATGATACATTAAAAACTAAGTATACGCAAGTACACTATCCACTGCTTTAACATAACACAATAAAAAATAGTCAAATACAAAATTTAAGTTACATTAACAATTAATAATATAAAACAATAAAAAAACGAACCATACACACTACAAGAAATTTTATATCTTTTGTTGTGTAAGATTGAAACGATCAGACCTTTTACGATAATATCATGGTTAAAATTTAGGAATTTCACTATAAAGATTCTAATAAATTGTATTTTAACTACGTCACAACAATACGTTAAAGGTATGTCTTTATTATTTTCTTATAATAATTAGTTTCGGAAAATAATAAATTGTTTTACTAAAACATTTTTATTATCGTTTAATCGCTGTTCTTTCTATAAACAGTCAGTACACTCTTATAATTCTGATAGTCTCCCTCGTTTAAATGTTTAGTCACATCAGAGAGGTTTTATTTATGCACTCAATGCTTTCCATCTATCACTCCAAGCGTTTCTTTCCCAACTAGCTTTATACATTCTTCAATGTTTTTGTATACCTTATTTACGTTATCCTCCTAATTGAATTCTATTAATTTTTTATCAAGTTTTGTCTTATATAACTGTTTTATCAATTCATCTTGTAATAAGTAAATTTTCAAGTTATTTTCTTTAGTTCTACTCTTTGTTGTCTCCTCTTTTTGTTTTGGCTCTTTGTTTTTCAATGGCAATTTAATTTTTGCTACTAAAAATCTATGGTTACTTATTCTGTCTCTTGTTTTACGATTACATCCTTAAGTTTAATTGTTGTTTCTCCTTTTATTATCAAGTAATCGATTATAGATTTTAGATTCTTTTTTGGTTGTATCCATATGTATTCGTGAATGTTTTTGCAAAGGTAAAAACCATTTGCAATTCTCAGGTTACGTAACTGACACAACTCTATTATCCTTTCTTTATTGTTATTTACCATTTCTTTGTCGTATCTTCCTACTGTCTCGTTTTTTTGCGTCCTGTTGTTCCATTCATATCTCCTGTAAAATTTAATTTTTGTTCGCTTTATTCTCCATTATGAGACCGTAATCCGTTGCCCTATATGCTTAGTATGACTATCTTTCTTTCATACATCATTAGGTTTATTTTTATTCGATTATTAATTGGTTTCCGTGCTTTAATGATTCTTTTACATTTTTTCTTTATTACCGGCTCTGGCTCGTTCTTCTTTGTTAACGTCACATCAAATATGTAGGATATCATCAATATCTTCAGTTCCGTTTCTTTTTTTGTCTCATTTATAATTAGTAAATCAAGGTGTACCTTCTTGAATTTTCTTATGAGTTATTTATCCTTATTCTTCCAGCTTTATGTATTCCACGTGGCTAATATAAGTTTCTATGTTTCCTTTGTTCTTCTTCTTGTTTTTCAGGTTAATTTTTACTGCCGATTTTTGAAAATTCTTAACAAAACTGCCTTCTCCTTATATCAATTGGAGCTCTTTCTTGTAGAAGTGTGGAAAACTTCGTCTTTTACGTGAGTTAGATAAAAGACGAAGGTTTTGGAGATTGATGAAAAGACGAAAAATACTTAGTATTATTAGGTAAGCTACAAATTATTTTTTGCCCGTACAATGTTTGTACAACTTATGTCTTCCAATAGGGCTTATAGATAAAAAAGATTACAATGTAGCTAAGTTTTATTAAAATCTAGAGTAAATCATATATGAATAAGAAATATTTTTCAAAATTTGTTGAAGCATCATAAAGGTACAAATATACAAAAATAATGTATAAATAATTTTCCAACATAGAAACACAAATAGTTACTCGATCTTTTTATCGTAAAGTAAAGTTGGTTGTGACACCATTTAATCGCACACGAACCCTTCGACAACAATATTCCTCGCGTCAACTCTTTGTGTTCTAAGTGCTTTTTTCATTGAGTTTAACAAATCATAATAGCAGGCAAAAGTCCGAGCTGCAGAGGAGAAAGTGTTTCAATATAGTCCAGAACAAATTTTTTGTGAGTTTGGATGTATGGGGCCGAGGGTAATACAATTATTTTAGTCACACTAGTCCTTGGGTCGCGTTAGTGATCTTTATTTTGAACTCATTCGCGTACTTTAAAAAATCGTGTATGTCATGCGTACACCTGATTCTTCTCAAAGTATTGTTTTTGAACTATACCCTGTCTTTTCAAAGTTTCGGTAAATTTTATACCTTTTGTCGTGAGAATCTTGACATCGTGACGTTGACTAGGAAGTGGTAGTTTGAGGTATTCTACGACAAAGCCCCCTATATGATGAATTGTTTCTTACAACGCTCAGAAGCCGTATCTTTGTATTAACTTTACGATGTTTAGAAAAGAAAATTTCGGTTTATATTTGATTTAGCTGCGTATGAGCTCGGGGCCTGTTATTTGTGTTTATCTATAATGTATTTAATTATTATGTATGAGCGTCTTTTTTTACTAATACAAATAAGCGTTGTTATATATTAAAAATAATTAACATTAATGTACTTGTAACTGTTGTGTCATAATATATTCAATAAACAAAATACTGTTCTATTATATTTAAAGCAAAAATACGGAAACTAAAATTAGGGAGACTCCTGATGCGTTCATTTAGGTAAAATTCACTTAATGTATAATCTGTCCTGATAATTATCTAAAAATAAAATACCTGCCGATTTTTTGTTAACTATTGCAGCTCACAACTCTATCCATTTCGGTTTAATTTCAACCAAACTTTAAATTACAATCATAACTTTTAATGGTTTAACTTTGCTTCTGAGTTATCGACTGCTATTAAATATTAAAGTCAACTTTGTCTAATATGGATTTTGTGCGACCGTAATGCGTTGCTCATGGCAAATTGCTAGTTGATCTGTAATTAAATATAAAATTATGCCTTTTAGGTTATTACTCTCGGACGCTAATTCGGGTCATGTTTTCCTGTGTAGCTCTAAATGTAGTTTAGATTATCCAATTTTACAATTTGTTTCTGCTATTCTTGCATAAGCGTTGGGCTTATTACAAAAGCAATTATATTACCAGTGCAAATAAACAAAACAGCCTTAGCAATCAAGATCCAGTATTTGAGGAATTCAGGCAATTACCAAGCATTTTAATTATGTTAACTAAAATTGTTCTTCCGTTTTATATTACAATTTACAAATCTATATCTTATTATTTGATAGTTATGAAAGAAATATTGCGTTTTATTGTTTTAGATTTTATTTGCCTTGAACATGTCAAACAACATCTCTATCCACCTCAACTACCTTCTATTATTAACGTTTAGGTAACTCGTCGATATCGATTTTATAGAATGTCACCAGTTTTGATGCTGATGAATCTCGTGATAAAATCCCATCCTCACAGGATGTTACATAGTGCGTGAAAAAGATGATAAAAAGTTGATTGCAGTTATAGGTAGATAATATTTTTTTTACATTTTTTTTTGCTTAACAGCGACATAAAGCACCACAACAGGGTAGATAGGGCTTTCGAAAGACATCAACAATCATTAATTGACAGAATATAAGATGAAAATCGGTTCAGCTTTGCCACATAACCTAATGCGTGCATATGGATGTTGCGATCATACAAAAAAGTTCGTTACTAAATTCTATATGTCTGTCTGTCGGTCGGTCTGTCTGTCAGTCTGTCGGTCCGTCACAAAATCTGAGATGTTTCAAAATTTGAAAATGGATTCTTATAGGAAATTTTACGCTGAATTCGAAAATGAAGTCGAAAAAATTCTATGTCGATTAATTTTCGAGATATTTGATTTCGAACTTTTAAGTTCGTTCTGCGATTGCTTACAAAGTAATCTCTTCGCCGGCCCCATGTTTTAATTTAATCCTGAATTCTTGCGCACGTGCTATTTCGTTAAAGACGCTGTAGAGCTTATAGTTACTAGTTAGGTACGACAACAGCGAGTGGTCGCAAACTGTAATGTTTATTTTATAATAAAATATGCTTATTAAAATTGCGTGATTTGGCAAAGCAATTATTATTCTGATTACATTTGCATCTCTAGACCATAAGGTACAGGAGGTTCAGTTATGTCTCTATAATAACTTGAATAACTTTTTGTTATAGTTTACGTATAAAATAAAACAACAAATTTGTCATTGAAATATAAAAATAAAGAAATATATTTGTTATAAATAAGTTTTTGTGTTATTGCTAAAATCCTAACTTTAGAAAGAGGACTAATATAAATAAAGATAAAATAGTATGATAACCAAATCAAGAAAATATTCATTCTACCGTTGAATCAACAGTTATTAGTCGAATTGTACTATTCTGGATTTGTAACGACAATTATAGATGATCCATAAAAATAATAACTGAGTTTATAAGTTGAAGTTTCTGAAAAATACAAAATTGGACAAAATTATTAACTTTTGCTTTAGTGTTTTAGTAATTGGAGCTTTTAAAGGTTACAAGTTACCAGAAAAACTATTACAAAATATTATTGCTAATAATAAAAGAATTTTTCACCTTCCTAGGTTACTCTAAAGTAATGAGAACTGTAAGAAACCAAACTGCTGGAAATATTCTTGTTATACTTAACACGTTGACATGTGGCTGCCGGTGGGCGTAACGATGACTTGCACAGGACGCTATTTTATTTTGAAAGGTTGCATATTTATAGGGTTTTATAATATCATCCCATCTCCAATTCGGTGTGTCGAGGAAACATACAACGTAGATATCATGTGGCCTGTAGGTAAGATCTCCCATTTATGAAATATTAGTAGTTTAGTCTTAGCGATGGTGAAAATTTCTTGTTCTTCTTGCAGTTCTGTTCATTATATTTATCTTTGTAATTATGTTCATGTAGGCATAAAATATATCAAGTATAATGTTTTGTGTTATCTATTGCTCATTTCATTTTGCAAAATTTGTTTATGAGTTAATGTTGTTTATCATAAAATGCGCTGCTAAATTATATATTTTTCACATGCGAATAGTGAAGTCTCGTACAATCCCAATGTTTTAACTTCTTAATGGATCTTAAACCGACATAAATAAAAGTTACTAAATTGTTTTGAACAATAAGATTCGATGATTCAGATAGATCAAATTTATCTGAAGAAGCACGTTTCAAGACATGCCTGTTAATTAACGTGACGATGAGAACTATGATGGTTGTGTTAATGATAAAAACAAACGTTAAGTATTCGACTGGTACTCGGGGATAGTGAGATACCAGTAATAATTGTTTAAAGGAATTATGTGCAACTATTTGGTTGTCATAAAGGTACTGATTCAGCTGCGAAAAAATCAATTTGTATGCATTTTTTTATTTATTTGTGTTTATAGTACTGTAACAACCGTTAAGATAGTGAGCTTTGAATTTTGATCCGCTATTGCTGGAAACAAGAACTTTCAACAAGAAATGCCGTAAAATAAATTTGTGGTGCTGAAGGTAGAAGAACTGTGCCAATCAAAAGTTTCAAGGCGCCTTGAGCCCAATGATCTCAGCCTTGAAGATTTGTTGGGTAAAATTGGATGATGGTGACTTACAAGCCAAATTTTCATCAAGCACTCGAGATCTGGACGCTGAACTTGGAGTTGGCAAATCAACGATTCGTCAGCACCTCAGCAACTTGGTTTTGTCCACAAGATGCCTCGCCGAGATCCGCACAAACTCATCTAAGTAAAAGTAGCCAAAAGAGTCAAAATTTGCCACGAACTGCTCAGTAAGCAATTGAACGACTGATTTCAGAAGCGAATTGTGTTTCCGGATGAGAAATGGGTCGTTTTGGTCAATCACAATCGACAAAAGAAGTGGGTTCCAAAAAGCCAAAATCCTCCGTCAGATGATTTGCGTGTTGTGGAATTTCAAGGGCGTGCTTCATTTTGAGTTAATTCCGAATGATCTTTTTGAAGTTTATGTTTTCAGTAATAGCTGGAATACAGAGATGAACAATAGAAGCACAAAGAAACAAAAAAATGCATAAAATATAAATTTTTTTGCATCTGAGTTAGGATTTTTAAAACAACCCAGTATAAATTTACACATTTTACAGTTAAAAAAATATAAAATCACTATTTGATTGTGACTAAGACAAACAGAAACAGTAGGTAGTGTTTAGGCGGTGGGCAGTCAGGTCTCCTTCTTTCTGAAGAAATTTGCAATTTTTTGTCATTGTCATGCTCAAAGGGTTAATGGTAAACTGAACAGTAAAAGATTATTACAGTTCCATACAAGAATAACGTATTATCTATAATTACTAGAAAATCCAGCCAGCTACGCTTGGCTACTATAGAGAACGCAAGTGTTGCGAACTTGCTGTAACAATCGTTACTATTGCTGTCCTCCAACGATTGTGCCAGTCACGAATTCCGTCTCACTCTGGTACATTGCCGTAATGGGCGTTGATGTTATATTGATATTACTAAATATATAGCATCCGTCTCACTCTGATGTATCGCCGTAATGGGCGTTGACATTATGTTGACATTACGAAATATATAGTAACGATCGTTTGTGTATTTCCGCGTGGCTGCGAATGCGTTACTCTAACAACCGATGCTTCTCACACGGCCGGGGACCGGGGACCTCCGGATTGTGATTTAAAGATATTTGATGAATAGAAATCGTGTTCATTTCGCAGACAATGTGACCAAAGAATTTGATAGAACTTACAAGTTTAGTTAAATCTATAATTTGTTATAAAAAAGATAATACATAAAATATATTTCACATAAAACTGTTTTTTTTTTGTACATTTTGTAGATTTCGTAAAAATGCTACCCATTCCAAATGCTCTTACGGCATTGAATTTTTTGCAGCTCTACAGTTTTGACCAGATTCAAACTAAATTTCGAACATGTGTTCCTTGGAAATATACTTAAATAAAGTCGAAAAATAAAGGCAATGGGATAAAGGGAAGAGAGAAGTGGTTAAATATTTATTGAATTTTTTTTTATACCCAAACAAAATCTACCTGTCTCTTAGTATTCTTGCCACAATGGATTTTCATATTTTGTTTCGTTTTTGCTACCAAAAACGTAAACTTAGTTATAATTGTTGTTGAAAATGCAAGATTTATTTTTATTAAAACAAAATTATATAAACAAAGTTTTATACACAAAATTTAATACGATTTTTACAAACCTACCCCGTGTTTTGAGTTTTGTGGCAAGTAGTTTTCAACTTTTTAATTTGCATCCCTACTTTAACGAAATTGTTATACTGTTAGATTATAATGCTCTACAATTTTTTTACATTTTAGCTGGGCAAGGAATTGCCTTGTTTTCAGAATGTTTTTTATACCGATAATGTACTATTTTGAGTCTATAAATTATCTTGTATCATGTGAATCCGCCCAAGATCTAAATAAACAATATTTATCGATGACAGAAACGTTAATTATTTTATATTGAGTAGTGTTCTGAGTAAATTGTTCAAAATTTTATCAAAATTCATTGTTTTTTATTCTGTCGTATATCAATTTTTAAAGTTTCAAGAGCTACAAAATAATAACCCTTCTCATAACCCCTATTTGTATATGACCATAAATAAATGTTTAAAATAATAAATTATCTTAAACACTATGGAATACATAGTGCAAAGGAATAATTAAATAATATTTGACCAGTATGGGCAAAACTTTTTAATAGCTTGACCTTGAACGGTTGAGCAAACTTGTCGGAAACAGACGTAGATATTTACTAAGGGTAGTTGTGACTTCAATATACCGTTTGGTTAGTTACTTTGGCTGTGTGAGGATATTTTGAAAGCTCTTGTTTTGTGCTCATCATTACTTTTATCTTGTTGAGTTAATCATGTCACTGCTTAAAAAATGTAAAATACATTTCTTGCTAAAACAGACTGTTAATACGTAGGAGAGCCTTTCACTGATTGCTTTTGTTTTACAGATTATAATGGTGTATCCAAGACTCATTACCAATGATAATTCGGCGAAGAAATATATCAGTTTTAGTTGATATCGAGCCAAATGGCACTGTAAATTTTTTTTAATTGTATTTTATTTTAGGAGTAAATAAAATAATAATACAGAACGAGTAGTGTAAATTGATCTAAATATGTAGCAGAAAACATTAACTCGGAGATGACCAGAGATTATTGCCGGATCGGAAGAGACGGTTATTGCCACGTTAAAGAGGGGATTTTTTCATATATATATCCCTCAAAGAATTAGCTGCCGAGCTCCAAACCCCTCGGAGCTACGGTAGCTTAGAATAAGTGTAAGGAATGCACAGAAAAGTCGACCCGTATTCTATTCTTGATTTCTCCTCATGCCAAATGTTCTATGACATTTGCACAAGTCAGCGAATGGCTCAGCCGGCTAGGCGTCGTGCTTGTAATTCGATGGTCGAGGGTTCGATTCCTATCTAGTGCAGTTTTTTTCGGAGCTCGGCAGCTAATTCTTTGAGGGATATATATGAAAAAATCCCCTCTTTAACGTGGCAATAACCGTCTCTTCCGATCCGGCAATAATCTCTGGTCATCTCCGAGTACGATATTTGGAAGAAAAAGTTTAATTAATCGCATATAATACTTTTAAAAAATAAACTACATAACTTACGTATATAATAAGAAATTTCCATTTTGTTCACATTCCTTAGAGAAGCCATGCTATTGATATTAAATATTGATAAAAAATTAAGTTTGTCAGAAAAAATGCCATCTGAAATTCATAAAGATGTGTATTTCTATACTTATTTTACAAAAATATATTCCATAACGCAAACCAATCAAATTAACTCAACTTATAGATTTATTATGAAAACGCATTCATACAAAAAGTATCAATTAAAATACAAAGTTAAATGTTAATTCGAATAGAAAATCTGTAATTAAAGACACCTAAAACAGTTATAAACAATTTGAATTTGAACATTTTTACGTTAATATATGGTGAAAATTTTATAACATACATAATATTAGTACTATTCGAAAGTTTCCGTCCTTTAGAGACAAATAGCTGTAACTTGAGCAGACAAAATTCGAATGATAGCTATACTTCTTTAGTTTTCGCATCTGCCACCGACATCTGTTACTGAATCCCATCAAATACTTAGTAGTCCAGGAGCCCTATTTGAAAAAGTAGGTGTTTCATCAAATAATTGTTGAATTAGGTTTTTGTTGATGATAAATAAGAAAAAAATACGTACTTTCGAATGAACTAAAAAGTAACCACGGATTTTGGTCGCGTATTTTTGAAAAATGAGAAAATGAGTTACAAAACACGGTTATCCGCGTTTATCTCGGTAATCATGCTTTGTACAACTATATAACCAGAATATTAAATGTAGGTAATGAAAAAAGGAATGTGCTGGTCCTTACCCGATGTCAATGTGCAGTAATTATCTTTTTTACAAATAAACCTGCAAAGCTTGCAACGCATAGCGAAGTGGCGAAGTAGTCTGACCACGCTAACCTTTGATCAATCAGTTTTAAAATCACTAGCAAACAAGCCTTTTTGGTCACCTATCACAATATGAAGTTAGTAAGTGACTCCGCTTCACTTCGCCACTTAATAATATATTCGATCAAGTCAGCGCAGCGGATGCGAGAGGGCGACAGCAACAGAGAGTCAGCAGATGCCATTCCGCTCTCTCGCGTCCTCTATACTAGCTTAATCGAATATTAATTGTAAAAAAATAATTACAGCACAGATTGACATCGGGTAAGGACCAACACATTCATTTTTTCATTAGCTACATTCATCATCATCATCATCATCAGCCTGCAACCGTCCATCGTTGGACGTAGGCCTCTCTCATTTGTTTCCATGCATTTCTGTCTTGAGCCTTCTGGATCCAATCTCTTCCCGCAAAGTCTCGGATATCGTCGCTCCATCTTTTTAGTGGTCTTCCTACACCTCTTTTCGTTAAACGGGGCCTCCATCTCAAGAGTTTTGAGGTCCAGCGGTTTGGTTCATGCCGTGCTATATGTCCCGCCCATTGCCACTTTGCTTGAGCTACTCTCTGCATTATATCGGATATTTTCGTTCTACGCCTTATTTCCTCGTTTTTCAGTCTATCTCTTAGACTCACTCCCAACATTCTGCGCTCCATCGCTCTTTGGCAAACTCTTAGCTGCTCGGCGCTCTTCTGGGTAAACGTCACTGTCTCTAAACCATAGGTTGCTACGGGCAGTATACATGTTTCATACACCTTTCTTTTCAGTCTCCTTGGCGGACTCCCTTTTCAACCTTTATTTTGTTAGTTTGAAGGTCTTCGTCTACCTTTACCTGAAATGTAGCCTCTTCGTAGATGTGTTTAATTAGCTGCGAGTATCTGGAGTCAACTCTTGCGTTATTTAGTGCTTGGAGGACGGCGTGTATTTCAATTGAGTCAAACGCCTTTCGATAGTCCACGAACGCCAAGTGAATGGGGGTGTTGTATTCCGTTGTCTTTTCAATTAATGTTCTGATGGTTTGAATGTGATCCATGGTACTGAACCCTTTTCTAAAGTCCGCCTGCTCTACTGGCTGGTAGAAGTCTAATTTTTGAGTGAGGCGATTTGTGATGATTTTAGTCAATACTTTATATATGCACGAGAGTAAGCTTATGGTAGTTTTCAATATTTGATGTGTCCCCTTTTTTGAAGAGAAGAATTACCTCAGCATTATTCCACGCCTTTGGTATCTTTCCCTCAATCAAACATTTGTTTAGTAGCATCGTGACAATATTTTCTACTATTTCACCCCCCATTTTCAGCATTTCGGCTGTTATCCGGTCTTCTCCTGGCGCTTTTCTATTTTTCAGTTGCTTGAGGGTTTGTTTAATCTCAAGTCTAGTTATCTCGGGTATTTCCTCGGAACCCACGTTAGAAATAGTTTTATTAACCAAGCTCTGTATAGATATGTTAGATGAATATAGCTTTGTGTAGAAGTTTTCTATTGTATGTACTATATCTCTTCTGTTTGCTACTACAGTACCTTCTTGATTCTTTATTTTTATTATTTTCTGTTTACTCTGTGATAGTTTCGATCTTAATACCTTCATATTTCTGTTGTCCTCTATTGCTTCTTCAATTTGCATATTTCTATGTGCTCTTATGTCCTTCCTAATCATCACTTTGACCTTCTTGTTAATTTCTTAAAAATTTTGGGCTTCTCTATTTGTTCCTCTTCTTTCTTCTATTAAATTCAGGGTTTCTTGTTTTAGTTTGCTATCGCTAGGTTTCTTATTGGCACATATTTTTTTAACTGATTCGTGGATACTATTTTTAATTTTTTCATTTAGCGCATCTATGTATAGGTTCTTTAGCTTATCTGTAGGTTCTAGTTTTCGCTGTAGTTGTAATTGGTATTTTTCTTGATTGAGGCTCAATTCTTGTATGGTTGGAAAGTTTTGTTGGTGTTGTAACTTTTTCCTTTCCAGTTTCGGTTTTATTTCTAGTACCGACCTGACTAATCTATGGTCACTGCCTGTATTAAATCTATTTAGCACTGCTACGTTCGTACATAGTGTTTTGTCGTTCGACATGATGTAGTCTATTTCGTTTTTTGTTTTTTGGTCGGGACTTCTCCATGTCCATTTTCTTTGTCTTTGTTTTTTGAAGAATGTGTTTAAACAGTATAGCTTTTCGCTACTGAGGAAGTTTGCTAACATTTCGCCTCTGGGATTCCTAATTTCCAAACCATATCTTCCAATGTATCGGTCGTCTTCAGACAGCTTGCCTCCTATTATTGAATTGAAATCTCCTGTAATAACGGTGTAGTATGTTTTTTCTTGTCTCCTAGCGCGTGTAATATCTTCGTATAGTTGCTCCACTTCTTCATCGTCTAAGTTTGTCGTCAGTGCATATACGTGTATGAGTTGCATATTATATCGTTTGTTAATTTTCAGAGTAAGGTATATGACTCTTTTTGACACTGCTTGGAATTTCGTTACTAGGTGTTTTATCTTACGGTTGATGATAAAAGCTACCCCGCCATATTTATGGTCTGTGTCTGAGTTGTTCTGGTATAGGACGTGTCCTGATTTCAATATTGAGTTCCTTTCCCCGGGTAGACGTGTTTCGCATAATCCAACGACATCCCACTTTATTTTCGATAGTTCCAGTTCTAGCTCTTCTCTGTATTCTTCTGTTCGCATTGTTCTAATGTTGTATGTTCCTATTATAATTTTTTTCGTGCTTGTATGTCTTCTTTGCTGTGGTCTAGCTTTGAGGTTTGTCGAGTTCTTGCCCCCCCCCCCAGAATCCTTGGGGCTGACTGATCGTTGATCAGTGTGGGATTGTGAGAGTGCGTCTCTAGCCACTTGGGGTATTCCTGTTTGTGAATTCGACGTTTTCATCATGGTTTAAAAGAGAGGGGGTTTGGCATTTTCTCGCCGCGCTTGCCGAACGCGTTGGCGAGTTTATTTTCAGCCGCCCACTATGGGAACAGACGCTGTTTGCAGCCGCCCGCTCCGGGTCAGACGCTGCTTACTATGGGAGCCATTAAATCTAGGATTTAGAAGTTGCCTCCCATAGCCTCTCATTTAGTTTAGCCTGTGTGCCGACACAGTTACCGGGATGTGGCCGCTTATGAAGCTTCTAGGAGCCATAAATGAGAATGAATCTAACTGAGGACCAATATCTCAGAGTGACCCGAAGGTCCGGCAACCCTGAGTATAGAGGTACTACCTCTAGTTAGACTGCCATACATCCCATTAGCTACATTAACTATATTTAATATTGTGGTTTAACGGTTGTACAAAGCGTGATTACCGAGATAAACGCGAATAACCATGTTTTCCAATTTATTTTCTTATTTTTCAAAAATACGCGACCAAAATCCGTGGTTACTTTTTAGTTCATTGGAAAGTACGTATTTTTTTCTTATTTATCATCAACAAAAACCTAATTCAACAATTATTTGATGAAAAAAATATAGGGCTCCTGGACTATAGAAGCTTATAGTAATGACCAATTATTCTGGTAATGACGTGGAAGGCAACAAACATTCAGAAGTCCTAAAAAATTTTAAGTTAAATAAATTATTAAATAAAGTTTCACCTAAGACAAAAAATATGTTACGAAAGCATTAATGTTATGAAATTTGAAATTTGTAAACATTTTAAATTTATATAGATGGTTTTCAAGGAAAGAACATGGGTACCTTATGCGAAATTCTGATTAATAAGCAAAGAGGAATGAGTATTTGCATCGTATTGTTACTGAGAATAATAACTGTATACCTTTAATAATCTTAAATGCAAAAAATTAATGTAGATCCAGGGCAAGATCGACGGCAGAATAAATATTATTTGAATGAAGGTAACGTTCTGTGTTTGGTGAAACAAAGAAGGTGTACTTTGAGCTGTTATGAGAAAGTCTAGCAAACACTGGCACCCTTTTATAGTACTAATTAAACAGTTTGAACCTACCATTAAGGGTAGACGTCTAGAATATACCAAAAAATCTAACAAAATAGTCTTTCAGTAAGGCAACGCTCGTGTTGGGAAACATGTCAAGAATACCTTGAAAATGCTTGACTGGGATGGTGAAATTGAATTATATATATTTTTTAATTTACAAAAATGATTAAGCTACCACCACATATGCTGGGGTCGATTATAGCAAATATGTCAACAAGATTCATGAAATTTATGATATTAAGAAAGTGAGAATTGTGTCGGTCGAAAAATCTAAGCTGGATCCCCAATGTGAAAAATTCCATAATTTGGACATACGCAAAACTATTGTCAAAAAATAACTAGGTGAGTCGTGTATAGAGAAATGCACCCTTGTTTAAAAACAAAGAATAAAACGAGCATCCTGCCAATTATAAGGGCTGCGAAGTAGTTAAGTTTTCCTAGAAATTTTAAGATCAAACTATAAAAAAATGACAGTAAAAATCTGTCTCGGCGAGTATAGGTTTTGACTCGCAACCAACAAGGACTGATGGTAACAATGAGCTAAGCCGAATATGGTATATTAAGGAAAATAATATTGTAATAAACAAATACCAAACAAGGAAGATAATGGTTTCTCATTTGAAAAAATAGTCCGCAATATTATGACTAAAATTTATCTACAAGAGAAAAGATGAAGAAAGTTCAAAAAGTACATTATGCCAACTGTTTAAATTAAAAGCCAGGAATAAAAAAGTTTGCTAACGACATACAGAAGGTTTATATTAGAATGATCTACCCCACGGAAATTAGAAAAGTTGTTTCTAAAAAGCAAAGGAAATGGGAACGCAGAACACCAAGAGAGAAGACCAGGTTAAACCAGCTGATGCAGTAGTTGAATCGTTCAATCAAGAAGATAAAAATGAGACCTTCAACAAGTAACTGAAAAAGCTTAGCTATGAAAAAGACCAATGTTGCGTGTCCGATCACTGAAAAAACTGCAAAAAAGCAAGAAACTGCCAATATCTTTGCAGATCAACTTAAATAAATTTCTCAATCAAATGAAGTTTCTTGTGAAGCTCAAGGTAATGCGTTGAATACATGTTTAGATTATGTGAATATAGAATTAGCTTCATTGAAGAAGGTAGCGAAGAAAATTAAACAACACCTAAACCCCAGAAGATCTCCAGGATGCGATCTCATAAATAGAGAATTTTTGAAGCAATGTTCTAGGCAAGAATTGTCACATTGACCAACTTGCCACTGTACTGTAACATCGCAGAGGTTACCAGAAGCTCCGAATCTGGAAAATCAGTGGATGATGCAGCATCCTACAGACCCATCTTTCTGCTACCACTTACCTCTAAACTGTGTGAAAAATTACATCTAAAGAGACTAAAGACTGTAATTGATTTAAAAAGATGTTCCGGGTCGTCAATTCGAAATTAGGAGCAAATGTGCAACTTTAGACCAAATTTATTGAATCAGCAACGTCATTCAAGAAGCGTTTGAAGAAAAAAGGATTTGTTCAGCTATATTCTTAGATATAAACACTCCGGATTAGAACTAAATCTAGATGGCTACCTAAATATTGCAGCATATTATTAAAATATTACATTAGCAACAGGCATTTTCGCATTCGACAAGGCGCTTATTCCGATTTCTGATCCATCAGAGTTGATGCGCCACAAGGTACTCTGCCCACTACTATATTTATCATACACTTGCGACATATCTTAAACTAGTAATACCTCGATTGCTACATTTGCAGTTAATAAAGATATCTGTACAAGCGGAAATGAAAAGCTCTAAACCGATAACTTACAAAGGATGATAAATAAAGTTTATGCATGGACGAATAGCTGGGGTATAAAATTCAATGGGGATAAATCTAACCTTGTCAATTTTACGTATCATAAGACCAAACACTTATAGTTGACAATCATTGAATATGTAGTTTCATATATTAACAACGTAAAATATTTAGGTATGTATGATTCTAGGTGCTAAAATAAAGTGGAAGAAACACATAAAAAAGAGAAAAAAATTAAACATTAAATTGAAAAAGATTATTAGCTGATGGGCATCTGCTCTATCAATGCACAAGTTAATGCTGAATGCTTATTCAACATATGTTTATATGTTCGAATTTTATGCTGTCAACTATGGGGCTAGCGACATAAAAATATGGAACGTTTCAGAACTAAGTAGTGATGAGCATAGTAGATGCTCCTTGGTACGTCAAAAGCCTACATCAAGACATGAGGATGGAAGTGTGTTTAGCTTTGTTTTGGCCTTGATTAGTTTTAGTATTTTGTCCATTATGATCATAAACAGCAGTGGGCAGTGGTTCCCCTGCTTTATCCCTCTTTTTATCTTGATTTTCTCTGATCTTTGTCCTGGTATTCGGATTTTAGATCAATGAAGGTTATATATAGCTTTTTCCCTTTTTTCTGTTATCTTATGTTATAGGTTCCTAGTATAAAGATGTTTTCGTTCGCTTTTCTTCCTCTGGATGCCGTTTGCTCTTCCTTTAGCTTGTGTTCTACGTAACCTCTTAGTATTTTCTCTAGGATTCCTGTGTATTGTTCATGTGTAGTTTGGGCAAAGCAGACAGTTCTATAGTTCTTGCATTTCGATATTTCAGCTTTTTTGTGTATTGAAATGATTAAATTAGTTTCCCAGTCTTTAGTAATTGTTTTCTGATTTTAGGCTTCTTCAAGTAGATCTCTCATAACCATTTCTTTCCTTTATTTCCTATCCATTTAATCATTTCCGGAGCTATCTCATCTTCTCCGCTTGCTTTCTCTGTTTTATTTGTTGGGTTGCTTCCTGTATTTCTTCTTTTTTTGGACTTATTTTGTATCTTCATTTTTCTCTCTTTCTGCCTCAACTGTGTCTCCAAATTTTTCCCGTAGAATTCCTTCCAAGTTCTTACTATTTCCTTCATTTCCAATTTTAGCTTGTTATGTTTATTGTAAATTGCTTTTAATTCTTTTTTACTTGATCAACCTTATTTTTAACGGTTGTCCAGAATTTCTTTGTATCTACTTTTTAATTGTCTTTAATTTCTATTCCAAACTTCCTCCAGATTTTATTTTTCGCTCCTTTGATTGCTTTCCTTACTTTGTTTTTTTTCGGTGTGCTTTTGATTGAATATATTTCTTCCATAGTTGTTTCTTTTCTTTTACCAATTCTTTTGTTTTTTAATTCCACCGCTTTGTTATCTTTAAATTTTTGCTAAATTTTCTTCTCCCGCATGTTCTTTCTGTCGCCTTTAAAGTTATTCACTTAAATGTTACCCCGACTTTTCTCGCAATTTCGTTTAAAAATTTCTTTTAGGTTTGTAGTGCTTTCCTTGTTATTCTCAGGCTTTCCATTGATTAATAAATTCTTTTTTAACTATTCTATCTTGGTTGTCTCGTGATTTATGGTATCCTCTAAATTTTTTATTTCAACTGCTTATTGATTTATGCTTCTGTTTGTCCTATCTATTTTCTTTTCCATCTGTATCAGTTTACTCATAATATATCTTAGCCCTACTTCTTTGTTTTCCACCAATGTAGTTTCTCTCCCGTCGCATCTCAAAAATTTCAAAAATTCCGAGTACGTCCCTGTATATTGTTTACCTGGTCACTCGCTAACTGCCCACCCTCGCGGAAAGAGTACGGCCCTAGTTGATCCGTCTTGACCCTGCTCTTATTAGTGCCGCAGTTGATTCATGCTCCTTACTAAATTGTTTGTATTAAATCTATTTGTATCCTACTCTTACCTTAATTGCTGCTTTCTTCGAATTCTGCGCCCCTTGATTACTATTGTTCCGCACTTTTGTAAATATTTTTACACGCGTTTTTGTTGGAATGCGATATATTTGTGGCTTAGAATTAGCTTTAAGATTATAATATAGTAGAATTACTCGTTAATCCATATCATACATTAGTTATAATTTAATTAAGCACCGTAATGCGATTAAAATTAAAAAAATACAGTCATTACTACAAACTAACTATAAAAAAGAATTTTCAAAAGAATGCTGTAAGTAAGAGAAAACGGATAGAAATAAAATATATCTTCAACGCAAAAAGTGGACAATCAAAGCTCTACTTACAACAAAAATAACATTTAATAAGATAAATTATAATTGTTAAAACAATACTGATATAATGAATATCAGGTAGATGGTTAAGAACAGAGTCTAATAGAAATAAAAGCTAATCTTGATTAGATAACATAAATGAGAAAGTGCGGAGAAGCAGGGACAAACAAAATAAAAGTTGATTAAAGCAGAAGGTTATTAGATGAACTTCTTACACGTGCGCATATATAGGGATTAATTAAATCCATAATAACAAACAGCAAAAGTCACTTAACGTAATTCGTAAAAATAGTATTACACGAAAAAACCTTTAAGGGGTGAGTTTGTTTTTGTGTTATTTAAAACTAAGATAATTAACTTGGGGTTATATTACTGGGTTGGTGGTTGAAGAACTGCGCCATTACTTGATAATTCCGATATACTGCTGGGAAAGGTATTTTTCCGGCACTTCCTCTATATAGGCTTGCTTATATTGGATTCCTGAGTACCTTACCGCTCAGCTAAGCTAGCCAAGGTGTCAAACCGTACGCAAGCTGCATAAGGCCAGCGGCACGTACTTCCTTGCGTTTCGCGGCATTTTTTACGTTTCCCTGGCAATATGTCCGGCAACGCGGCGTTCCTCGGGGATCGATCTAAGAGAAACCCGATGAGCTTTTTACAGCCCGCGACGGCTCATAACATATTCAGTAGCAGGTCGTGGCAGTTTCTAATGAAGAGCTCGAACCGCCGTAAGCCAAGTCCAAATAATAATGGCGTGTCGAATTACTTTCACCGGGACTCTACACGGCACGACCTTCACCTTCAGCACGTAGGTCTGTTGTTACCCCAAATTTAAATTCTGACGGCGGGTGTCATCGATTGCGGGCGGATACGTCTAAACATCATGCAAGTTTAATTCCCATGTTTTGTTACCATGTGGTACATCCTTGGTAACGTGCACGAATGCGGGTAGCAGGTAGCCGTTGACGTAAATGAAATGACGTTAACGCTTTCAGCGGATAAAAAACCACTTCAGTGTTGATACGCCTGTAAAGTAGGTGGTTCGGCCGGAATAAGTGGACTGTATAGGTAATTTTGAATTTTGAATAGAGAACTTCAAACAACTCTAAAATTAAAAACACTAACCTGAGGAAACGGCGCTTCCCGCAGATATCGGTTCCCCTGCTGTTGGTCCTGGGGCTTCCAGAAGAAAAGGAGAAGGATATCTATAAAAATTAGGACAAGTTACCCCAATCTTCACAGCAGACGAAACGGGGGCGTCTTCCTGGTGTAAAGGTTCTTTCGTCGAGCTGATAATTTGTCGGCGAGAGCACAGCGAAAAAATGCCAAATGCAAAAGCGCGAACAAAGGCAAATGCGTAAGGCCGCGAACAAAAATGCGAAATGCCGGTTTTAATAAGGCAAAAGTAAAAAGTCGCGTGAACTTAACGTAATTGAAATGGCCGGTTTAAAATGAATAAAGTAAAGGCTTAATGTCACGCGAACTAAACGAAACCAACGTGCCAAAGCAAGTGCTAAAAGCCAAATTGCACGAGCGCGGCCCGCGGCTCAGACCGCCCGGGCATATCGCCACGCGTGCTGGACAGTCAATTGGGCCGATATAACAAATTTCACATATATGAGAAAGAATCAAATTATAGCCGGGCCTAATTTATAATTTCAAAAATAAATATATAATTAGGAGATTGGCGCGAACAGTAGGCCAAATAAGTGAAGTGATTACAGCTTGTTAAGAGTTCTCGGGCAGCAAAAGCGACTTTAAAGAAGTTATTTTTGTGGTGGTTTTTAAAGTCTTTTTTTATTATTCAAAACAATTCAGTTGTTGCCTGTATGTTAAAGTTAATGCTTGTGTTTTTATTATAATTATTTTACACATTAAAATAAGCAATAATTTTGATACTTGTTTATTAGATTTAAACTATATGTAACATTATGAAGAAAAACTACTATGAGATCTAATTATTTGAATTACTAGATCATTATATCCACAGCCAGATTAAGGCGCCTTAGGCTGACAATTTTTCACTCGCTTTCTCTCAAATTTTTGCATGTTTGGGACGTTCTCAAAAAATTACTAAGAAGCTGATCGTTTAGACAAAACATTTATTTGATTTTTTCAGTTTATTTGCAAAGATACACTTCAGTACAATGTTTACATACATTCACATACGAATAACGAAAAATAGAAACAAATGGCCATTTCACCTAAAAACTGTTATTTAAAAAACATTTCTTTTCTTGGCTCTAAAATTAACAAACATCTGGATTCGTCATCAACAGAAAGATACTGTAGAAACTCACTTCAATAAATAAAAGTTCTTGTTTAAATGTTGATCTCAAAGAGTTTTTCACTCTCTTACGGGGTTATATCTGTTTGGAGCCAAAAAAAGGGTTTTTGTAATATTTTTTTTTGTACATTTTCAAGTAAAGTTACACAACTAATATATGTATCGATTAAGCAACTCTTCAGGAGCAAGAAAAAATTTTTTTAGCATATTTTTACAAAATGGCGACTGTAAACCCGCAAACACAATACAAGATTATTTAAAGGCCCTACGCGGCAGTCAGTAGAAGTCCCCTGGAACACCCCCTGGAATCATACATTTTTTTATAATCTACATGAGTTTAGCTAGTGAAGTACACACTATTTTAATTTTAGAATTTTTTTTGCTAAATGGCGATTGTTTAAAAAAATAATTTTTTCGACGAAAAAATCGACTTTAATTGTTTATACAAATAAATCCTTTTGACCAATCGTGTGTACTTCACTACAAATAAAATGAAAAAGCTACAGTTAAATTTTCTCGTCTATGGGATAAAAACTCTTTGAGTTCTACTGCTTGCCGATTTCAAAAACATGGTTTCGAGAGAAAGTTTCGTTTAAAGTTTGAAAATGCTATAATCTTGCGAAATCATAATAATATGCTCTATAATATTTTTTTATCCTCACTCTGCTATCCTAGCATTTTGCTTCTCCAGCTCTTTCGTGGATGACGTGATGGTGCGTCTAGCCTCTTTTAAGATGTCGGAAATTGAGTGCTCGGTTGGCGTCCACATAAAAGTCGTATAAATTTCGTCTAACAGTTAACTCAAGTAGATCATAGACAGAAAATAGGTTTAATAAACCATCATTGAAAGTAATAACGGTGATATCAGTTGCTATAACGAGCACAGTCTTCCCGCTCGACCATACGACTGCATTGAATGATTTGTTTGGATTTTGGGTATATCCACCCAAACAGCGCGAAAACAGATCGTCCGAGCTAAATTATTCGTAAGTTGGCTTTATTTCTTTGAAAACATCTTCATGCATTGAAGGCTTATGCTCATAACTAGACAGAGAACCTAAAGCTTTGTCACGCTGTCAAGAGCACCTAGAGTCGATTTTAGTCGGACACTTATCATGTTGCGGCTTTTTATCTGTTGAAATTTTATAAAGTCTCACAAATATTATTTCTCATTTTTCCAACAGATCCAGTGTTCCTTCTAATGGCAAGCTCGAAAAAACTGTAAGTTCGGCAACGAGCTTACCAGTCAGTTTACCTCGGCCCCCAAGACCTTTTTTATTTTTATTTACATTGCGAAGGCGATTTCCTATAATGCACTAATGCACTCTTTTTTGGAAACAGTTCAATTTTCATACGGCTTAGCATCTACAAATATATATATATATATATATAGGTTTTCAAATCACCATCACTAATGTAATTAATAAATTTGATATTGTGGATAGTTTCGGAGTGCTGGAACATCTCTACGATTGCATCGACTTCCATTTTCCCCACCGAGCCTTCATAATTAGCTTGGCATTGCAACTTATGTTCTGAATATCCTTGTTCATATGCAGCAGTACCTTTTTTCCAATATTCACACATTTTACAATACTTTGATTTTACATATACATCTAATACTTTGCCGGTATGCCAACCAATTAGCCCGAACAAGCCCGAAAGTGATGTGATATCTCTCTTTTTCCATGAACCATCGCCTGATACTGTAAGCCTATCGCTTTATTGTGTTCTATAGACATCAGTTTCTCTTTTCAGCTGCTTTTTTCATATTCAAAGTTCGCACACGTGCGGTAGCAATTGCAATATGGCAATTGATCTGGTCATATGTGACTTGGAAAAATCCATAAATGCACAAAACTTTTTGATACCATTGATGCCGACACCTAGCAAGCGCACTGCACAAATAATGCGTGTATTTATTTTATATGCACGATTATTTATCAATGGGCAACCGTTTATAAAGTAATCGCCACAATTTCTACAAGTCACAATGATTTTTAAACCAAGCGCACGTCTGCTCGTCTCTGAAAATGTCACATCGCCTTTGCACTCTACATACTATAACTTGTAAAAGGGCAGTAAAAACGATAACAAAATTTACCAAACGATAGCCAAAAGAATCATCCACTTTTCTATCACATCTTTCATTATCCATTTTTAATTTTTTTGCCGACTCGCTAACGTACTCCGAATGACGGTTAGGCAGACGCGGATTTCCAATTTTGCTTCGGTTACGAGTTGCAATACGTCCTCTAGTACCTTTGCGGCAACTATACAACTTATTATTCATATTTCACAATTTTGTACTAAAAAATAGAGTCAAAATAACAACAAGAACACGCAACTACAACGCGAACTGCAGCGTACAGCTGAATGACGAAACACGTGCTCTTACAGTGATAAACATGTACTATATAGTCTATAATTGCTTTTTCATTGTATATAGTGACATCCATGATTTAATTTTGAAGTATATTCTCGAAGGTCGATAATTGACAAGCATATCTATGACCGCGAGATTCAAAAATGCAGCATCAACGAGACGATCGAAATTTGTTTTTTGTAGGCCTAAGGGTTGCTCCAGAAAATTAATTTTCAGAACATTTCTGTTTTATATCCATACATGGACATTATTGATTATAAATCTAGATGTTTTGACGTAATTTAAGTCAATAAAAAAAATCAAACAGATATAAAAGCTTAAAAGCTAAAAAGGATTGTTCTCCAGTGCAGTTAGTAACTGCCATAGTTGGAAAAATTCTTAGGACGATGGCAGTACGACTTTCAAAAACTTGTGGTTTTGGTTTAGTATTCTTAGGTTTTTTGTCAATACTTTTATTGATTCTTAAAAATTCTACTAAATTTACACATTCTTAGGAAATGTTTGATCTAAATTATTAGCAATAACTGTTTTCTGTAATTTTCTATTCGAGTGATTTTTTATAAAAATTCGAGTTGCTTATGTATTTCTGTAAAGATTGTTTTTTGCAGTAAGTTAAGCAATAGAGGATCAATCAAACAAAATATTGTCGTCCAGAAAATTCGTAATTTTGATCTTTGTTTTTTACAAAAGGAATTTTTAGCTTTCTCTTTTCTGTAATGTATGTTTTGTGAACGACCAGTTTTACACATTAACCTTTTATCATTTTTTAGCGAAAAACACTGTGTTCTGTTATATTAGGCTAAAGACCTTTGTAGAATCCAGACTGACCTTGTCGTAGCTCCGTCCTTTATAGTTATTTGGAACAAGACTTACAAGATCTACTATCGATACTACAGTATTTTCCATAACTTTACTTTTATGGTCACAGTTAGAAATAAATGTCAAAAAATGTTTAACAGAAGCTGCCATAGACATCACAAAGCCTACCACGAAAGCTAGTTGCTCTATATGCAACACATCTAGCGTTTAGTCTACAATTTTGAAATAATATTTGGCATTTACGACCTCTTGAACAATATCTGTCATAATTTGTTTCGCTAACTGTATAATAAATATACTAATAAGTATAATAATAATAAATATAATAAATAACTAAAAGGATCAAATTTTAAAATCAATTGTACACAGCCAAGAAAGTTATCATTTCTTATAAAGCCTAGTGTTTTACTATCGCTTTGAGTTGGCAGTCTACGTAAAGCTGAAAGTTTCACAACTTCAACAATTTTTTCGCCAGTGAAAATGTTCTTCCTTGCACTGTTTGACTATTTTACAATCCACTATCTGTGAAACTTGACTTTTACTATAAATTTAAACATGACCTCTATTCGGAGTTGTTATCACGGTCGTTTATCATATAGTTATTTTTTTAGTCATCAAACCCCTTAGTTATGACGTTCCTTCATAAGCGGACAAAATACTCGTCCGATTAATTTTGAATAAACCATCCAATTTCGCTCGATACGTTCTCTATTCATTAATTTTTATGAAAAACTAATTAGTATGAAATATTTTTTTGAGTGGCACACAGATTTTGGAATATTTTAAAGTCAGAGTCATCATGAAGTTCATCATTTACGCACCACAATGCCGGGCCAATGAGTGATATAATTGGGTCTACTTCTTTGACAGCATGTTCAGAGCTCTATGCGCTTGAGCCTCTTGCAGCTGTAAATTTTATGCACTACAATTTGGGTTTGAAGTGACTACTATCCTACCGTTCAAGACGCTCTTTATTACTTTCTCAATTTACCTCCACTTATTTAACAAATCGCGACCGTTTTGCCACGCATTGTTCAGCTTTTATGATAGATAAATAGAATGTAAATAGAACGGTGATTAATTCAAAGCTAAACTTTATTCACGAGGACTCAGTAATTATAAATCATAATATAATTAACGTAACGGTCAACGGTTACTGTAACAACACTAATCTGCTTGTACCATTGTTGTTTTCTGTATTACTTCTTCTACTCGGCCACCTCCGCCTTATATTGAAACGAGCGGTTCTAGAAAGAATCGGAAGGTTCCGAAATTAGAAATAAATGTCGCCACTAGAAATGGCGCAGACGATGATCAATCATTCTGGAAAATTCATAAATATTTTTTTGTGATCTGTTGTTTCTGTCACAATATAAATATTTTTAAAACATTATTATACGTCGATGAACAATAAATGTACGATTTCAAAGTTTAATAGTTATAACTTATTTAAATTTTCTCTAATTGAACTCACTTTTTCGATTACTCAACTTAGAAATTTGTGCATCTCCAAATTCTAGCACCCTAAACTGTACATGATATTGTTGCTCTTTTTAGTGCCTAATTGTACCCTTAGGGGTAATTTCAAGTTGGAGTAGCAAAATGGCAAAAATCACAATTACAACGGTGGATTATAAGGCAGATATAATTAGTTCTTTTATTTCTTAATACATACACCTAACTGATAAGTTTTTTATTTATATTTACAAAAAATAAGTAGTTAAAAGTATATTTATTAATTTATATTTAGTTATACTACCTTTCAGCTCAATTATTGCAATTCACTGCACATGAAGCGGATATTTTATTAGAAACAGTTCTGAAAAAGTTATAATTTACTTTCCTCTGTCTATAATGTCTTTAAAACTATAATTAACGTTTTTTATTGCTTTTAATTTTATGCACATAATTTCCTGAATTTTTGTACCCTAACTAATTAATTCTTATTATTAAAATTTTTACTGGATGACGTACCCACGAAATTTAAAGAATTTGCTTACAACACCACAAATTTACATACAACACCTCTTCGTACATAAAAAGCTTTCGCAAAAGCTCTGTATTACCAATAACCAAGGTATTTAAAATTAAAGTTTAGCCTATAAAGTTTTCCCCTAAATCTCATTAAACTGTGCCAATTTGTGCTTTTAATTTTGCATATAGTACTCCATGGAGTACGGCACGCTCTTTGCTCTTTTTTAAAAAGAAAATTCATGAATTAAGAACAAAGTAAATAACTGATAAAAACGCATAATAAAAGAATTGGCAGTATTAAGTCCGTTTGGTACTAGCCCAAATAAAAATCAACACTAAAGCTGAAAGAAAACAATTAATTAAAAGCAAACAGTTAGCAACTAATGGTAAGGTAACATGTAGAAACAAAATTTCTTATAAATTGCATTCAAATCCAAATCTTTGGAAAAGGCATTTAGGGCAATATATTCCTCGACGAACAATATTATTATATTACCACCAGTATACACAACATCTTTAATAAAATCAAAAGTAAAAAAAACAAAAAGTGCACCAACAAAATAAATTGGAGAAAAAGACAAGAGATCTAATAAAGATGAGAAATAAATACAAAAAGCGTCTAACAAGAGAAGGATTGAAATCTATAAACAAAGACTTAAAACATAAAATAAAGCAAGACGTAGCCACAAAAATAATGAAATAATACGACAGGTCGTAGAGAAACATAATGGACCCAAGATATTTAGAAAAAAGTTTTCTATGGAGAAATAGAAAATTACAAGCCTCATCGACCAAGTAGAAAATATTTACCAAACCAGAACATACCGTGTTACGTAGAAACCTTATATGCGACCTTATATTCCTCCGTTACTACAGAGCCTAGCCATTACCAAAGAAATTTTAAGGCACCTCTCGTTAAGAACCACACAGAAGACATACCAGAAATTACAACAACCATCCAACAAAAGCACCCGGGCCCAATGAAATAATTATTGAAATGGTAGATTTCGGACCGAATAAGCTAATCTCTTACCTGGTGGAGCTCTTCAATACTTGCGCCGACCAAGAAAATATGCAAAGCGACTGTGAGACTGCCAATATTGTTTTAATCTTTAAAACAGGTGACAAAAAGCTATCAGAAAATTATAGACCGACCTTATTAATTTTTCACTTATGTAAACTATGCCAACAGAATAACAGGCGCACTTAATTAATTCCAAAAACCGGACAGACAGGCTATAGAGCAAGATATAGTACTCTAGATCATATACAAAGAGTGAGACAAGTGATGGAAAAGTCTTATAAATATAACCGACCACTCTATATGGTTTTTATAGACTTCCACAAGGCCAAAAGTAGGGCATTAACAAACCCCCTCCTAAAATGGAGTATAAATTTCGTTATATTTAGGCAATACACAAATGTAAATATTGTTATCATGCTGTTCATTCACAAACTTACTAGAGGATGCTTTCAAAAAACAGTGGAGAACAAAAAGAATAAACACAAACGATGGGTATCTCAGTAACCTAAGATTCGCTGACGATATTGTTATTTACAAATACTATGAAGATCGAAACTATGATAGAAGACCTGCAGAAAGCAGGAGATAGAAGTGACAATAAATATGGCAAAAACAAAATTAAAAACAAATAGTAATAATGGAAGAAATTTACTATTTATTGGACAACAAATACAGCTGGCTAATGAGTACACATACTGGGGAGGGAATTGGTATTAAAGAAGCCAACCCAAGCAGCGATCAATCGAAGAATTAAACTTGCATGGTAGGCTTTTAGCACACTAAGAAATATTTTCAAGGAAACATTTAGGCAAATCCAAAAAGCAAAGATGCTCAACATATGGTCCTGAAACTTAGATGTTAACAGAAAGCAACATGGAGAAACTGAAGGTGACACAAATAAAAATGGAAGAAGCGATGTTGGGAATCAGGCTACTGGACGGAAAAAACAATTCATAGATAAAATTGGAGTGGAATTTGATGCTGTTCACTAATGATGGTGATGACTACATGAATAAAAAAAAAACGTAATTCAATGAATTAATAAAAGTTTCGGGATAAATTCAAGTTTTAATCTTCTGTTTTGTATATTCAAGTAAATAATTTTATTTTACTTTATGTGAGCCTTGTAATTTTGTGATTCTGTAGATTTAATTATTTTGCTATTGTTTTTTCTAACTATTGTCAATATATAAATCTGTACTGTTCAAGTTACTAGAAAGGCCTTACTTATTATTTTTTATTATTCTTATTATGTATTTTTGTATTACAAAAACCTTCTTTACTTTACATTTATAGAATTAAATTACTTACGAATATATTTATTAACAAAACTCAATGCCTTTAAAAAACGCTTACATAAGTTGCGATTTGTTTTGAAAATTTCCAATAATATTTTAAAGTTCATTTTGGTTTTATTTTTATGTTCTCTCTTGATTAATTTAATCAGCTATCTTTTGTAACTTTTAAATAGTATTATAAATATTGTAGTGATTATTTTTATATTATGTATACTAATGCTATTATAAATAAATACGGACACTATACTATATGTATCTCATTTGAATGATAATATGAATAATTGTCGAACTTAATTGATTCAAAATTCAAATATATAAGTTGTACGTCTGATATTAGATGAGTCATTATTGGTAGATACACACGTTCTTTAGGTAATAATGTTTCTAATTTCACATATTGAAAGTGTTTTGCAGCAAAAGAATAAGAGTAAGGTAATTTGGCGCAATATACACCTCGTATTTTCTAGTATTTTTTATAATGTTTCTTTGAGGTGGCTGGTAATTGTAGTGGATACTGCTTTGGCAGTCTTTCATAGCTAGCTCTTTGAAATTTCACAATTATCTACAAATTTTATTTTATTCTATTGCTCCACAGTGTTCTGGAATGTGGTGTTTTTTTTGTAATTCTTCCTGTGTCAGAGCTTCAAGTATGTTGCTGTAAATTTTCTTTGTATAATTTTGTAGCTTTAATATGTACTAGGAAAAAATCCGTATGTATTGCGTAACACTTGATATATGAAAGTCAATGATCTTCGATTGTGACAGATGTATCTCAATACAAACAGTCGTTTTAAATATATGTAATGATAATGATTTCGTTTGAGTTAATGTAAGTTTTTAAAACGTTTGTTATTCGTTTATATAAATCTTTTTTAATAATGTCAATAATATATTGTACTTTATTCAAGTTCGTCATTACCAAATTAGATGCTCACCAATCCAGAAGGAAAATAAGCCCTGAATTAAAATTGACGACGAAAATGCCTTAATATTTGCTGAACGTATGTCTAAAGTGTTTAAACTATATAACCTCCTAAAGGCATACCGAACTGCTCAAATAATTTTACGCATTCTTGGAATCCTTTTTCCACAAGTTAACTCCTTCCTATTTCTGCATTTTTTTTTTAAAGAAAAAGCACATGATTTGACCTAATCTCATGTGAGCTGCATAAGGAACTTGTAAGGCTAAATTAACCCTATTTTAAGACTAGGTTACGCATTATGAACAAATAAAAACTAGCACAAATAATTCTCATTCTTACACCTAACAACCTTCCTTACAAAGCTGAATCGTATAAACTAATCAGCCTTCTTCTAGTCTTATCCAAAACCTTTGAAAAGCTACACTAAAATTTACTTTTTCACTAGTTGGGATGTCAAGCAAAACACTCCACGATTGAACAAATTTATAGAGTTACAGCTATTATCGAACAAAGGCTGCAGGCAAATAGATATTATTTTGCACTATTTCTGGACATCTTACAAGCGTTCAACTAAATATGGCATAAAAGCTTTTATTACAAATTCAAAAAGCTATTGTTTTTGTGCAAAATGAGACTATATTCATATAAAATTGGGAGTACCCCAGTACAGTGTTCTAGGACAAATACGCTAAATGTCATGTGGAACAACAATTATAGCTACAGTCGCCGATGATATGGTTATACTGGCATCCCATAATAACCTGTTGAAAGCATCATAGTCTCTGCAAAGAAACCTCAATGAAGTGTAAAGCTGTTTAAACTAGTGATGAATTGGAGTTAATTAAAATAAGTCTAAATAAGTGATCTTTACTAATAGAAGACTAAGTTACTTTAAAAAGAAAAATCACCAACTAAGTAAAATGTATTGGCTAACACAACAGTTTTAAAGGCGAATTGGATTTACGGCACTGAACTCTGAGGTACCGTAAGTAACTTTAGTAGAGAAATATACTATAATTATTTACAAAAGTATGTTTACGGTACGTACGATACTTTTACCAAGACCTCAACATTTCTTATGTTATTAAAAAATAATATTACCCCCCCCCCCCCCCCCAAAGGAACTGGAAGAGCGCTCAAATAATTTGTCTCTTAACTTACTAGATAGTAGTGACATTATATTCAGACTTACCAGATAGATTTAGTTATTAACAGTAATTTGTAGAATTATGCTTATATTGTAACTTATGCTAGTCAATTATTGTATATATTGTATACATCACATTTGTCATCACATTTATTTAATATTCTAATAGGAATAGTTTGCATTTTTAAATATATATATATATATATATATATATATATATATATATATATATATATATATATATATTATCAAGACCTTTCCTACCATACAGTGTAAAGGTATGTATTTACAAAATAAAACTAAACTAATTCTTGACATAATATTTAAAACTAAAATTATTCTTGATTTCTACTCGTATGTACTAATCTGGTCCACTCCTTTTTGTTCTGTGCCATTACCTTCGCTTCTTGCCATGTTATTCCTTTCTGAAGAAGTTTTTCTTCTATTGTTCTTGTCCATGTTTTTCGTGGTCTTCCTCTTGTTCTACTAGTACCTACTTTCGATTCCCATATTATCTTAGCCTGTCTATCTTTGTCCATTCTAAGTAGATGTCCTAACCATTGTAGCTGTCGTGTTTCTATTTTTTTTCCAGTGGTTCTACTTTAAGTTCTTCTCGAATTATTTGATTTCGTATTTTATCTCTTCTGGTTACTCCTAGTACTTTCCTCAGATATTTCATTTCCATACTTTGTAGTTTACTTTCCTGTCTCTTCGTTGTTACCCACGATTCCCCCCCAAATGTCAATGTCGGTAGATAAATTCTTTTATATATGGTGAGTTTTGTTTTCCTAGAAATCTCTTTGTTGTTCAACAATGTCTTTCCTAGTGTGTAGTACAACTTGGCAGTGTTTTCTATTCGTTTGTTTAGTTCAGCTTCGTGTCCTCCTTTGCTGTCTATAGTAACTCCTAAATATGTGAAACTTTTGACTTGTTCTAATTTACTGTTGTTGATTTTTATGTGTCTGTTCTTCTTGTTTACCAATTGCCATAACCTTAGTTTTGCCTATGTTAATTTTCATGTTGTAGTCCTCTAACGTTTCTTTCCATATTTCCAGATTGTATTGTAGGTCCCTCTCCTTTGGTGCGAATATCACGTCATCAACAAACGCACATTCCGAGATGTTTATTCGTTGCATGTTTCTGTATCCTACACATAATTTCGCTACTTTTGACCTACATGCGTTAATAATGTCGTCCATGAGTAGTATGAACAGCAGAGGGCTTAGTACACCACCTTGTCTTAGGCCATTGCTTGTTATGAACTCTTTCGATTGTGAGTATCTAGTTCTTACATAGTTCCTGCAGTTTTGGTACATGCTTTTGGTGGCATTAAGCAATTGTTTTCCTACTCCCCTTCTAACTAGGCTCTTCCAGATCTTTTTTCTTGGTGCGCGGTCAAAAGCTTTTTCTAAATCGATGAAGGCTAGGTAAACTTTTCTGTCTTGTTTTAGTGTTCTTTCTATTACTTCTTTTAAGCTAAATATGTGGTCTTGTATACTATGTCCCTTTCTGAATCCGCTTTGAGAGTCTATTAGTTGTCTTGCTAGGACTTTTCTTAGTTTCTGTTCTAAAATTCTTTCATAAACCTTGCATGCTATGCTCAACAGTGTTATTCCTCGGTAGTTATGACAACTAAGTCTATCTCCTTTTTGTACAGTGGTAATATGATTCCCACTTCCCACTCTTTGGTATTCTATCGGTTCTCCAAGCCTCTTTGCAAATGTCTAAGAATATTTGTGCTCCATATTTTCCCATAGTTTTCAGCATTTCTGCCTCTACTCCGTCGTGTCCAGGTGTTTTCCCATTCTTAACGTTTTTATTGCTTCACATAGTTCCTTCATTGTGGGTTCTTCATCCGTTATTACTTCCATTCTTTCTGCTCTTTGTTCTCCTTCTTCATCTTCTCTTGAATTTTGTGTTACCGTTTCATCTACTGTTAGGATTTCTTGGAAGTGTTCTTTCCATATCTTTATCACTTCATTTTTTTCGGTTATGAGTTTACCTCTTTTATTCTTGACTTGGTTTAGTATTGTTTTCTTCTCTGTTCTACAATTTTTGAGCACCCTATAAAATAGCTTCTGGTTTTCTTTGCTGTTATGTTCCATTCTGTGTCCGAACTTCTCCCATGACTTTTCTTTAACTGTCTTTATTATTTCTTTAACTTTCTTCCTTTGTTCCTTGTATTCTTGGTATGCTTCTTCAGTTTTCTTATTTAAATAATTTTTCCATTTCCGTTTCTTTGTTTTATTTCGTTTTTAATATCTTCATTCCACCAATCTGTTTGTTTATTTTGGTTATTTATTTTGGCTACCCCACATATTGCCTTTGCCGCAAATTTCAAAATTCTTTTAAATATTTCCCATTTATTGTCTATGTCTTCGTGTAAAAATCTTTCATCCAATTTTTCGACTTCTTTCTGTATTAGTTCTTGGTATTTTGTCTGATATTGTTCTTCCTTGAGCATGTAAGTCTTAGTCTTTTCATAAACTTTTTTCTTTTGCAAGTTTTCCTTCTCTTTTGTTTGTTTTCTGTCCATGTGTCTTATTTTTCCTACTAACAGGTAGTGATCGCTGTAAATTTCGGGACCTCTTCTTACCCTAACGTCTTGAATCATATTCCTTTTGGCCTTTTCTATCAGGATGTAATCGATTATTGATTTTTCGTCTCTACTTTTAACTTCCCTGGTGTACTGATGTATTTTATTATGTTCGTAAAACGTATTTGTGACGATGAATTGGTTCTCTCTGCAAAAGTCGAGTATTCTTTTTCCATTATTGTTTCTTTCTTGTTCTCCAAATTTGCCTAGTGATTCTTCCGTTGACTTATTTTTTACTCCTACTCTTCCGTTAAAATCACCTACTGTGATTACTGTCCCTTTACTTTCTTCTGTGAGTGATGTTAGTTCGTTCCAAAATTGGTCCTTATTGTTTACATTATCGTCTTCGTTTGGGCCGTAGACTGCTATTATTGTTATTTTGTGTTGGTCTTCCCCTATTTCTACTGACATTAATCTTTCATTTATGCACGTCCAATTACAAATTCTTTTTGCCCATTTCTGATTGACAATGCATGCTACACCTCTTTTTGCTCTGATTTTCTTGGACTCCGCTGTATATCATAATATAATTATCTTCTAATTGAATCATTCCTTGGCCTTTCTTTTTTGTCTCAGTTGCTACTATTATTTCTATCTCAATTTGTCTCAGTTCATTTACTAGCTCCTTCTCTTTCCCACTAATTCCTCTTACATTCCATGTTGCTAAATTCCATGTTTCATGCTTCTTTTCAAATTTCTTTTTAGGTTCTCTTGTTTTTGTGTCTTTTTGGTGTTTGGGTTGTTTCCTATTCAAATGCCATTTCATTGCCCGGTCGTCGTCTTTATATTTGTCGTGCAATCCAAAATCTGTAATCAGTTTTTTGAGTCGCCGTTGGTTATTTCTCTTACTTTTCTTAACTCTTTCTTTGTCTCTTCCCATCTCCACTCTATTCCATCTATATACAGCTTTCTAAATCCTATTTTAGCGGTTTTTCCATGTGTTCTCTCCTCCTGGGCCCTTTTCCTGATTATGCCTTGTATTTCTCTGTCTTTCTTGGATAAATCATCGTTGATAAATATCTTGACCTCTTTATTCCCTTTTAGTTTGCTTTTGTTCATCATAACTACTTTCTTATCATTGGAATTTTCTAGCTCGATTAGACAGGTTTTTTGGCCTAGTTTCTTAGCTGATTTAATTGGTACTTCTATTCCCAGTTTCTCTTTGAATACATTCAATATGCCTTCTTTCAAAACCTTAGGGTCATCGATATCAATTTCTAAGCCTTGTATCACTAAATTATTTCTCCTTTTTTCGTTTTCTAATCTCTCAACTTTTCCTTTTATTTCTTTTAGTTCCCTTGCCATATGTTCATTTTCACGTTTGATGCTTTTGTTTTGTTCTTGTAATTTTTTGATCTCGTCTTTATATTCCTGTTGGTTCTTACGAATTTCTTTGACTTCCGTAGTGAGGTTCTGCATCATAACAAACATTTTTTGTAATGTATCGTCTTGATTTCCTTTTTTTTTCTGGCGATCTCTTTGTTAATTTACTTCTACTGAATACGTCTATTTGTCCCGACGGTTTCCTTTTCTTTGTTCCATCTTCCGATGTATTAAATTCATTCTCAGAACTATCCATATTTTAGGTTTTATTTTAATAATTCTGAGTGCGGCTCTGTTCCGTATTTACTATTTACAATATTGTATGTACAGCTGTGCTCAGCGATAAGAGCCTTGCCCGAATCTACTTCTCGGAGGTCAAGTCTCCTCTGATGCAAGTACTTAAATATTAAACTGAGAAATTAGCAGTTTTCTCTTACTTTAATTGGCACACTTATTTTTATTACTTCCACCTTCACCGTTATGCTTTAAATAGTATTATTATTTGGTCGAAACCTCCCAAAATGGGTAAATTGCTTCGGAGCGATTTATAAACGTCAATGTCACCTTTCACTTGTTAACTTGATCCCAAGTTAAATATAAACGGATCTTTATTAGAATTTAAAGGGTACTTTGTTGTACTTTGTTTGAACGATCTATCTTATATTCGAGTTTATTTACTTAGAGATGGTTGAATTGGTGTATCCAAAAGTATATTGGTTTTATTTCTTTGGGGCCTATTAAGGTTTTATTTAGTTTTGTTAAATTATTCTACATATTTAAATTTTTAGTTTCCAGTTGGTACATTTTCAGTCTGCATTGCTGTTTTGTTTCCTTTTCTATAAGCTCTTTGTAAGCTAAAGTCTTTTTAATTTTAATCTCATCCTATACGGTTTTGAATTCTGTACTCTAATAATTAATAACCGTTATAGTTAATTATGATCCTATCCTAAATTTTTGGTTGTCCAAGAAAAGTCTAAATATTTACGTTTCCGATTCAAATGCGCAACACTTTTTTGTAAACTATGAGTAATTTATTTTCTTTTTCCTTAATGTTTTGCTTGCAAATATAACAGGTTTACTTTGCCCGATTTGTCTTTGTGATAATACTGCGGACCAACATCTAGAGCGTTAGTGGTAACAACCAATGGCTCGCTGATGTCGAAGTAGCTAAGTATCAAAGGGTTTTTTATCATTTTTTTTAAATATATGGTTAATGGTAAAATAATTTTTGACATATCTTCTCTAATGTCTGATTGGTTAATGCTAAACTTGATTTGAATTGTTTGTTATTGTAAGTATAGGAATATTTTTTAACTTTTTTAGCTAGTTCAGAATTTGATCTTACTCCATGGGCAGTTATTTGATGTTCTAGATATTTGATACTTTTCATAACAAACGCCGATATTTGCACTTATACTTTGGATTTTTATTTGCATAGCTGTTGAAACTTGTACTGATTTTATTTTTTACGTATTTTTCTTAAATGTATTTTAAAAATTACATCATCCAAATATACTAACAGTAAGCATATTTTGACATGTAATGATAAAAATAAAAGTAATGGTGTAACTTTACGAACTGAAAGATTAAAGCTTTAATAATCTTTGTCCTCGTTGCTCGGCCGTCGCGCACCGTCTCTAATGCTGTGACAAGCACCGCGTTTAGTCGACCGCCATTATTACCCCTTGTTCAAAATGAACGCAAGTACTCAATTATTTTTAGTGACCGAGTAGGCCGTCAGGAATTTGAACCCATGATTGAGACCGGGGGGTTCATCCGCACCGCAGCCAAGCGTCTCAACTATACACCACAATTTATTTTATCTAGCATTTTTAAAAATTAGCAATAACGATTACTTGCGCAGGAAACCTGTTTATGTCGATCTGTTGGTTCTAGTCTGATACTATCCGCTTTAAAATTCAATTCTAAAAATCTTTCTAACAATCAGAATTTGATTGTTTGGAATTGGATACATGGTGAACTATAAGGTGAGTCATAATCTTCCGTAACTTTTTATTTTTTTAAATCGCGGATTTTTTTGAGTCCATGGAAATCTGTAAGTCTGTAAAAATTGACATTTCTGAATTAAACGTATTTAGTTGCATAGGTGAAAGTTGAAATATCTGTTTTTTATCAACTTTTTTATATTTGTTGTGTAGTTTTCTGATTACGACTCGTTTTTCTCCATCTAGATGTGTTATTAATTTCTTTTTGTTTTGTTGCCATGTTCTCAATTATTTGATATTAAATGCAGGTTATATACATCTATTTGCATTTTTTCTAGGTCTGGGTCTTTTATGACTTGATTCCTTTCTATCTCTTTCTTCTACGGATTTCTATTCATAACTAGTAAAAGTGCCCCAACCGAAGACGAGAAACCCAAGCTAAATATTTGGTTCAGAGTTTTATCGGTAATTGAAGAAAAAGTGAGCCAATAATCGTTTTATCAACTATGCTTAAGCATGATGACATTCGTTCGCCTATATTCGATTTCACATAAATTAAAGTTGTGGCGCATACGCTTACCAACAGCAAGAATTAACAATTGTTAAATTACTTTATGATAATTTATGTTTTGACCTAAATAAAAAATCTAAAACCTTTATGCGACGTTTGGCAACAAACCAGCTCGAATAAGTTATTGACTTTTGAAATCGGTTTATAACTGTAAGAGGAGTTGCAATGTTAGCTACAAACTTACCAACGAACACACACAGTTACATTTTGCAGTTTTATAGAGTAGATAAGGTATTTTACAGTGATAATTTTGTACCAGCTTAGCTGGTACTATTCTGTTGTTGATCCTTTGTTTTGTAACCACGGCTGTTTTTTTCTTATTTTAGTTCCTATTTTCTTTGGTGTCACCATATTACCTTTTCTAGCAAGATAATCCTATAGTTTGTACATTTTCTGTTCAAAATTATTATTTTATATTTATAACATATGCTGGATTTTGGTAGTCTTATGCTTTCGGTATATAAAATTAGATCTAAATTTTAGGCATTTTTTTTCTATATAAAAATGCATTTAATCGGTGCACTCATCAAAGTCAAGATAAACGGTTCTTTATGATAATAAAATAAATAAAATAGTCGACATGTTTTTGATAGGTTTATTATAAAATGTGTAGCTCTAGTACCAATAGGAATTTTTAAATCTGGGTTTACTAATATAGTAAGGTAAACTTCCTTAGAGGCTTATATATAAAAGTATTGGAATTTCAGGTTTCTTCTAGTTCGTTTTCTTAACTAATCAAATTTATTTCGTCGTGTGAACGTTCTTGTACTTATATTTTTATATTATCAATAGTGTTTTACTGACCTATAGCATTGCTGGTAGATATTGTTTGTGGTTAATTTGATCTAACACTAGTTGCTAACATTTTCGTGTATTGTGTTCTCTTGTTATGTCTTCATATCTGTTGTTATAAAAATAATAATATTTCTGTTTTCTACTTTATGGTAGTGATTTTTTTATACAAATTCTTATCTTCCTATCTTTTTTTTTGAATATCAATTTCTATTTACTAGACTTATATTTACGTGTTTAGTTGTCCAATACAACACGATTTCTATTGTTTCGACTAACTGTTTCGGTTTTATGTTCTAAGAGAAAATGTCTATTATAAATTGCTATCATGGTAAACTGCATTTTACTTACCATTTACGCCATTATTTGGGAGTATTTTTGCATCTAATCGTGTTTTTGTAGTTTTCAGTTTATAAACAAAATTAGTTGTATTATTATCTCATATCTTTTATCTGTATAATTCCAAATTTTAATTTTCTTCTTTTTTTAGTTCATATCAAGCTTTAATATTTGACCTAACTACTAATAAATCATAAGTTAGCTTATGTGGTTTACTAGAAGTTAAACAGAAAACATAGATTATTAGTATTTTGTTGTATATACTAGCGCATCTTTCATATTTATTGATTATCTAGAACAATAAATCTAACGTATTTAAATTTTGATAAAATATGCACTTGTGCCTAGCTGCTGTAATATCTTATTCAGTTTCAGGCAGTTGCGGTATTTAAGGTGCCGTGGATGAACCAGCTTGTAGCAATTTTCTTATTAATTTTTATCGTCCTTTGCAATGTTATTATATTGAGTATAAATTTACGTAGCTTTTTGAGATTATACTTTTATATGATTATATTGTTTAATTATCGGTTATCTTTAGCTATTATCATTATTAGCGCCATTTAATTATTGCTACACGTTATGATATGTTAATCTACTTCGGTGACACAATTACACAAATTTACGCAGTTGTTACTCAATTAGATATTTATTCTTAATTGATAATACATATTAATCAAATGCTTTTTATTTATCGTTACATGCTAACAACTTATAAATTACTTGCGTTGCGTACTATTGGCCTTTCATATCGGAATTTGCCATCGATTTTCACAGTTGTAGCATGCCCTGAGCTTATAATTTTTCGATAAGGCGACTCGGAACTATTTCAATACATTTGAAGCGTAGTGGTTGTCGGCATATAGTGGCTGAAGACTGAACTGCAGTACCGTCGACGGTGGTTGTAGACTAGCGGCCGCGTTTGGAATACTTTATCCTTGAAGAAACCTTCTGTCTTCTGAGCTTTGATGCGCTTTTTAAGGTATACTTTAAACTTTGTTATCCGTTACTACTATAGTATGTTTACGAAATTTGGTGTCATTTTGTTGCTTTATTTATTACCTTAGGTACACCATACACTTAACTAATTACAGACCTATGCACAATGTTCATTGTTGAACTTGGCGGGTGCTATTTAAAGTTGCTTATTACAAATAAACTAATTGTAGGTGAATACACTTTTAAGGGAAGCTAGAAAACTAACAGAAAATTTTAATTGGTTATATAGTTTACTATTATCTAAGCGTTGCAGATGTTTAAAAAATTACGTCCAATTATATTTTTCTTATCATCAACTTACAAATAAAGCATTAATTATAGATGTATTCAATTTATTGGCAGCATTTAATGCTCTACATGAACCGAATTTTACGTATATTATTTATCCTTTTTACCTTTTTATCTTTTTAGTTTCTATTTGATAACTTTATGGGCTGCATAAATTTTTTTAATAAAAAATAAAATCTAGTTGTAGATTTAACGATTGTTTTTAGTTTTTAATATATTTTTTAATCATACCGATGCACTTCAATTATCATATTAACTTCAGGCTGGTGGTATATTTAACTTTTTGTGTTACTCTCTAAATTTCTCTTTTTAATGTTTACTTTGAGTGGTCATTTAATCATGTTTTTTATTTAAAGTAATTTTACAATTTGTCGGTAATTAACGTTCAATAAACAACATAATTCAAATACTTACATCCTGAACTTGTACATATGACTTAGTAGAAACAGTGTAATAACAATTTTTCTAGTATAACTGAATAATTGTTTGCATATATACATATATACACACACTCAAACAAAATGGTGTTGCAGTTATGGTGGCTTAAACCTCTTCAGTCTACGTTCCTCATATTTGTTATCTAAGAAGGATTCTACTAGTTTTTTGGGATTGGCGACCAGCCGGTTATAGTAAGAGTTGTAAAGTCTGGCCATTAATCGTAATTGCTTATCAAAATTAGAATTACATGAATTTTGTAAGACCAAATAAGCCTAAATAAATCTTTATAACATGTAAGAGAACTATGTTTTCCGAAGGTAATTGGAAGGCACGTCCTATTTCAGTCCTAATTCAGTACATTTTTGCTAAGTAAAAATAAACCTAATTGTTTTTGTTTAGTCTGTATTTTTATCTTAGTTAATCGTATATTTAAGTAGATTTGTAGTATTTGTAACTTTCTGATGCAGGAATTGTTGGTTATTAAACGAAACAATACGACAGGTCTCTTCTTGTAGCCAAAGTTACGTGAACAGATTTTGGCATATTAATTTTGATATGCTATTTTTAAACTATATTTGTAATGTAGATTTGAAAGGTATGATATACAGAATGTGCGTCCAAGTGAGGGGCTAGTATGACGGTATCGTCGACAAATACGACTGTTAATATATCTCTTGTAGTTGGTACGTCAGCAGTAAATAGGGGGTCGCAAGTATATATACGAAATATGTATATAAAATATTTGACCAAGAAATGCTTGTCAGCAGGATATGATTTAATAATTTGAGAGACATTTGAGGGCAAAATACGCTTAATTTTATATAATACACTCTATCCAATGCTTGTAGCACATCAACAAATACAGCCTTCAAAATCTCCGAGAATGTTATCAACTACTTTGTGAATTTATTCAATGGTGGTGTCTTATTGTCTAAATTCAAATTAATGGTGGAGTATTAATTTGTATGTTAAAAGTCTTATTCTCTTTTGCAATAATTTCTAAAGGACCTTGGAAATCACTGGTAATAAGTTAATTGATCGGTAAGATGGGACGTATTGTTTAGGCTTGTCTGGTTTGGAAATTAAGATAATCAAAGGAAATTTTCTATTGTGGTGGGAAGAATCATAGTCTCAGCGTACTATTAAAAAAATACGCTACGAATCTAAAGCCTTTGTCTGTCAGTTCTTTTGAAATATTATCAGTGATCAAATCGTAGACGGTACTTTATGTAGATTTAAATTAATAGTAATGTCAAGTTTAAACTTAATATTATTTTTTTTATTGAAAGGCCCATCCAGAAAAGTGATTCAGACTTTTCTTTATTCCAAATTTCAAATCGAAAGGGTGCAAATAATCTGAGTCACTTTAAACCTGCTTTCTATATAGTTCAAAGAGATCATTTGTGTTATGGTTGCTTCCAGCTTTTAGTTACTTTCTAGATGGAATATCCACTGACTTTTGTTAATGACAATTTTTCAGGTAGTTTTGTACTGACTTATTTTTGATGTCGAAAATTAGTTTTTTAAGATCAGTAGCAGCTTCATTTAATTAAAATGCTTTGTTGTTTGCCACTGCCTGCGAAGTGGTCTACGCTTATCAGCGATTTTTGTTTAACAATTATAGGACAAACATTATTTTAATGATACAGTGTTTTTTCGAGAGTTGACGGCCAGCTAGCTTGCTGAACGATGTTAATGAAGTTCTTTGATGAAATGTTTTTTTAATAGTTCTTTGAATAGATCCTAATTTGTGAATTCACTCTCCAGAAAAAAGTTTTTTTTTATTTATTAGCACATATGACTAATTTCTTTACATACACAAAAATAAAGTAGATCAGACGGTTTGATGGCCAATATGTTGATAGATGCTGAGTACCATTATTGCTTTCATCAACTCTCTCTCAGAGTTAGCCTAGCTTCTCATGCTATAAATTTAGCATAAAAATCGCCCGCTACTATAAACCTAGTGCCCAAAACGTGGAAAAATATTTCTCATATTCTTGCTTATTATTCTGGCATTTTGGACAATATACTGATGATATTACAATTGATTCTTTCCAATCTTCTACCATTACATTTGTAGCTTGAAGGTAGTCTTTTTTATGTTCTTGTAATTTATAATGCTTTATAGTCCTTTCAATAATGGCCGCTGTACTTGCATAGGCTTTACCATCAAATTGTTGCTTTATACCGTATAAAATAAAATTTTTATCGGTAAATGTGTTTATTATACCAATATAATATTTGTATATTTATTGAAAGGAAAAGTTACTAACTTATTTTTGTGCTATGACAGTTTATTGGTGTTTCACTCAGTTATTTTAAGGTGCCGACTTATTTTTAAGACAAAAGTTGTTAACAGGTTTAAGATTGTTTCAGTTTGATCTATTAAACTTTCCTAAATTTTCTTCGAATCGTTTGTGTCATCTGACTAGTTTATTAGTCTAGCTGTACTGCAGTACTGGAATGTCTGAAATTACTGGTATTTAAAGCTTGAACATAAATAAGATTGGTAAGACATATTGTACAATGCGCTAAGTAGGTATTGCAAGTTGCTTGGGTCTGAGTGAGGATAACAATTATTTTTGTAATTGTTTATAAACAAAAGAACTCCAAGAATTGTCTGGATGATTCCTACTTCAATTATGTGTTTTACGTTCTGGCGCATCTTGAGCTTCTGTTGTAAAAGTTTTTTCATATGCCTAAATCGCTGGCAATAGCATATTGGGAGGTTTGACGTTTTCAGTCAGAAGGTGTAATTTTGCTCACTAGTCTTCTTTTACTATTTTGTTTTATTATTTTTGGCTGATTTGAGTTCGTTGAAGAAAACGGGTAACTGGGTGTATGATTATTTTGACTTCTAGTACAAAGATCGGTAAGAATCTTGGTTTGGTGTTTTCTGGATTTAACCGGTATTCTGCTGTTTTTGTTTGCTTGTTCTGTTGAGTTACTGTATCATTGATTTTTTTCCGGTTATATTTCTTATTTTCAACTAATTTTGCTATTGATTCTAATTGTGATAATTAACGCTGATGACAAAAATAGATTTGCAGCTACAGAACCATTGTTTAACAATTACACGCTATTATTTGCAGAAAACAGCGTGTATAAATTGTTTACTAGCTGTTTGTGTATGTTAATAATTTAAAAGTATAAATTGTAGTTCTTAAATCTTTTCAACTTGCATAGGTCAGAAAATGTTACCTGTATTTGTTGCATTGTTATATGCCATAATAAGTATTATAATAAGCTTGGGGAGGCGATGGCTCAGATGGTTCAACCAGTTGGCTCTGTCCTCTAGCTGGCGCGCACAAGTTCGAGTCTCGCTCAACCCATGGGTGTGTGTGAATATCCTAACATTTAAGTGCATGTTAGTGGGCACAATAAGGTCTTGAGGCTGCAGTGTCTGTAAGTGCGCAAATATATATATATATATATATATATATATATATATATATATATATATATATATATATATATATATAGTAGTACAACTGTAGTTTCTGTTACAAGTTTATTTTGAGGTTTTTGATTGTATATTATCTTCCATAATAGTCTTAGTTGATGTATATTTATTATTTTTTGAAATTTCAATATTTTCAGCAGCATTTCTAGCGTTTTTAATCTACTTATTAATTAATACTGCAATATAAGTATTTTATGCCCCTAAGTTTTAATTTTAAATATGCTAGTGTCTTATCTTACATTAATAAATGATATTTTATACAAAATGCTTTCAAATTTACACTAAATACACCTAAATATGTGGAAATACACATCCAATTTTTTTTATTCCTCTTTATTTAGAACCTGCCATACAGTTTACAGACCTAGTTAGCAATTTTCCTTAATTATTTTAAAGTCGTTAGGTGTTTGGTTACTCTATACCTATATACTAAACATAATTTAATTAGCTAAAACTAAAACTACATGGCTTGATTTAACTTTAATCAATGATTTTAAGTATTTAGGCAAATCTGTTTGGCAAGTCTAAGGGTTTGAACCTCTTACTACACGAACATTTAATAGGTCGCTGGCTAAATTGTTTGAATGTACACTGAGTCGTCTGCGATAATTACTACTCAACTTTGGTATTATTTCACTGACCGAACTTATTCCAAGATTGCAACTTATAACCTTGTTTGCGACATACCACGGAGCATCCACTATTTGATGCAGCACTTTAGCTTAGAATCTTCTGATTGTATTTATGGAAGAGTTGACTACTGCACCCCATAACTGCAAGCCATACGTCTAGATTGGTCGTAGAACTGTTTTGTAAAGAAGTAATTTGTTGACTGAACTTCTATCTAGCAATCCATATATTTTCCTATATTTAAGTCCTAATTGTTTATGTTTGACCCAAATATGTTGCTTCTAAGTGAGACATCTGTCTAAGTGCACCCCTAGATACTTAGCTGTGCCTTGTTGGGGAAGTTGTCCGTTGAGAATTACTGGAGGGTAAATTTTTCGCTTCAATGTGAAGGCCACCTGCGCAGATTTTGTTTCATTGGCTTTAACACGCCATTTTCTTAACTAAGTTTACAATTTGTTGAGGTGAGCTTGCAATTGGTAGGATGCTACGATGGGATCTTGATGGGATTTTGATGGGATTTCAAGATGTCTGTCATCAGCATAAGTAGCAATTTTTGTTAGTCTGGTTGTAGGTAAGTCGGGAGTATAGATCAAGTATAACAATGGTTCCAAAATGCTCACTTGAGGAACTCCAGAATTGGCTCGGATAAGGTGGTGAACTCGTTTTATACTTTGACCAGAAAGTGTCTGTTTGTTAAATATGTGTACACTATTTGATAGAAATTTTTTGGTAACACATTTTTAATTCTGAACAATAAGCCGTCATGTCGGACCTTATCAAAGGCCTGGCCAGTGTCAAGAAACACCGCAGAGCAGTATTTTTTGTTTCCAGCACATCACTTATTTTGTGCACTTGTTCAATCGTGGAGTGCTGCAGACGGAAACCAAATTGGTGTTGTGGTATATACCTAAATACGACTTTTTACAAGTGTAATTGTGTGTTTTTGGGTACTTTCAAATTGCTAATAATTTTGGCTTTACTATCTAAAGAATGTTACAGTTTTTTTGTTTGCGAGTTCTTTTTCTAAAAATTGGATTTTTCTAGCATTTTGCTCCAAAACGTAATAAATTACATAAATAATTCTAAGGTCTTCAAGTACTTTGTAATTTTTTTGTACCAACTTTCTTCAATTACTTGTGCATTTATCAAAAATATCAGACTTGGTTATTTTTTGGAATTTTCTTACAAAATATATGTTTTAATCATACTTTATTTTTTATATTAAATAATGTCGAATCATATAAATTTATATTGTCAAAATAAATGCTTGATTTTCTTGTACTTTACATATAAATTAAGAATAGCTGGCTGTCGCTGCAGCCTAGTGGTTACGGGTTCTTCTGTCCGGGAGTCTCGCTAAAAATCTATAAGAATATGTGACGCCGTAGTGTTTAAGTCGTATTTGAGTAGCCACAATAAACCATTGAAGATGTAATATCAAAAACCTCAAATAAAAAACTAAAAATAATAAAAATTAAAGAATTTTTCTTGTAAATTTGTTTGTTAAACAATTTACCTAACAGATTGTCCGTGTAATTACAAACAATCTTTCAGTTTTTAAGTTTTTGTTGGGACTTGGAACCTATTTGCATGCATACGACAAATTCCATAAACTAATTTGGTGTTTATGAACATATGCTAAAAATAACATCTACTATTTGTAGGCTTTCGTGGCAACAGAGGAAGACAGTTAAAGGAGCTATTGTCTAAAGTAACAAATCTGCAGTGTACACTAAACAGAGTAGAGATCCAAGAACACTATCTTGTGTAACACCAAAGTAGAGTTTTTTAATTTCCGACACTTTATTGTTAGACTTCACCTGGAAGTAGCAATTTGTAAGATAAGATTCAAAAAGAAGAAATATATGTTTTCATTTTCTAGGTATTTACTTAATTTACAACAATGTTCAATCACTTTTATGTTAATTTTAATTTCATTGATTTTAAATTGTATTCTGTTGGTGAAAGTATGGAACTTAAATTTTTAACCATTTCAGGGTAATTTTTAATCTCTTGTATAAATATTGAAGAAAGTTTTTGAATATTTTCAGGGGAATTTTTAGTTGTATTTTGTTTATCATCTTTCGTTTGATTTAATAGAGCGAAAACTCTGTTTATTTGCGGTACAGAATTGCTAGTTGAGGAGTTAACTGACTTTTTAATTTTAATTTGTTGTCCCTTAGAGATAATTATTTGTTTTTCACTCTTAATCCTACGCACTTCGTGCTAACTGTTTTCTTTATTTAAAGTTTTATCATCTGATTATATATTTATATGTCAATGTAATTTTAATTTTGAATATTTGCTTAGTATGACTGGAACAATTTCTGTTGATGAGTGGTCGGTTATGAAAACTGTTGCTGATAGTCACTCACCGACGAAGAGGAATTTTGGTACAACTGAAAATCGTTTAAGAGTTGTGATTGTTGAGATAATCCTAATGGTCCAGCTACAAGAGATTGTGGTTGGTAATAAACGCCGTTTTAGTAAGGGTTAAGTGTGTAATTAAAAGTAAAGTCCGGCTTTATGCTTTAATATTTGTCACTGAGGCCCGACACCGGGCCGCCGGGCTGCAAATTATTTAGGTACCAAATTTTATTTTAGGTTTTAGAACTGCTAGTCTTCAACAGTAACAAGATAAAATAATATAATTAATTATCACTTATCTGGTACACCAGCTGATTGATGACCTTAAAGAGCTTATTAATGCACTTGAAAATCCAACGAATATGGCCAACACAACCTTGTGCTACGAAACTCATACTAAATTTGCAAATGAGAAAAGCACTAACGTGGCATTATTTAAATTTTCACTACCATTTAATTAAAAAATTAGATTATAAAAAAATTATATTAGACGAAATGATTTCTTATTTTGTTGGGTAACGACAGACGCTTAGATTTATTTTTACTTTTCTATTATAGTGTACAATGAAGATTTTAAAACCGTGTAATAATTTATAAAGGTAATGTAATTAGTTACTTTATATAGTAATAAAACAATTTACTGTGGCTTATAGCAAAATTAGTAAAATTTTAAATTGTGTGTTTTAAAGCTGCACTTCTTCAACTTTTATATACTTAATTTAGATGGATTAAAGGAACTGTAATTTTTTTTAAGTTTTAGTGAATGATAGTTGCTCATGTACGCCATATGTAATTGCAAAAATAATCTGTTTGAAAGAGCTACTACTATTTAAAATGCTAACAAGATAAGGTTTATGAATAATTTAAATTCAATTAAAGTTTTATCGCCCTAAGTGACAAAGCATTTAAATAAATTTGAAAATGTATTTAAATCTGTTAGTCTGTTTATCCACTGTTGAATGTATTTACATTGCTCCAGTATCTTTTCTGTAACGGTAGAGCGTATAACATTAAAGCGTGTCGCGACTTCCTTACGTCCTACCCTTCTTAAAACGAAAAGGGGAAAGTACTGGAAGTTAACTGCTCTCTGCTTTGTACTTAAATTGTTAATATACATCAAAAGGCGTGCTTTCAAATTGCTTTGAAATATGTTCTTAAATTTTCAATTGCTTTTTTATGCACGCATACAAAAGAAACAAAATAAGTATTATATGAATGATTTGTTAGAAGGAAGCTGTACAAAATGTTTTTCGAACGGTATATATAAAAAAAATATTAAGTGCTGAGCAAAAACCACTTGCCGGGAAGAATATTCTTTTCTATGTGAAAAAATAATTACAACCAGGATGGGCCGGAGCTACGAAAAATATGGACTACGATCGGAATAATGTAGTGTACAGTGATGAATCCTTACTTACCTATGGATTCTAAAAAGAAAGGCACAGATAACGCAAAGACGTTTCGTACTATAGTTAGTTAAACATCCTGTTAAAATTTTTACGCGGAAGCCGCTGTAATTCACGTGAATTTTTAATGCCTAAAAGTTGCTACAATTACGCCAGTGCGATCCCCTATCATTAAACAAGAAATATTTCGCTTAAAAATAAGATTTGAAATTTTATAAGAGGATAATAATCAACATCCAGACATCTAAATTTCGATATGTTTATGGCAATACCAATTTTATCCAAGCATAAAATTCGAGAAAAGCGAGTGTTAAGTCTGAAACAGTTATCTTCAAGAATATGAAAGATAATAAACGAAAACATTGTAAAATGTATCTATAATTAAAGTAAATTTATATAATTACCTGATTATCTACATTATTATAAATTATATTATGTTCTTCTCAGTTTTAATTTTGTAGGGAATGTAGTGACCACTGCGGCATCTTGAATTGCTTCTCTCCATTTTGCTTGGTCTTGTGCTTCAATTGTGAGTGTATGCATAGATTTTCCGGTTAACTTTGCGATTTGATCCATCCGTCTGGTAGGTGATTGACCTTTTCCTTCTACCTTCCCCTGTATTACTAATTTTTCCATGTTGTCAGGTTCTTTCCTCATAATATGTCCAAAGTATTCTAGTATCTCGAGTTGTATTTCGCTCGACAGTCGTCTCTTAATGTTAAGCTTTTGGAGTATTGATATATTTGTTCGATGTTCTGTCCATGAGATGTTCAGCATTCTTCGCCAACAGAACATTTCTGCGGCATCAAATTTCTTCCTCTCTTTTTGTGTGAAAGTCCAGTATTTGCTGCCCCATGTTAGTATAGGGAAGATTAAGCATTGTATCGGTCTGCATTTTATTTTCTTCGATATCTTGTCGTCTTTCCATATTCTTGTTAATTTTTTCATAGCCGTTCTAGTCATTTTACGTCTCTTCCCGATTTATTTTTTTGTTGAACCGTCATTTGTTATTAGTGACCCCAGGTATGTGTATTATTGTACTATTTTGTAATTGTTTATTTGTTGTATGTTGGGTCTTTGTTTAATACTTTCCATAGTTTGTGCCATTTAACTTTATCGAATGCCTTACGATAGTCAATGAAGCAGATATACAGGGGGAATGCTGAATTCCTTGGCTTTTTCTATTAATTGTCTCAGTTTCATTATATGATCTCTAGTGCCTCTTCCTGCTATGAAACCGAATTGTTTCGCTGGTATTTGGGAATTTAAATAGGTTTTGAGTCTTTAGTTAATTATGTAAAGAAGCATCTTGTTGGTGTGTATATTGATGCGATTGTTCTGTAGTTTTCGCATTTAGTAACGTTGCTTTTTTCGTTATAAACATAGCTTCAGCCCATTCCTTAGGCCATTGTTGAATGTGCCATATCTTGTTACATAAGGTGTATAGCTCATCAATTCCTATTTGGTCCGCTGCTTTGATTAACTCAGCTGTTATTGCATTTAGGCTAGGAGCTTTCCTTGGTCTCACTTTGTTTATAGCAGATGCATTTTCGCTTTTTAATATATCGGGTTCTTCATTGTAGTTGTCCATTGTGTTTATAATTTTTTGTTGGCTTAGATTTCCAGAGTATAATTGTTCGCAGTGTTGTTTCCATATTTCTGTTATGTCGTGCATGTCTGTTTTTGTTTGCCCCTTTTGATCTTCAAGCGTCCAAGTTTTGGGTTTGTAATCGCGCGTAAAATTTTATTTTTCGAAAGAGGTTTGCAGGTTGGTTTGTGATTGCATGGTTTTCAATTTCTTTGTTCTTGCATGCTCTTTTTATTTCGCGGTTTAGTCTTTACCAATTGTTTTTGTCTTCGTCTCTATGTAATCCTATTTTTGCCATTTCTTTACGTTCTTCTATTAGTTTGAGCGCGTTGTCAGACATCCAGTGTTTTCGTCTGGGTTGCGCTTTGGTCATGTTTGTATTGGCTGCTTCCAACAGCCTGTCCTTAATATCGTGCCATATTTCTTCGGTAGATGAGTCGGTATTATATTTTAGCTCACTCTGTTTTAATTGATTAAGAAATTGATTTTTGTTCTCTATCCTTAAAATTTTCTAATGTTGCTGTTCTACTACTAGTTGGTGGTCTGAGCGGCATATTGCACTCGGATATGTTTTTACGTTGGTGCAGGAAGACCTTCATAGAGTTTTTGTTAAAAATAGTCAATATAGTTTCTTGTTTTATCTCCTAGGTTTTTCCATGTATACAATCTTCTGATGAAATAATTAAATATAGTGTTCATATTAGTATAGCCGTTTTCGTTGCAAATTTTAGTAAGCGTTCTCTTCTGTTGTTCTTAGGTCCGATACTGAATTTACCTACTATATGTCTAATGTGATGATCTTGTTTTGTTTCTCCTACTTTGACGTTGAAATCGCCACATATTACAGCGAGGTCTTTGCTAGAAATTCTTTGGATAGTTGCTTTGACTTTTTCATAAAAGTCTTCAATTGAAGCATCTATGGATCGTGCGGTAGGTACTTATATGTGAATTATGTTTATGTTTTGTGGCTTGGCATTTAGTTTTATCCGAATGATCCGGTCGTTTATTACTCTATTATGGTCTTTTGTAGTTTTGTGGAGACTATTATGGCTACTTCAGCATAGTTGTTTGGCGCGTCTTCTGAAAAGTATATGTAGTTGCTGTTGCTCGTTTTGAAGTATCCACTTCCTGTCCAATGTGTCTCCGCGAGGCCTGCTATTTCAATTTTGTATTTCGATATTTCTTTTTATGATGGCTAGTTTTCCGGTGCGAGTTATTAAGCCTTACATATTTCTAGTGCCTACGCGTATTTCTTTTCTGAATTGTATAGATGAAGGTATATTAGTTTCAGTAACATAGTTTCTACCCGTTGCCTGGTTTCCTACATTCGTGTGGCCGGTAGCATACTTCTCGCTGTTCAACCTGAACTTAGAGCAGCGCCGGTTGTCAGCCGGATCGCCTGACGTTGTCCGAGGCAATTCTGTTTGTGACATCATGTGCAGTGGTTCTCATGAGAAGTAACGTAGTGAATTTCCATGTCTTTCTGCATCGCAATCTTACGGCCGTGCCTAGAATATTTTATTTCCTTCCTACCCTTCATATCTGAAGGGCGTTTTCCTATCCGGCATGCGGGGACGCTCTATCTAGTGGTTACAGGCTCCCCCGAAAGTATATCATGTAAATAAGTGAAAATAACTTTAACACTTGGAAATACAACAATTTAATTAATATTACGTGGTTTGTGATTAATAAATTTTAGGAACTTACAAAGAGCGTAAATGTTATATTTAAACAAAAACAATTAAGCCAATGTAGAATCTGATTTATTTTTAAGTTTAATTGGTTTTCAAAAATACTATCACTGAATAAATAATTGTTATTTGTAGAACCATCATCACTTTATGAATTAAGCTCTCTGGCATGTTCCAACTTTTTATAGGGCGTCCTACATCTTTCCTTTGTAGTGGATTGTGTTGTAGGACTTGGCTAGGCAAATAACTGCCATCGATTCTAAGCACCTGTTGTTTCCATTTTTTCGGAAGTAACTAATTTTGTCATTGATTGCGAGTTACTTAAGTTTTTCCTGATATCTGTCTCTGTTCTCGTGTCCCACTTTATCGATCGTAGAAACTTTATTTCTGTTGTCTATGTTTGTCTTACATCTTTTTTTTCCTAGAGAACTTTTACTACCATCCAGTGGAGTTGGCAAAGCTATGACTTTGTAATATTTTAACAAGGTTTTTTATGCAGTGCTTTGCTAGATTATTCTCTATCGTGCCATACGTTTTTCGAATTTTGTTACTTTATTATTATTATAGTCATAACCATAGGTCACATCACATCCTGAATATTTTAAATTCTGAATACATGTTGTCAATACAAATTTTTAACCTAACTGGATTTTTCCCAGAAAAGTTAACTCTTTTGTCTCTGATTTTGATATTTTGCAATTATGCTTTTATGCGTTTAGTTTGTGTATCGCTTTTTGTAGGTCGTTTTCTGAGGATGTAATCGTTACTTGATCGCCAGCAGAAAGTGAGACATTTACTGCTTTGATACACTATAACATAATTCTCCGTGGTGTTTCCTCTTCAATTTTTTAATAAGATCGTCTACGTATAGATAAAATAGTAGAGAAATCAAGCAGCATTGCTACCTTACTTCTGATTTAATTAATCGGTTGTGTATCAGTAAAATATTTTTATTAATAATGATAGTATGTTTGTATAGTTTTGGAAACCTTTGTGCTTTAATATTTTTCTTATTTTGTCTAACGGTTTTAAAAGCCTTGGTATAATCTATGAGCGCAATATGTGTTTTTAAATTTGATTCTCTCCGCTTTCCTCTTATTTTGTTTCAATTTTCTTTGCAGAGCTAACTTTTGAGAAGAATTTCTGTAATTCCTTGCATTCTTGCAGCTATCTTCACTTATATTTTGTAGACTAAATTTAGTAAACTGGTGTCGCTATAGTTATTGATATCCGTTAGTTTACCTTTTTAAAAAGATACTCTACTTTTACTACTGTTACCTCTTTGCATTGCCTTTCTTTCTATATAAATTGAGCAAATGAAAGATAAAAATTCAAAAAGTATCCATCCATACTTTAACAGCTCTATATTTAAGGCGTCTAGTCCGGTAGTTTTTCTATTTTTAAAGATTCTTAGTTCGTTTTCAAGCTTCTTTATAGTTATGTACTCAACCATATTATTGCTGCTAGATGTGTCTACTTATGGGTTATATCACAGATTTTTGTAGTATTCAGTCCACCTATCATTATGCCTTATATTTAATTATTTAGATGTTTTATAATTTTAAAAGTCTGCTGTGAACATCTTCTTCTATATAATCTACATATGTGTCGTGCTTTCCCAATGTGCAATGCGCGTTTATTTTTAGCTATATTTCCTTTTTGTTTGTAATTTTCTATATTTTCGGGCTCCAAATAGATTTTATATGCTATTTGCTTTTTTGCCTTGCAGCTTTTCTTTATTTCAAAGCTTCATTCCTCTTTTTCTGTAGTTATGTTTCTTTTACCAAGCACGTCGTATAGAATCTTTTAAATTTAACCACTTTTCCTCTGTTCTGGGCTGCGTATCTGTATCTGTTAAATATTGTGTTGTTTTCTATCTTGTTAGAACTCTTTACCCAAGGCGGTGGCAGTGCAATTTTGCTTCTAATCAAACAGTAGTCAGAATTAATATCTGCACTTTTGAAAACATGTGTATCTTCATCTAACTTGTACAACTTTCAAGGTGTTATTAATATCATTATTTCGAAAAAATCTATTTGCTATTGAATACTGTAAATTGTCGTAATCCTAAGCCATTTTTACTTGTTACTGCTTCTTCTTGGCTTTAAAGTTATTTTTATTTGTCGTCCCCTTTCCTATTCCAGCATTTAGATCACCTATAAGATTTAAAAAGTTATTTTACGAAAGCGGTTTTATTCGTTTTGATAATCGTCGTAAAACCTTTGCGTTTCTGCTTTCTTAACATTCTATGGAGCATATACTCCGAGAACAATTAGATGTTCTCTCTTTGTCTTCCAAATAACCATCGCATTACTTCGTTTGATGTATTTATAATCTTGTATGGGTTTTTCCAACGTTTATCGATTAGTATAGCTACATCACCTTTGGTTCTTATTACCTTTGATACTTTGGAGAGTACCACTTAAATAAATGTTACCTCTTCTTATATTCGTTATGTTAAGTTTTATAATATACTCGTTTTCGTTTACAGTTAACCTCGCCTAGTTTGTCGTCTTTCAATCCATTCTTTCCGACACTTAGATTAAAATTACGAGTATTTAGCTCCAATAACTGGAATATGTATCGATCTTCTCTAGTTTAGATCCGTTGGGTTTTGTTCTTACAGGGATATGTAGAGAAGGAAACAGAAGGAAGCTGTTAGTATTGGGCAATAAAATATATTAATAATTTAAATCAGTTAAATGTAGTTTGCAACAACTAATAAGTATCATCTATTGTTTGAAAAAGTATGACATTAAAATGGAAACAGTTTATAAAATAATAAAAAGTCTTATTTTTGCATTGAGGTTTTTTAATTATAAATTGTGCATTATCTTGGTTTAATACCCTATGCTACAAGTCCAATTTATGTCTATAAGTCTTCAAATTGTCCATTTCAAGAATTACGTCATGATCAATGTCAGCTACTAGCGTACGATGGTTATTAGGGCTTCTGTCTCTCCATAGACTTTTGTCGAAGCTTTAATTGCTGTCTGAAGTTTCCAGTTGATTGGCGGAAAACGTCCGAATGTCTCGGTAACATTGGACTTCGCAATCATTTTCGTCGCGCCTATATCCAGCAGAAAAATATGTAGCTTTCCATTTACTCAGGCATTGACATAGACACGATTGGAGTTATGTTTGAGAGTTGCAATCTGTATTTTTGTCGCTGGGGCTTCGCCGTTGTGACAGTCACCCTTTCTCATCAATCCCTTTTAGTTTTTCTGTTGAGAGGTCTCAGAAGCTCTTTATGGCTTTTTGTAGCGTAATCGCCTCGACCTTTTTTGCAATAGCTTAACAATCTCTTCTAGCAAGTCCTCAACAAGAGCCTTATTCAGTTCATCTGTATTTGCCGCTAATTCTCTTATAATGTCAAACCTTCTAGATGCCTGTGTGGCAGATTCAAATTCTAATGTAAGTGTGAGCGCGTCAATCAACATTTCCGGCTTAGCCAACCTCATCGCTTGTTGGGTTTTTCGTTAATGCTGTCAATAAATATTCAGACAGCTAGTATTTCCAAAAAGTTTATCTGGTGCTGTTGGATATGAAATACGTAAAAGACGAACTATATTTGCTTCAAACTCGTAAAGGGTTTTACCTGATTTTTATGCTTTATCTGAAGCTGTAAGTGGTAAACTTCCTCTAAATGAGCATGACTTTAACGTATTTTAAAGCATTTGACAATCTGGCTGTAATTCTCTTAGTCATTAATGGTCACAGTCGGTAGTACGTCGAGAGCATCACCACACAGGGCAACAACTAGAGCAGTTGCCTTTTCAATTTCCGACCATCCATTCACTCTAGCAGCCGCCTCAAACTGTTTTTGGTAATTTGTCAAAGAATACTTATGTCAAAAGTTGGAAGCTGGACTATGGTTCTTATTATATCGGAGCACGACAATGACCCTTGCATCTGACGGCCTTTTTGACTGCCCTCGCTAAATTCATCAGGCATGCCACTGTAAGTGATCTTAATAGAAGCACTAAACCTGCTTTCAATTTATTTTATTTTTTTAAGAGCATCGATTTTCTTATCCTGTGCTATTTTTACTTTATTCATTTCGGACTTCGTCCATTTCCATTCTAACTTGGTTCATTTTGTCGAACTGTGACCCAGAAAGTTTTTTTCTATATATTTGAGTTCGTTTGCTTTCAAATTTGATTTTAAATTATTTATATTTGAGTTCAAATCTGTTTTTAAATTACTTATATTCAAGTTGAAATCTGTTTTTAACCCACTTATCATGGCGCTCACATTACCCGCAATTTCAAACTAAAACCATTCTGGAACCTGACCAACGTCCAACAGGGCTTGCTGAAGTCGGAGCTTTAATACAAATTTATTTATAGCAGTTTTTAAATCCCTTTCCTCCAGCTTATGTTTTGAGCGTTACTTTTTTGCGGGCATGCTTTCTTGTATTATTTTAATTCATTTACCCCTTAAGTTACAAATGCAAAAATTCCCCACTCCTCACACTAGTTGTAACGTTTCTGGTATGACCAGTGGTGAATAGAACCTACTAAACCACTTATTTATTATACTTACAATTAATGCAAATTTATATATATATATATATATATATACAAACAAAATTTAATTATAAAGTTAACCTACTTTTTAATTTCAAAACTTCTTGTATATTAAATCAACTTCTTGTGGTAATTTGTTATTAAGCATATATTAATAAATTAAACTGAAAAATAGTGAAATTTTCAAATACGTTAATTAGTGTGCACAAGAACATTTCTATCTTATTAAAAAAATTATTCAATTTTTAATTTCTCATCACATTTCTTAATTATTGTAATTAGAATCAATTGATAATTTTTAATAAACTAATTCGTTTATTATGGACACAATAAATAACCATAACCGATTACCTGAATGTGTAATAAATAAAAACCCTGAAGCGACAGTTGCCTGCTGAAGAACGATGGCAATTTAAGTAATAACATATCGTGTACAAACATGATCATTTTTTGGCCGAGACAAATGGCCCCAATGGTGTAATCCTTCGAAAAGATAAAGTGAAAAAACTCGCCCGCGAGCGTATGACTGGCTGCGTGGCTGAAATGACAAGCAGCGTTTTTCTGGGCTCGTGCGAGTCGAAAATGGAAAGGAGACGAGTGCTTGCGCGGTGTTACGCCCAGATTAATACGGGCACTAGTCCACTGCAATTGCGAATGCCAAGCAGCTGCCTGTCTGCTCATGTGAATCCGATTAATTAGCCGCCGTGACAAATTGTGCAGGAATTGTGCAAATTGACTGAGCCATTAATCGCGATGATTCATGCGACTTCATTAGCCTGGATTTTGATGCAATTTGCATAAAACTCCGCCAGGCGCCGGAGTATCAACTATTAAGTTGTTTGCGACTGTTGCTACTAATAACATCATATATACAGAGAAAATCTTAAAAATTTTTGTTTATAACCTATATTGCAAATTGCTGCAATTTGAAAGGGAAGAAACAAGCTGACATAGACCTTGTTGCGTTTAGAAAATTAAAATTTAATATTTTTTATTAATATATATGTCTTACAATAAAAAATCTGCTAAACATAATTATAATATCTTTAATACAAAATTAATTATTATAAAGACATAATATTCAAAATACATTAAAATATGTAAGAAATTAAAAGAAAATAAATAAAAATATGTTTTGATAATATTCTGTTTTAGTGTTTTTCTAAATTTGTTGGTAAAAACTATAGAGTTTAAACGGCGCTAATTACAAAATCTTACATATGCTCGTAACTCAGACTTCTAATATTTTGGGGTAGCATATTATATATACTCTTAGTAATGTTATCTCGTGAATTAAAACATTTTTGTAGTTTTATGTAATCTCATCTTGTAAACTTTAATTGGAGGATATAATAGCAGTTTTGTGGATTTGCAGTTTTAAAAGAGGCAAAATGTTTCTTCAGATATTTTAAATTATGAAGTATATACAAAGGGGACACAGTTAGATCTCCCAGTGGTCAGTTTTCCTAATGTAAAATATAAATAATAATGTGCGTTTTGTTGTTTCAAAAGTTTATAAGTGAAATCTTTACTTTTTCAGAATCTAATTCCTAACTGTACCCTAGAATGGTACAGTATAAACCAATTTTAAAATATATTTTTTTTTATCGAAACATAGTACATCAGCAATCAGAATTACAAGAGATTCTATGAGCTAATTTGTTGTTAAAGTTGATTGGCTTGATGAGGTTGGCACCCATTGGTGCTTCCTCGCAGTTTCTTAATCCTATTGATTGAGGATGATGGATTCACACTGGAGGATTCACGTTAGTTTGTAGGTCCCAAGGCCATTTCCGCTTTAATTGCCGAAAGTTTGGTTGTAACGTAAGTAGTTGTATAAGGTCGTTTGGATGATATGTAAGTCTATCATAGTGTCTGGTTGCCCGTTCCGTAATTACATCACGCACGTATGGTGTGTTGGAGTCGGTATGTAGGGTGAGATTTGTCACGTACCATGGAGCATCCATAAGAGTTCTTATTGTCTTGGATTGCAATCTCTGGATTATGTCTACGTTAGAATAGCTAGAGCAGCCCCACAGCTCACATCCAAATGTCCAAATAGGACGTAAGATGGTTTTATATACAATGAGTTTACTCTCGGTTGCTAAAGGTGATTTCCGACCTATTAGCCAGTACATTTTTTTAACTTTCAGATCCATGGCTTTGCGCTTCTTCTTTATGTGTTGTTTCCAAGTTAGCCTTTTGTCCCAGTGTACATCAATGTTGTTTATGGCATATTCCCCTTCGCATTGTAAATGTTATTTGAACTGACTTATTTTCATTCACCTTAATTGGCCATTTGTCTAGCCATTCTTCTATTAAATGAATGTGTTCCTGCAGTAATCTTGTAACAGCTAAAGGGTCTTCATTGCACGCGAGGATGGCAGTATCATCTGGGAACGTTCCCATTTCTGTGTACGTTGTTATTGGTATATCAGCAGTGAAAAGTAAGTATACGACTGGGCCCAAAACGCTGCCTGAATTTTACTAGGAAATAGCGGTTTGAAAGGTAGGATTGGAAAAGGAGATAATATTGGTGCGGAAATAATGCTTTTATTTTAGCCAGTAACCCTTTGTGCCACACCTTATCAAAGGCTTGTCGGACGTCCAGGAATACTACCGTGCAGTACTTCTTACTTTCAAAAGCTTTCTGAATTACGTTAGACATGCGGTGGCACTGTTGAATAGTAGAATGATCTCGTCTGAATCCAAATTGGTGCTTTGGGATCCAATCATCCAGTGGTGTGTCTTTATTTAACCGACTTAATATCAGCTTTTCTAGGAGTTTGGCAATTATTGATAACAGGCTAATTGGGCGATAAGATTGCACTTCATTTGGCGGCTTACCAGGTTTCAATATTACTATAATTTGCGCCATCTTTAGTTGCGGCGGCCAGTAGGTTAAGCGCAGAATTGCGTTAAATAATGCTAATAGTTGTCTTTCCTCAGTTTCTGGTAGCTGTTTAAGGATAGGACCAGTTATGAGGTCGTAGTCTGGTGCTTTTTTGTTGCTCAATAATTTTATCTCCTGACGTAATTCACCGATTTTAAGATCCCGTATTGGGAATGAAAGTTGTAGTGGGACTTCGAGAAAGGTGTCTACTTCTATATCTATTGTTTCAGAGTTAGGTCTAAATACTTCTGCCAGATATTGTGCGAATAGGTCAGCTTTTTCTTGGTCAGGTCTGGCCCACGTGCCGTCTGTGTTACGTAGCGGCGGTATATGTACCTGTGGCCTCTTGAATCCCTTTGTGGCTTTCCATATACTGTAGTCGTCCTTGGAAAGAGAAGTTACATATTGTTGAAATGTGTCGGTTTTTACTTCGTTCAGTTTTCGTTTAAGTTTATTAGTAATTCGATTGTACTATGTTTTGTCGTTTCTATTATGTGTTCGTTGCCAGACTGCCGTAGCTTTCCTTTTTTCCTTAACCAGCTCCATGACTTCTCTTGGGAAGTTTTGTGAGCTGGGTTTTCGCTTTTCCATGCGCGGTGTAGCATACCATGCTGCCTCTTGTGTAGTAGTTATAAATTTGTTGATTCCACTGTCCAACTCTTCAGTCGTTTTTAGGCTTATATTAAGATCAAGATGTTGATCCATATACTCTTTAAAGGCGGCCCAATCTGTGCGTCTGTTACATAACATGTTTGGCTTCTTTTCTAATTACTGTAGCACTAATAGTAAGTATGACAGGTGTGTGGTCAGATGATAGATCATAACTGGATGTTATGTCTACGTAGTTAGATGAAACTTCTTTAGCAACGAAGAAATCTAACAAATCCGGAACCCAGTACGTTGGGCTACCTGTTGAGAAATGTGTATAATTATTATCAGTTATGAGTTTATTAAGTTCTCTGCCTTTTGTGGTTATCAGTCTACTGCCCCATCTGGTATGCTTCGCATTAAAGTCTCCGCCAGTTATAAATCCTGACCCTAAGGAGTCAAAGAATAGCTGTAGCATGAGTTTGGTTATTTGGTGCCGAGGGGGGCAATATGTTGCCGCTATTGTAATTGGATTTGGTAGTTTATTTACTTCAATCACTGTGGCCTGTAAGAAATTTTCTTCTAATTTTGGTAGTTCGTGATGTGTTATTGATTCACGAATGATAATGGCAGTGCCTCCATGTGCCGTACCATCCGGATGTTCGGTGTGGTAAATAAGATAGTGCGGTATTTTTATGTGGGTTCTTACAGTAAAATGGGTTTCTGATATAAGGAGGATATCAATGTTGTTTATACTGAGGAAGATTTCGATTTCTTGTTTTTTTGATTGGAGGCCGTTGGCGTTCCAGAGTGCAATTTTAAGGAATTTGGCCATTATCGAACTAATTTATTTATGACCGTCGTAAGCATGTTCAGAATAATGCTATTTTGTTGTATTAGTTGATTGAACATACCTTTGAATTCTTCTAAGAACTGTGTGAGTGTTAGGTCTTGAGGTGATTGAGGTTTATTTGTGTTTGTTTGTTCACAGTTAGTATTTGGCATTTTCCAGTAGTTCTTCACTGGCAAGGGAGGAAAGTTTTGTGGATTTGTCTTGTAAGAGGCATGTGTGTTTGGGTGTTCGGTTTTATTTTGTTTTGTAGCTCTTGGTAGATTGAACAGCCCTTGTAGTTTGCGGATGTGCACCATTGCAGAGTGCACAAGTAGCAGGGTTTCCTTGTTTTTGCCTGTAATAGAATTGTGCGGTCCGCCACATTTAACGCAGGCGTATGGCCTATTACAATATGACTTTGTATGGTTATAGTTTTGGCATCTTGTGCACTGGACCAGGTTCATATTTCTGTGGGGCGGTTCAACAGAAATTTTTAAGTTTTGTAAGTAATTTATGTTATATATGTCTTTGTTATTGGTGGCTGGCTCCAAATCTACAAAGAATAGTGGTAATGCTTCTTTAGTTTTCTTATGTTTTATGTTAGTAATGTTTCTAACCTTGTGATTATGAGTAGCTAGTTCAGCTGTAATATCATCTACTGGAATTGTAGGATGTATGTGCCGTAGGACCACTCTGTATGCACGATCCTGCTTGATTTGGTAAGTGTGGTGAATGACACTGTTTTCCTGGAAATGTTTGACGAGTTTTCTGTACACATCCGGGGAATGCACATTAAATTTGACTACGTTATCAGCCATACTTTTGGTGGTGTACTGTTCCTGTTCCATAATATCCTTCAAGCTGTTTATCATTTCCTGATAATTGTTAACTCCATATACGTACATTGGAGGGGGTTTGGGTATTTTATTTGAGTTTTTGTTGGCACCGTTATCTTGATTATTGTTTGTTATGTCTGTAACTTCTGGTAAAATTGAGTATTTGTTAGTTTGTGTTAGATTAAATGATTGTGGTGGATTTTGTGTTTTGCAATTTCCTTCTTTTTCTTTTTAGGTTATTAACTTTTTGCGAAGCATTTTTTTTGTCTGCAATGTTTTCTTGTTCCTCTGCGTCGCTAATAATAATTTCCATTGGTTTTTGTGTCGTGATTTGTTGATGCAATGGTTGGACTTGAGGCGGCATTACAAATTGAGACATTGAAGAGTGACCATATTGATAAGGTTGAAATGTTTGTATTTGTGGCGACATTGAGTAGCTATTGGGCATTTGCTGGCATTGCTCAGGTGTTATTTGTTGTGGGTTGTTATTTGGGATAACTGAGTATTGTTGGTAATTGTTGAATTGTTGCGTGGGGTTGTAGCCATTGCCAAATGACAGCATGCTATTAGTTTTACTTACATGCATGCACTGAATTATGTAGTAAACAATGCAAAAATGAAAAGAGTTTATTCCAATTAATGCACTGGTTTATCACTGCTCGAGGTTCACTGTACGATAGCGATAACATGCAGCGCGCACGACTTAGGCATGTGCTCGGCTTGAGCGCTCGAACCGTACTCAATTTTAAAATATGAATCAATATCAAGAGGACATAGTTTATCAATGATAATTTTTTACATAAACATTTACTTTCACGAATGCCGACTTCCAAACCAAAACCCTTGCACTTTACAAAGTTTACGATCGACTACAATATTCTTCAATCAAACACAAACGACTAAGTTTCGTTTTCGTTCAAATTTAGTACGCTAATTTTAAATCAACTTAGCATGACTCAATTTAAATTCTCAATAAAAATTTTTAGTTTTTATCGTTACCCAAAAGATTGGAATTGTCAGTATTTGCCAGATAGAGGCTTATGTTTATGCTTATTTTAAAATCATTTACAAATAAAATAAGAAATGTTGGTCCGAGTGTTATACCCCGGAGTATCTCGCATTTAACCACACGCTCTTGTAAAGGAATCCCACTGAGCGATGCAACCTGCTTTCTGTATTCCAGAAAGAAGCACAAAAATTTAACGCATTACCACGTATATATAAAATTAAAGTTTCTAGGCGAGAACTTGAAAACAAATGCTCGACTAGGGTCGCACGCTGCCACCATTGCATAGTTCAACTATTTAAATTCGCGAAATATTACTCTTAAGATTCTTCTAAGCAAGCCGTTGTCCTAAGATTCTCTCGAAATCTATATTGAGTACGAAAAACAGTTTTGTTATAAGACAAAAAGCCAGTAAACGTTTTTTAAATGCGGAAGTAGTAGAAATATGTCTGAAGTTTCTTATGTTACCTTTTTTACGAATAATTATAACTTGATTTAGTTTCAACAAATTAGAAAAGCAGCCAGTCATGAATGAACACTTTATAATATTTGCGAATTTTCTGTTTTACATGTTTAAGTAAATTAGTGTTTAAATCATAATAAGTCTTGACGTCTAAATAACTAAGATTAGAAACAATATTAAATACTTCATTATTATCCACTGGAGTTAGAAGTTATTACATACTTTTTTATCAGACACCAAGTATTTATGACATATGTTCTGAATTTACAACTGATTTATTAATATTTTGTGGCTCATTATTAAAAAAAGTCCTTACAGGAATCGACGAAAAATTTCATTGTCTTGTAAACTTCTTTCTGTTCCCTGTTCTTCGTTTGTGATTTTTCAACTTTTTTTAGGAATTTAAAATTCAGTATAACTTTATTACTCTAATAGTAAATTAAGTTCTTTCATTGAAGTTAAGTCTCCGGTCATAAAATTCTGATGACTAGTAGTATACTTCATCTTCATTATAACAGCTAAATACTAAGGACCAATTCATTTTTTTTTTATTATTTGACAATATGCTCATTTACAATCTACATCTGTATAGAGTATTAAGTAAATATGTTATAGGCTAGTAGCTTGCAAGAGAAACATTCAGTAATTATTAATTTATTTATTAATTTATTAATTATGGTAATAAGTCCGGGTACCATGTTCTGTGCAGTCTTCGTATGGGTCGGTCATTGGTGTAGAGCTGGTCTATTAGCTTGTTTGTGTAGTGAGCTATCAAGAGGCACTCATTCTTGAAATGTCATTTGTGACAAATGAGATTTTCATGTCGATATGAAGTGTTTGGTTGCGCACATACCATGGAGCGTTAGCAAGTACTCTTAGTGCTTTGGATTGAAATCTTTGTATACTATGGATCGATGACGGTTTCGCACATCCCCAGAGTTGGAGGCCATATGTTCATATGGGTTTCAGTATAATTTTATAGATTAGTATTTTATTATTTAGTGAGAGTTTTGATTTTCCGCCAATGAGCCATTGCATTTGTCGGAATTTTGTGTCAAGTTGTTTTCTTTTGGCTTTTGGAGCCTTTGATCGAGGTATTTTGTCTCTGTCGCTACAGAAATTCGCTCATTGTTCATCGTTACAGGTGGATACACTACTCGTCTCATGGTAAACGTAACTTGCATTGATTTAGCTTAGTTAATTTTTATTCGCCATCTAGTGTAATCATTCTTAAAGTACGTTAAGGAGGTTTGTAGGTTCGCGGAGGCGTTTATGGGATTTTCGTCGGTGGCAATTACTGCCAAATCATCAGCAAAGGAAGCTATTTGTGTGTCGGCAGTTTCAGGTATATCTGCGGTGTAAATGAGGAAAAGCAGTGATCCTAATACGCTGTGGGATACTCCAGAGTTAATATGGTAGAAGTTCGAGTGTTGATTTGAATGTCGAACAGAGAAGTGTCTGTTAGCTAAATATGATTTAAGGAGGAGAAAGTAGTTGTGGCATAGGGAGTTTTTTAGTTTAAAGAGTAAGCATCTGTGCCAAACTTTATCGAAGACTTGTAAGATGTCAAGGAAAACCGCGTTGCAGAATTTCTTGTCTTCAAAACTTCGGGATAATGTGTTAACGATTCTGTGGACTTGTTGGATTGTGGAATGGTGTTCTTGAAATCCGAATTGGTGATTGTGGAGTACAGTTAGTCTTTTTAGCAAGAGTTTTTTAAAAACCTTGCTTGCGATGGGTAGCAGGCTAATGGGTCTATAAGACAACAGTTCTTGTGGAGGCTTTCCTGATTTATAGATCATTATTATGTCCGCAAAATTTCAGATTGTAGGGAAATACGATAGCCGAAGCATGCCATTAAATATGGTTGTTAAGAGAACAAAGGCTTTCTTAGGCAGGTGTTTTAGAATTTCTTCCGTGATGAAATCATATCCTGGGGGCTTGCGTATGTTTAGGAATTTGATTTCTTCCTGTACTTCCGTGGGAGAGAAGGTTTTTATAGGTAGAGACATTTGGCAAGGTGTGTCGATAAAACTTCCTATTTCTTGGTCAATGCGGTCTGGCTTAGTTTTAAAGACATTGGTTAATGTGAGGTAAAAACGTGTGCCTTTTCTTTATCAGAACGAGCCCACTAGCCATTTGGTTCACGGATAGGGGGTACAGGTGTCTGCGGTCTTTTATACTTTTAGTTTTACGCGTACAGTCCTTGGTTATGTGTTCGCGGGCGCATTTCACGCTTCCGGCTGTTCTGTGGCAGTAATTTTTTGAATGATCGTATCTTTGATATTTTTGACATTGAATTATTTCTCGCTTAACGTGTGGGGGTTCAAATCGTGTTTTAGAGTGCATTAATAAATCACTTTTGCAAGATATCTTTGTTATTATCTTTTTGTTGAAGTTCTACAAAGAAAAGGGGTAGCAGAAGTTTTGCAATTCTACGTTTTATGTTATGAATGTTTCAATACTCGATGTCCGTGGCTTGTAATTTCTGCCGTTAGTTCTTGAGGTCGGTTGAGAGGTGCATGTCTCGCAGTACCGCTTTATATTTTCTATCGGTTTTATTTTGAAACGTGTGGAACTCTGCATGTTTGTTTTTTAATATTTTAGCAATGGTGTAGTAATGTTCGGCTTTAGTAGTGTAGTAATGTAAGGTTGTACTTTGATTTTCGTGTTTCTTATCAGTTTGAGAGTGTATTGATCTTTGACTCTTTCTTTTAACATGTCGATAAAGCCTTTGGTGTTATTAACCTCGTAAGCAAACATTGGTGGTGGTTGTATTTCTTTCGTGCTGATATTTTCTATAGTGTTTAACCAGTAATTGTCTGTTTTTATTTGTTTCGAATGGCGATGTGTGTCAATATCAGAGCGTTTTGCCTCTTTTGGATTTAACGTTTGCCAGAAATCGATATTTATTTGTTTGCATTGGAGTGTTTGCTAAATGTTGATTTGTGTTTTGCGACAAATATTTTGGGAAATAATGCGGCGTTACTTGAATTTGTGGCTGTTGTAATTACTGTATTCGTAAGTTTTGTTGAAATGTGCCTTGATTGATTTGTTGGTCATACGTTACAGATTGTTGATTTTGTGTGCTGATACCCGTAATTCGGCACGCCTAGCATGGCGGCCTCATTTCCATGAAATACTATTAAATGTAAATAAAATTTATAGTGGACCTTTTGCCATCACATGTTTGCGTTATTCATATCGCCTGGTGAAGGAACACACAACCTTACGATGAGAAAGTCGAACGTAACCTAAGAAAATGCTAAATGTAAGATAAATATGTAGAAAATCTGAATTTTTTAAGAAAAAGTTGTATCATGGGTTAAAAAACATCAGTAAAGTTGGTTGAGTGTGCGTGTATGCGTGTGTATAAACTTCGAAATATTCTTTGGTTTTGTTCGCGCCAATCTCAAAATTATCTTTTATTTTGAATTTTTAATTTAGGGTATTTTGTTTCCCTCTCGTACATATTTGAAATTTGAGGTATCGGCCGAATTACTCCGAGCACGCGTTGCAATATATAGGCCGAGGTTGGCCCGCGGTCGGCACTAAGCCTTTGCCTTTGTTCGCTTTTGCACTTGGCCTTTTTTTTCGTTCGTGCTTCGCCGTTTTGTACGCTTGACCTTTTGGCTATGTTCTCGCAGACGTTGTTCTTTGAATTCAGTTTGTGACAGAAATTTTCCGTAAGACGAGTTCGCCGGCGGCTTTAATTGGCAGCAGAAATTTTAATTTTCTGCGAGGCTTTTTGTTAAAGGCTAATTTCCGTGGTTGAAATTTTGCCAGTAAAAAACTCGGTCTATTTTCTTTGATTTGGCTCGACTAAGGAACCTTTTCACCAGAAAGGGCGCTGCCGTTCGGCTCCGCTGTGAAGATTGGGGCAGCTTGTCCTATTTTTTTATCCATACCCTTATATCTTTTTATTCTGGAAGCCCCAGGACCAACAGCAGGGAACCGATATCTGCGGGAAAGCGCCGTTTCAACAGGTTAGTGCTTTAACTTTAGATTTGTTTCAAGTTCCTTTATTCACAATTCAAAATTACCTATACAGTCCATTATTTCGACCGCGCCAGTTTATAACAAAAATTACCATCTTATTTTTAACCACATATACAGCAATTATCGTAATTCCTTCACATAATAGATAATAAGGGTTACCTGTTCAAGTCACAGCCGTCAAAAGGTAGGTTAATTTAATTTTTCTTCATTCTTATCGGTAAAATAAGAAATTTGTAGTTTAGTTTCCGCAATTTGAGGACCTATAAAAATTTGCATTGTTTTGTTCGTAATAAAAGTGCCGCATTGGTTTCAGACATTTTTACATTTGATGATCCTGTTTATAAAATAATTTTTTAATCTCATAATTTAAAATAAGTTTATTTCGTTGCATAAAGCCTATGAGACACTTTATATCTAAATATATATGTATAAAGATAAAGCTGACGCTGTTTTTCTTCAACCATTCCTCAATTCCTTGTTATTTTGCCAAACTCCGTCTTCCGATCTTCTTTTCTCCATGACCTCATCCACATAAATTCTTCTCGATCTCCCGAGTCTGCCTGTTTTTCATTTGCCCATAAAGCTTCAATTTGATAATTTCTGAATCCAATTTGATATCCGCACATCTTCTTACATGGCCATACCATTGTAATCTTAATATAATACTTCTATTCTGCTTAGTATATCCTTTTTTATTTTGATTCTACCCCTCACCTCTTTATTTGATATTCTTTTGTCTGTCCAAACTACAAAAAACAAAACTAAAAGATAAAGATGTTGAATTAAAATTTTATGAAAAATGCAAGGAGAAGATACCCAAGAAATAAAAATATGTCTAAAAGATATGAATGTTGGTGCATGTAAAAATCCAAAATGGGAAGTAATAAAAAGTTGAGTTAAACAAGGAGAAAATAATTTAAAATATATAAGACAAATTAAAACAAAAATTTGGTTTGACAACGAATGTAGAAAGATGATAGTGGAGAAATAGAAGATTAAATAAGTAATGAAAAATCAAACAAAGACAACAAATGCTAGATACAGAAAAACAAAAAGAAAAGTAAATGCAATTTGTCGAAAGAAGAAAAGAGAAATGTTGAAACGGAAGGTAGAAGAATTAAAAAAAATAACGAGAAGAAAACCAAAAAGTTATAAAAAAAATTAAAGAAAAGAAAAACAAGGTATCGACATCCACTAGTGTATTTACAAGGTAAGATAATATTTAAACTTACTGAGCTGCTAGAAATGTGAAAAGAATACCATAAAAAATTCTTATAACTCGGAATAGTGTGGAAGGGGAAAAAAGGAACTGAAAAAAACAATTATGCAAAAAATACAAAAGTGTTAATGATTATGATGGCCTATCCATAAAATTGTTTAAAATTGTTAATATACTAATCATAGAAATATGGCGAAAGTTTGCCACCTGAGTGGTCACTAGTAATAATATGTTCAGAATATTGCTCGCGCCAATCTCCAATTACTTTTATTTGGATTTTAAATTTGAGTTTGCCTTCTTTTGGCTTCCTCCTGTATACGCGCTTTCGTTTTGATTTGAGATAGCGATGGCGAATTTGCCCGACCACGCAGAGCGCAAATATATAAAACAGCGGCCTTCGCTGGCTCTTTGCTCTTTCGCTCGCTTTGTTTTGAATTTGAGTTGTGATGGTTTAGAAAGCGGGCGACTGGATTTAAATTTTCCGTGTCCCAAAGCGTTTCGACCGAGAGTTCGCCGGCGCATTTTGTTTGGCGGCAAGAATTTCCAAATCTCGGTGGCCATTTTGTTAAAGTTTATTTTATTGCGAAATTCGATATTTTGCCGACCAGATTAACCTCTTCCCGTTTTTTTTTTGTTTCCCGGTTGCATTTCGGGAGTTGAAATTTTTTGGTGAAAAAAAAACTCGGTCCGATTTCCTTTCTATTTGGTCCGGCGAGGTAAGAAAGAACCTTGTTGTACCAGGAAAGACGCTTCTGATCGGCTCCGCTATGAAGATTGGGGTAACTTGTTGTATCTTTCCACCCAAACTCTTATTTCCTCTTCTTGGATCCCCCAGGATTACAGCACGCGGAACCGATTTATGCAAGAAGCTTCGCTTCCAAAAAAGGTGTGTATTTTAGGCTGGATTTAAAAGAGGAAAATCAGTGATTAACAATATATTCGTTATAAAACAAATACAAGAAAAATGTGATTGAAAAAGAATACAGATCTACCGTTTTTTTCAAGTCTTAGATCAGGCATACGACAGATTAACAGAGCAGGAATATTCGAGACAAGAATTGCTTGTAATTACCGGAGTAACTATTACATTCAGTGAGAATAACGGTAGCACGCACTGTTAATAAAATACGGTTTAGCGTTAGTTTATAAATTGAATTTGGCAGTAATGCAGTATTTAAATAGGGCGATATGGCATCTACGTTCCTATTTAGCGTTATACTTTCGATGATCCTGCGAAGAAGTGGAATAAAATTAGAAAATAATATACTAAAACATTTGTATTAGTGTTTACCCTATGCAGATGTTCTCGTTCTAACGTCAAGGACAAGAGAGAAACTAAAAACAATTTTGGAGAACGTGACAGACAATTAAATGAAATAAAACTGAAAAATTCAAATATCTAATATTGGTAAACGCAAAACAAGGAGATATACTGTCACAGAAGTACGAAATTATAAATTTGAGTGAGTCAATAATGTGGTGTATTTAGGTGTAAAAATTAATAGTGATAGAAATAGTAATAGTAAAACGGATAGGCGACTTGCAGCAGGATTAAGAAGCGTGCAAATGATAATTAAGGGTATCAAAAAGGGAACAAATGGAGAAGAACAACAAATGCATAATTGGCGGAAGTTTATAAAGGAACAGATAAAAATAATAGATCAACAAAATAGGCTATAAAATCACCAATTAACAAAAAAGATGTAGAAGCTGCAGTTGGGAGTTCGACGTAGAAAGAGAAAACCAAATAAGACTTGGCTGGAAATGTTCGAGGATCATGGAATACCAAATTGGAAAACACTGGCACTCAACCAGGAAGAGTGGACAAGAACAATAGCCATTTTTTCTTTACATTCATTAAACAAGTTAGTCCAGGCGCCGTAGATTATTTTTTAAAATAATTAGTTGCGGCACTTTCTCAACGGTTTTATAAGGAAAAACATCGTCTGAATTGAATGCACATGTTTTGGACAAAATCCGATTGTAGGATCATTGCGAAAATATTTCAAAAAGGTGCGAAAAAAAGGTTTTTTTGACTTTTAGACACGAAAAGAACATTGAGTAAAAAACAAAAAATAAAACGTTATAGCTCTTGAAAAGAGGAATAAAATTATTCTGGATCATTAAAATCGGTTGATAACTTTTTGCACAAAAAAATAAAAACCGCGAAAAAAAGCGATTTTTCGATGTTCAATTACTCGGTTTGTAATTATCCTAGAAACGTCTTCCGGAGCTCAAATTATAGGGTTTTCCAACACCCTTTTAAAATTAAATATTTGTCAAAAAATATTAATAAGTTTTCGCGCAAATTTCGAAAAAGTAAAAATAGCTACTTTAGTAAAACGACCCCTAATTACACAATAATTGTCGTAGAGCAATTTTGCAAAAGGCTGCCTCTTCTTGAAGACTTCCTCTACAACCATATCAAATTTGAAGTCGATCCGATAATAATGAGTACCTCAAAAGCGCGTCTGAAGAACGTGCAATTTTAGAGAGCGGTCGCGTGGACGCACGAGCGAAGGAGAAGTGGAGCGGTGGTGGGGGAACTCTCTTTCCCGCGGGTGGAACGGGCCCCGGAAAGCGATCGCGCGCGTTGAAATTTGACAAGCCGGAAAAAATTGAGATTTCTCGGGAACTACTGAACGAAAATTGATGTTTTTTTTTTTAACTGGGGTAGCGCACTAAAATTTTAATAATGAGCGGAGTGGTTATTTGACATAAGGGATGGTTATGTGCCTATTAATGAAGTTTGTTTACAAAACATTTTTTAATGCTGTTCTTACTTAGGGGATATTTACACATGTTCACATAGTTAACAATATTGGAATGAAGGTAAATAAAAAATTAACAACATAAATATCGTTTAAACAATGTGTACTTTCATATTGCAAATGTTCAATATTAACAAAACATTAAAAAATACAGCGACACAAAATGACTTAACGAAAATATACGCAAACACAACAAATACATTCTCTTTAATAAAAAAGAAACATTCGGAATACGTTACATTATCATTATGCGATTTCCAGTGATACATCAGAATCACTATATGAGTGGCTCTCTTCATCGTACTGAACAATTTGACTAACGTCTTCGTTTTCTTCGCGTTGATCTGTGCCATCTGCCTCCGTTATTAATTCGAGCAAGTCATTGATTTCCTCTGAATATGCATGTTCCTCTTCCTCTTCGAAGTTGAAGTTTGTTTTTTCAATGTTTTCGCAAGTTTGCGCACGACATTTTGCACAAAAGTCGGTGCAAGATATGCCATGCTTTTTGCACGTGCACGATGGTACTGATGGTAGCTATTAAAACTTGAGGAATCAGCTGCTCCATTGTGAAAATCGGCTCAAGGGTATTGTCAGTTAATTTCCACCCATACTGCGTCGCCGGATTTACCCTTCCTAGCCAAGCTTGTACTTGTAAATAAACACGTAAACAGTGTTGCTTGGCGGCTCCTTCCGTTGGTGGCAGCAGCTCCAATTTCGTCTTATTAGTGATATTCATACTTTTAAAAATGTCGTATCGCATATCAGATAAATGTTTTTCAGTGATTCCGTTATTATACAAAATTAGAAATACGTAGACAACACTAACGTCAAAAATCATTGAAAAATTAAACAAGTAATTATAAGATTAAAATAGAAAAATATTGCATAAATAAGCACATTAACCATCCGCTTATGTCAAATAACCACTCCGCTCATTATTAATATTTTAGTGCTCCCCAGTTAAAAGAACATCAATTTTCGTTCAGTAGATCCCGAAAATCTCAATTTTTCCGGCTTGTCAAATTTGAACGCGCGCGATCGCTTCCGGCGCCCGTTCCACCCGCAGGAAAGGAGTTCCCCACCACGCTAAAAACATCTCCTTCGCTCGCGTCCACGCGGCCGCATCTAAATGCACGTTCTTCAGACGCGCTTTTGAGGACTTATATTATCGGATCGACTTCAAATTTGATATGGTTGTAGAGAAGTCTTCAGAACAAGGCAGTTTTGCAAAATTGCTCTACGACAATTATTTGAAATTAGTGGTCGTTTTACTAAAGTAGTGTTTTACTTTTGAAATTATGCGCGAAAACTTATGAATATTTTTGACAAGATATTTAGATTTCAAAAGGTGTTGGAAAACCCTATAATTTGAGCCGAAGATTTCTAAAGGATAATTACAAACTGGAGTAATTGAACATCGAAAAATCGCTTTTTGGCGGTATTTATATTTTGTGCAAAAGTTATCAACCGAATTTTAATGATCCACAAAATAGTTTTATATCCTCTTTTCAAGAGCTATAACGTTATATTTTTGTTTTTACTCAGTTTTGTTTCGTGTCTAAAAGCCGAAAAACCTTTTCGCACCTTTTGGAATTTTTTCGCAATGATCCTACAATCGGATTTTGTCCAAAATTTTCATTAGATTCGCACTATTTTCTCCTAATTATAACGTTGAGAAAGTGCCGCAAATAATTATTTTAAAAAATCACTCATTTTTTGCTACCTCGCCTGGACTAAGTAGTTATTACACAAAATAGACTGTGCTTTGCACCGGACCATTGAGTGAAGATCTGCAACCGGAAAACTACATTAAAGGAACGCGCATTTACGTGGCCGTAAATTTCCTAACAGCTTGTCGCTTTGCAATAAACCGTTTAAACGCCGTCGTTTGCCGAACATCCTTTGTTTTCGTTGCGCATGAAGCACACCAGCAGTTAAGTTAAAAATAGCCGCTGCAAAACTGATACGATCGCGCTCTGCATTTACCGATTCTGCATCATAAAACAGCCCTAAATGGCCGTGGAGGAGAGTGACAGCGGGGCACCTGGCAGTAATTTCCAGCGAACACCTAGATAAGGCTCCGTGTCACCGCGCCGCGGCCGCCGACGCTATCGCGGCCGGTCGCGTTTGCGGTGCTTTTTGTACACATACGCCGGTGCATGAAGACGCTAAAACGAGCGTGATGGCTACGTGTATCGGAATAAATTAGGATAAGCTCGCGAGAGTCGCGATAATGGGGGTTAGTGCGAACTCGCGCCGGCAAGGGTTGAAAGGTCGGGCTGGCAGCAGCGTCGGCACTGTCGCCGCCGCCGCGCCGTTCTTCCGTAGCATTCGGCATTGCTTGTTTTTGCAATGGTAGTGTGCGCAAATTGGCGCCAAAGGGCGCAAACCCCGCATCGCGGTTTGGCAGCATAGGCTCCCCTTCGAGGTCAGCACGAGCGGTAGTTGCTCTGGTGATAAGTTGGGTTGCCAAGACGCGGAAGTTTGGCAAGTATCGCGTTGCAGCGCCGAACTGCCTCGATAATTGAGTTGATGGATACCGGAAAGTGATCGTCTGGGGAGATACCACGTAATTGGTAAACTTTTGCTTCTTGCATTATTTTGTAGCGATAGGTCAAATTTCATTTTAGAACAGAAATAGTTGTTGGCTTTCTTTCTATGATAAGTTAAGTGGATCACAGGACATTTAAGTAGCTGAAAGTAACTTACTATATTATAAGATCAAAGTCGAAAGCGAGAAAAAGTAGAAAAGAGTTGCTTGCATAAATAATTAATTTGAGAGATATGGTCGTTTAATATTTTAAAACAGCTAAATTTACAACCATCGTTATTTGATTTGAGTTAAATAGTTTAATGTTATTTAGTGTCAGCATCATTTATGTATATCTTTCTCATTCTATTGCGGGTGTAAGTTATGATTCTAAGTAATATATATGCAAAGATTACGTATTCAAGCTTTTTTATAATTTGTTTTCACATTACTTGTCTGTAGCATCATATTTTAAGTATTTTTATTGTTTATAACCGTTTTTTACATTGTAGGCAAATACTTTTTTGAAATTAAAATTTTAAATAATGTCTAGTTTTCATTTTACTAGCAATTTTTGTATTTTAAATAAAATGTTTTGCCGTTTTTGTGGTTAATGTTTAATATTTATAAGCCCCATTTAACTAAAACCTCTATTATTAACTATTAAGTAGTACAAAAATCTCCGTTTTTTGAATAGTTTGCTTTGAATTTAACTAAATAGTTGAAATAATTAAAATATTAAAGAGCGCAGTTTGCAGACGATTCTCTGTTGCATTGAATTTAATTTCTTAAACTTTGAAAGAGTATGCATCGGGTTCGATTCGAATATTGCCATTTTATCTATCTTTCGGTGCTGCTGATGTAGTTCGCACGATCTGCGAGCTTGAAGTTTGAAATGCAATATCAGATCGTATAGCCCAAATTAGTTTAAAAAGTCCATTAGCGATGATACCCGTCTTCGAGTGCGACTTCAATACTAACAGTCTTCCGTAATAGATCGAGAAGCTTTTTGTAAATATTCTGAGTTGTAAGCATTCGATGACTGTTACAGAAGCTTCAGACATCTCGATGGGCAATTCGAGTTTTATTTGTCGAATTGTTACCACTGGCAAAAGTAGACCTAACCTCGTAATTCGAATAGATCAAATCAGTGGTAAAAAAATTTGGTTAGGCTGTATCAGGGACGCAACCGCAGTGGAGTACGTGAAACGTCTTGTGCGTGCTAGAGAGTGTTTCGCTTAGGTCAAAGTGGGTCGTTGAGGGCCGGAATCTTTCTCTCTTTTGTTACCCGAGCTCTTGCACGCCAGTTTTGTACGTTACATATCGCACGCGGTGGCGTCATAGTAGAGCAATCGTCAAATTTCTGCAAAAAACACTTTTTTAAACTCTACAACTTCTGTCACAAGTATGAGTTTTATGTATCACACCTACTGTAACGTCGTGAGCTCTGTCAAACGCGACCACTCCCGCTCGAATCGATCAATGTACTGCTGAGTAATCACTAAATAAAAACAGCGCGCGATGGTAAATTTAGTTCCGAATGCGTCGTGCTGCGCGCGATTACAGCGCCATTTACGCCAGCTACATATGCACTACCGAGTAACGGCTTTTATCCTCTAAATAATGGTAATAAAATAATGCCGATAGATGCTCTACTTCCAAATTTATCCTAAAATATCTTGTCATAACATATTTCGTTACATATGGTTTTTGCAAGTGACCCCCTAATGACCGAAATGAAAGACGTTTCACGTCAAAAATAGAGGTAAAGTTGTAGTATTTGTTGCAAAACGTAAGAGTTTTGTCGAGTCATGTTTTGCGTCTGATGAAACTACTAAATTGTAATTTATTTTTAGTTGGTTTCTGAAGGTCAAGTTATCACCGCTGAACTTTATTGTCAGCATCTTGACAGAAAGTGTGATATCTTAAAACAACGATACTCTGATAAAGTGATTCGAGGACGGGTACTACTGTAGAAGGATAATGCCAAAGAATCCGGCAAAAATTAGAGAAATTTGATGAAATCTAACTATTACTAAATCTCCATCTATAGTCATGATTTAACATTATCCAATTAACCATAAGTTTCAACGAATAGCTTGTTTCTTGACCGGAAGTTTCAGTTATTTGATTTTAAACTACGTGAGTGGTACTAACGAGGCGTTAAAAACTTGGATTGTACATGTATGGATACTATACAACACAATTACATACATTTTGATCTTTAATTTTGTGTTTCTTTAAAAGGTTAAGTACACCGTTTTTATAAAGGGTTCGCCAATGTAGACACAAGAAAATAAACGTCGTAGTTTAACCACTTTTGCAATGGAGTTATATTTGATTGAAGACCATGTTAAAGTGATTAAAGAACACTACAAAAATGATGAAAAAATAAAAAAACATAACGAGCTCTCCGCGATTATTTCGGTCATTATAACCGTTCAAATATGACCATCATCAGTCATTTGGTGCAAAAATTCGAGGCTACTGGTTTTGTTGGTGATGTGCTAAAAAGTAGATGAGAGTGAAGGAGAGTATGAAAGGAGACCCAAAACACTCCAATTCGTTTATCGCCAGAACTGGGAATTTTGGAAACCAATTTACGCCGTATTATGCACAAATATTTGAATTACACGTTTATAAAGTCCAATTTACTCAAAACATTAAGCCAATTGACCATTTCAACCAACGTGTATTGTCTGATTGACTCCTCAAACGTAGTGCAATTGATCTGAATTATTTATCAAAATTATCTTTGGAAATGAGGCGCATTTCACATTGAATGAGACGCATTTCACATTGAATGAGACGGTAAACAAGAACATTTGTGGCATTTGGGCCAACAAAAAACTAAGAGGATATCAAAACCAACCAATACATCCACAAAAAGTGACTGTTTGGTGTTTTCTGTAGTCAAAAGGTGTCATTGAGCCATTTTTTTAAAAATGAAGTTGAAAATTTGATTACTGTATCATGATTAATGACTATTTCTTTCCAAAACTTAATCAAACTGACATAAATGATGTTTATTATTAAAAAGTCGGCGCAATATCGAGTTGTTACAGTCGAAGCTAGGTGAACGTTTAATTTAAAAAATGTAAATGTCAATTGGCTTGCTCGTTTTTGCGATTTGCCGCAGTTAGACTTTTTGTGGGGATGTCGACATCAATAAACCAGCCACCACCTAATACTCAAAAAAAAACATAATTGCCGGGTTATGTGCCATTGAAGCGACTCTATTTAAAAAATCGACGTCTGTAAAGCCAGTTGTGATAAATATTTGAGCGATATCATTTTTCATACATAAATGGCATACATGAATGTTTAAAATAAAATATTCAACTTGATTATACAATCATTATATACTATAGTTTTAATAAGCATTTACTTTCTTGCGACTGAATTGGCGGACCCCATATTACCAGATAAAAAAACTTCCAACAAATTAATATTACAATATTTTTTCTTTTGCTTACATTTATGAGTTACTGCAAATTAACTAAATGGAATTTTAAGCGCTAATGAAGTACTGCGTTAAGTAAATAATTTCTTATTTCAGAAATATGCCAAACTTTGAAATCTACCGAATATGTAGATATCTTGACATCTTTGTAGACAACGTAAAGTTTTTTCTTACTTTTAATTGTCTTTCTATATAAACCGCTAAAAATACTTGATTGATTAAATCGAAGATGAGCAAAGTTAAGAAAAAGAACTGTGATAATTGGAATGTAATATGTGTAAGTTATAAATAAGAAAAAAGGTGAAAACGTGGAAATACTAATACTAACGGAAATAAAAAACAAAAAGAGTAGAACCAGAGCACAAAGAGGAATATTCGTTATAATAAAAGAGAAATAAAATATGTAACAAACTAAAAAGAAATCACAGACAAAATAGTAAAAATAGACATAAAGTTTTAAGGGCATAAAACGATCATCGTCGGAGTATATGGATCAAGTAATAATCAATACAGGAAGAAGGCTATAAAACAGAATTAATCACATTAGGAGGCTAACGCCACAACATGTAAAAAAATATATGGCAAAATAGTAGAACCATATAGAGAATAAAAAATTAAATAATAATGGACAAAGTGTGTGCATTTCTGTAAAAATTTAAAAACGAAAATAAACTATAGATTTTGTCGACATAAAGAAATACAAACTTAGACTTGGCATAACCCTAGCAGACAACTGAAATTTATTATAGACTATATAATAACTCGACTGTACTTATATTGTTATATGAGAGTTTAGGACGTATGAGCTTATATGAGAGTAATGAGCAATAATAGTGATTATCAGTTGGTTAATTTAAAGATAACTGTTTCACCCGGAGACACAAATAAAAATAGAAGATGCACAGAACAAGAACATCAGCAATATAAAAATAAATAACCAAAGTACCAAGTAAGATTAAAGTATAAGTTATTTATATATAGATTAAATACAACACTAGGAGAAGGTAAATACATAAAAACCCAGAAATTGAATAAACAGATAACAAAATCCATACACTAAGCGATAAAGCAAGCAATAAGATACAGGGTGAATAAAAAACATGAAAATAATTCAAGGAACAATTACGAAATAGAATAGACAACACACTTGATGATGTAAATGATAGCTGAAGAATTATCAAAGGGGTGCTAAAGAAAACATGTGAAGAAACTATAGGGTACAGAAAAAGGAGAAGAAAACAATAGATCTCAGATGAGAATTGGGAGAATATCAAATAAGAAAATAGTAATTGACAATAAAACACTAAACGGTAGGTAAATTTTGTTACTTAGTCTCTAGGGTAACATCAGAATATGGAACCAAAACAGATATAGAAACCTAAATAAATAAAGCTGAATGAATAAGCCCCGGTGTGGAATTCTACTCAGTATTCCAAAAAAACCAAACTTCAAAAATTTTTATTTCAAATGTTAAGTCTCTCATCTACAAATATAAATGCTGGCTAAGAACCAAAGCCCTAAATAATAAAATACAGATCTCTATAAATAGTTGCTCAAGACATATCCTGGGTATTAGATGGCCAGAAATAATATCCCGTGCATATCTATGGCTATTTTCTGAGGAAAAGCCAGTGCATATACAAATTAAAAAATAAGATTGTATAGGACACACACTCTGCAGACAGGACAACAACATAGCAAAACGGTCCTAAATTGGAAAGCTTCGGAATGAAGAACAGACCGACGAAAAATCAGGTAGCGAAGAACGATTACCAAGGAAGCTAAGACAACAGGGAAATAATGGAGAGAATTAAAAGTTCTAGCAAAAAAATAGAACCCGCTAGAAGGGTACTGTGAAAGCTTTATGCTCCTAACAAGGAGTTAAAGAACATTAAAATAAACAACCACCAGAGTGGTTCAGTGGTTGAGGCGCGAACTATGATGCGGGCGGACCCGGGTCACTAAAAATAATTGTGTACCTGCGTTCACTCGAACAAAAAGTGATAATGGCGGGCGTTTAAGACGCGGTGCTTACCACATATCTCCATATCAGAGATGGTACGCGACAACCGGGCAAAACAAAGCAAACATATAAGAGCCTTAACCTCTCAGTTTGGAGGGCCTAAAGCCTTACCATTACCATAGTACACATATGAAGAAAACATAAAAAACATCTCTACTTAAAATGGCTTAACACAAATAACGAAGAAGATTAAAAGAAATATAAGAGCCAACAAGAAAAGTGAGAAAAATAGGAAAAGAGATACAAAGAATTAGGGAATCATATAAAAGGAAAAGCATGGTAGTTTATGAAATCCATCAAAACCTAAGACACAAATTGATATATCTTATCACTTATATCCGTAAAACAATGAGGAAAGTATAACCAAAGATATCGTACGAAAACTAGATCACGCTTGCAAGTAGAGAAATAAACAGAAATACAAGACGAGCCTATAGACAAAACAAAAGAAGAAATAAGAAAATTAGTAAAGATATTCATAAACGGTAAAAACCGCTTTACTCAAAAAATATTTTGTTAGAGTTAATAAGAAAGGACATAAATAAATTCCTCAAATTAATAACAAGACTAGAAAAACAAATGGGAATCCACTACCAGCAGCACATATAACATCTGCACATAAAAAGAAAAAAAAACAAATGCAAAAATTATAGAGAAATATTAGTAATAAGTATACTAAATAAAATGTATAAACGTATATTGAAGAATAAAATTTAAAAAAAAATTGATTTAGAGAAGGGAAACCATAGGGTGTACTTAATTCTGTATGGTTATGGGGTAGGAACATAAGCAAAGAAAAGAAACTATATAAATAAGAGTACACAGCATAGAGAGCAAAGTAATAGCAGTTAACAGAAAGAAACTGGAGGCACTCCGCAAGACTAGACAGTTCAAAACAAAACAATAAAAAATATAATAAAGATAAAGCAAGGCATAATAAAAGATGGCAAAAAAGCAATTAATATGGCATCTATTTGCTTAAAGAATAGATGAGAACGTAGAAGAAAAGGAAGGTCAAGAAAAATTGAAAAAAGCAATAAAAAGAATAATGAAAAATGGCATACAGGAAGGAGAATGGAGAAAAATGAAAAATATTATTGGAAATTGAAAATTTTGATTAATTTTTTACATATTGGATGAAATTGTTGGTCTTTTAATTTAACAAATTTCTTTTTATTATTTTAGAGTTCTTTAGTTTTTACTACTGTAGACTGGTTTCTTATTTATTATTCTTTTAGCTACATTCCTTTAGTTTTTATCAAGATACTTTTTAAGGTTTCGGGCAGTTGGTCCTTATTTTTGTTATTTAACTCTTCATTTAAGACCATTTTCATCTGTATTTCTTTTTTGTCGTTTATATTTTTCTATTAAAATGAAGATATATGTACTTGTTGGTTTTTATTTTTTTCTCCTGTCTATTTTGTTGCTTACTTAAACTGCGACTAGTAATATTCTATGATCATTTTCAATATTGATGTTGTCAATATAGTCGATCTATTACTCTGTTTTTACTTGTTAAAAGTGCGCAGTCTATTTTGCTGTTTATTTTTTTTATCTAAGCTTGTACAAGTTTATGTGTTATGAGATTCTTATAATAAAAAATAATTGTAGCATTTAATCATTGCCACCTCATCAAATTTATTTAGAAACTAGTTACGTTCATACTTCGTATATTAATTAAAAAATAATTAAAATTTTCCATTTTACCCTTGCTTTAGTTAATTTAATCTTGGCATTAAAGTAATTTATTTTTAAAGATTATTAGTTATTATTTTGGTTATGTTAGTTGTACTTACCAGATTTCATAAAATATTTTTATTATACCTTTATTCTATGTCATTTTATCATTTTGATAGTTGTAGTATCACACATACTATTTTTCTTGATATTATTTTGCGTTTTTCTTTTTGGTCTTATATAGACACAGATGTTTTATCGTTTTTAATAGTTTTTCTAATTTGTTTAGTTTATGATATATCCTAATTATTCTTATCTATAAGTCATTATTGGTGATTTTTTAGCCATTTTTTATATTTCTTTCCGTAGAAATTTTTAGCTTTTTTCATCCCTTTATTAATTGTTGTCGTTTTTTTCTGATTATTACTACTGTTAAGACAAATGTTCAGCATTAAATCGCTTGCCATTGCAAATTAGCAAATGGCATGCTTAATTGTTTTTAACCTATACCTAAATGCTATATAGAAACGACCCTCTGGATACAGATTGTTCTGCATGTGATGCAGCCCCGAAGTTTTGTTACTTGTAGGGCCACCTCCTAACCATTTACTTTTAATCAAAAAGGTTACAGAATGCCTTTTATTATTAATTGAGTTATAAAAAGCATTCGGTAATATTAAACCATAAGCTCTAAATAACAGCAGAATTGGCTATAGCAGTATCGAACTTATTACAATAATCTATGACAAAGCCTAAATAATAGTAGAAGCAAATACCTACATATAATAATACAAAAAATTAAGTAAGGATAAGTCCAAAATTATTTAATGCAGCATTAGAAGAAATTTTTAAAAGTTTAAGTTAAGAAAACAAATAAATAAATATAAGCGGGCGGAGGCCAAACCACTTTTGATATGCAGATGAGGTTGTTTTAATATAAAATAATTAAGCAATAGTAAACCGATTAAAAATTTAATTAGACAAACTAAAACAAGTACCATGACAAATAAAGCAGAACCACAACATTTTACAGTAGAAAATAAATGAGTTGATCATGTAAAAAAGCACACAAACTCAGGACTAAAATGCCATAATTATAATTACACAGTAGAAATAATGAGAAAAATTAAACCGGCAGTGCATCATACTTCTTAGAAACTAAAAAAAATTACAATAAATGCGTACTACCAGTAGTCTAGACTTTCAAATATTGTGAGATAGAAAAACAGGTTATTAGATGTTAAGGAATACGTGGCAAGCTTAAAATGAGCAATACATACAATGAGATAAGCAAACTATAGATGGAACAATAAGATAAAATAATTAATAAAAAAAGACCAATTATGAAATCTTAGATGAAACGAAAAGATAATATAAAATAACACTGCGTCCTAATATGTAACACAAATTTGGAACCAATAGAGGTAATACTCCCCTATCACAATTTTATAAACAATGGTTTTGGGTAGTTTTAATTTATAAGTGTTCATTGTCACAGTGAATCATATCGAATGATTTAATACAGATATCACATTTTTTTATTACACTGTTTTTATGTGAACCCTGTTCGAGAGATTTATGTGCACTGTTACCTACTTCTACATAAAATATCATTTTGTTCGTTCCAAATTTACCTGTATACTACCCGTGATGTTGTACTTTAACAGGATATTAAAATAACAAACTTCTCCTTACTGATAACTTTTTTACTATATAGGCGGCATTTAACCCTAAATGACTAGCTCTACACAACAGGTCTTGGGAACATAACATTGTTATTCTCATTACCTTCCGAATATATTATGTCTATTAGCCTAAAACTTAAAATAGTCAGAATGGATGACGCGGTTGAGTTTGGAAGGAAGCTCTACGTAACAATCGAAATATCACTTGAATGTCTACAATTGCAATAATTATATATTGCGATCCATTTTTGTAATATTTTACCTCGTAGTTTGTAACATGAGGGTACATTAAATATATTATACAATCTAAAAAGCTATAAAATAGAATAATTTAAAACAAATATTAGAGTTATTAAAAAACTTTTTAATATGCTAATCACAAATTACATTCATTATTAAGTAAAGGAAATAGATAATCTCGATAATTATTCTTGGATGCTGTGTTCGGTGGTAGGTGTAATGTGAGGTTGATATTATTGATAGCTTTTGGTATTAATTTATCAGAAACGTTAGGTAGGTCTTAAAAGCATTTCTTAATTGCAAAATTCTTATAAGAAGTATAACTGTAAACATCATTAAGGAAGACGTAAAAAGTTAACAACGCTATTAAAGTAATATCCTCGATTAAATAAAAGGAAGCACTGGATCAAGTGCTAATGTATTTTAAAAACACAAGGATATTTAAAAACTTTAATGCTTTAACATTTCCCAACTGTTAGCGTAAATGGTAACTGTTAATTGTTGTAAATACCTTCTAAAACTGTGGTTTTAAGTAAAATTTCTCACTATACTTTCAAATCTTTTAATGCATTTTGTTACAATTTAGAATAGTTTTGTATTTTGTGTTATATAAGATGCTACATTGCTACACAACTAGTGGTGAAACCGGAGTTCTAATAGAAACTTTTGTTTACACGTATATGTCTTGCCGTTTTTAGTAGTTCATGCTGTGCTCCATACGTTTGTGGTTAAAATATTTATTAAAAATCGTTAAATGTATTTATGAATAAGAATTAGCGAGTTTTTTGCATTTATTTTGAGCTAGATCAAAACAATGGTATTTAAAAAAAGTCACCTTAAGATCTTCGATCGCTAAGAATAGTATTATGTACGTTTATTTTTTAATAACAAAGACATCTACAAAATTGATTTATTAATGCACTCTAAAATACGATTTGAACGCCCACATGTTAAGCGAGAGGTTATTTAATGCCAAAAATGTGAAAGATAGAGACCTTCAAAAAATTGCTGCCACAAAACATCCCGATGCGTGAAATGCGCCGAAGAGCACCTAACCAAGGACTGTACACATAAAACTAAAAGCTAATTGGCAGGGCAACTACCCAGCTAATTATAGAGGATGTATGGTAGCCAAGGAAATACAAAAAGGAAAATTTTCCCCCTTACGTTTAAGGCAAGCTGAAACTGCACCTCCTTCAAACTCATTAGTACAACAGAGACTGACGTACTCACAAAGAACCCAAGGAATCAGCCATGAACCGCATACTACAACAGCACAACTACCCAACAAAAATTTACCTACATCAGATAACAATCTAGAAAAAATGATGATCAAACTGATAGAAAGAATGGACAATATGCTTAATCTTTTAACAGCCCTGGTCAGCAAATTTCAATCACAATGGACAACACCTTAAAAATAGTAATCTGAAACGCCAACGAATTAGCACAACACAATTTAGAAGTCAAATAATTCCTCATAAACAACTACATTGATATTATGATGATATCGGAAACACATTTCACCCACAAGACATACATAAAAATACCCAAATATACAATCTACGCAACCAATCATCCAGACAACACTGCTCACGCAGGAACTGCACTCATAGTTAAGGATACTTTAGAGCACTCTGAACTTCCCAAATATCACTAGGAACCCTTACAAGCCACCACCATCGTTGTACAAGAACAGAGCAAAGAAATAGTGTTCTCTGCAATTTACTGTCCACCCAAGCACAACATAACTTCCAAACGCTTAGAGCTCGCTTTATAGCAGGAGAAGACTATAACGCAAAACACCAAACTTGGGGATCTAGGGTTAGGGTTACCAGAGAGCTATTGAAATCTATCCAAGATAACAATTTTTAATACCTATCAACAGGTCAGTCTACCAACTGATCTACCGATCGACGAAAACTTCCTGATCTGGATTTTTTTGTAATCAAAGGAATATCTGATAGATACACCAAAGTTGAATCTAATCTAGACCTACCGTCTGACCGCTCCCCGATAATTGTAACATACAGTTCAAAATTACTAACAAAAAGTACCCCTCCCACTTTGTATAATAAGCGAACAAACTGGGAGCATTTTTGAGAGTTCATCCAAGAAAAGGTGAAATTAAACATTCCTTTGAAAACGGAACGAAGAACAGGGTACACTTGACCGTTGCCCTATGATTATTGAACAGAAAATAGCTGAGAAACGAAGACTTCAACGTATTTGGCAAAACAGTAGAACCCCACGAGACAAAACTAATTTTAACCATGCTGTCCAGAATTTAAAAACTCCCCTGATACAGCACAAAAATCGGAAAATACAAAATTACCTATGCAGTTTAAGACACTTCGAAGCCACAGATGCCTCACTCTAGAGATCAACAAAGAAATTTAAAAAAAACAACCGCCAATCAGATGATAACTGGGCTCGAAGCGACGAAGAAGCAACAGGATTTACAAATCACATGTCTACAGTGTTCCAATCAATATCCAGAACCCGCACAGTAGAAGAAGAACCAACAATTCATTACACATTAGCGGAACCACTTGAAGCATAATCTCCTCTAAAGCCTGTAAAAGTCAAACAAGTAATAACTGCCCAACTCAACTCAGGCTTCAATAAATGAATACCTAGAAGTCAAACTCTAGGATAATAATAGGCGGTCGGTACGTAGCGCTAGCCACGTTACTACCCTGGCATACCGCAGGCTCTAGATTGTAGCAGACCTATCCTGCTACGACCCCAAAGGGCCTTAGTAGTCTATTACGGAGGACTATTATTATTATTAAATGTCTCTATGCCCTTGTGTCGTTATTGTTTATCTTTTATATAAATTTTGGTGCGCTGTTTTCAGAATTCCTGAAATTTATCTACTGCAATAAACGAACATAAAATTTCTTATTGAACCCTATAAGCTCTCTAGATAATCAGAATCATTTAAAAAATGCAAAGCCGGCGAAAATAGTTATATTAAAGATAATAGCAGTGATATTGAGCTATAATGTGCTAAACAATTTTTATCATATTTATTAATAAGTCTGGTATTCATCAAGCAAATTTATTTTATTTAATTGAGATTTGATATTAAATTGTTTCAAAATCAACTTTCCATTAATTAGTAAACAGAATAAAATTTTCTTACTTCAATACTTACTTTCATACTTAGACGATCTCAGAAGCTGGACCTTACTGTAAGGGATGCGGGGAAAGCGTAGCCAAAGAACAATTTTCAGAAAGTTTACAACAATTTCCGAGAACTCAATACGGTTGGGAAGAAAGGTGACAGTCATTTTATAATTAAGTATGGTAGATATATATATAAGATACATATATAACGATTGATTAAGAAATTGCAAGCAATTATAATCGGGTATGATTCGAGCAATAATTTGTAAGTTGCATATAGGAGAAAATCTACTTGTAAAAATAAATAATTAGTGATGATACTAGGTGCATTAATTAATTAGCTTCTAATTTATTGTAACGATAATAATTCCCACAAATTATGAAATATTGGTTAAGTGGAGATAAATAATTAAACCCATATACCTTGTTTGTTGCAACTGGTGAAATTTACTTCAATGTAAGCTGCTGTTAAATAAACTACGATGAGGTGTTGAAACGCGTACTGCTAATTGAGGTAAAAATAACTAAATTAATAGATGACTTAAAAAACAAGATTTGGAAACTGCAAAAAATAAGAGTGTGCTATGGAAATAAATTTTTAAAGTATTGGAAGAAGTTTCAAAAATAAAGCTAAATTTAAAAGAACATTTTCAACATTTAAGAAAAACGTAAAAGTTTTGGAAAAGAGTTAAATCTAAACGCAGAATAATATACCAGCGTTTTGAAAGAAAAACTAAAGGTAAACGCAGAACATTGATATGTATTTGAAATGTTTGAAAGATAAATTAGGAAATTTAGACATAATACCAGATGTTTTTTTTTTTTGATAAAATTATGGAGCAATAATTTATAAGAAGGGAAAAAAGCTCGCGATTTACGGAAAAGTACATATTTAACGATCGATAGCTACTAAATTAGCTTAAATTGGGCTTGAGAGTGCTAGTAGAAAGGAAGAGCCAAAAAATAAAATGACAATGGTAAGAACTTAATAGACACAATGGAATTCCTTAAAGTTAAAAAATTGTCTTCTAAAGAACTTAAAAAACATCAGTGGCATTGAATCTCGATTGCAGTTACTACTAATGAGGAATCGAGTCCCGGAAGTCCCACGTTACCAATGTGATGGGCGTTCGAAAGTGAGAAGATAGACAAAAGGTAAGCTGCAAGCAAAACATAAAGAATTGGTACCAAATGTGTAAATCGTGTGTGAGGGAAAATAGGCTCCTTGAAGAAAGTAAAAACAATGTTAAGCAACAAAGATACTTTTGTTGCTATGAGTGTGTGCGGTACCAAATTAAGAGTCATTTACGATATACTGCTGTTTCGACTATCACAATACATACAACTCTATGGATGATAGGATGACGATTATTTCACAACCTTTTTCACAAGTGAAATAGATCATTGCTAAAACAAAACACTTAGAAGGGAGTTATGTAGCAATCTACTGTAGGGAATCAAACCTTTCAGAACTGTAGGCTAGCGCAACAAAACGGCAGTTGTTGAAAAGGTTCGCAACGATTCTTAAAAGCTCGACAAAATTTCGATAAATCTATTTGTCGTGTTAAAGTAAAGCTATAAATATTCTGGAACTAAGTATTTAAGTATGTATGCGTATACCAGGAATGATCAACATAAGTCGCTAACACTGGCAAATTGTTATAGTTAATCAGTTGGAGTGATGGTTCAAGTTCTCTAATCAGTAGTTAATTAGCTATTAATCCATTGCAAAGATAATAGCGTCAAAGAATTTTAAACTAAAGTTTCAGTGAAATAAATAATTTAACCTACAAATTTATTTCATACATTTCAGTACATGATTTACTCACATATCCTAAATAAGCGACAATTGTTAAGGACAAAATTAGGGCTTTAATGCCATTTTTAATCATCACAACTGTAATTTCGCAATCTTAAAATGTTGAGTTTTAAATGCAGGCGAAAGTTTCCTTTTTAATAGCACTGAAAGAGTTTTAGAGCTAAATACTTTATGAATGCCACTTAAATATATATTTTTTGGCAATTAGAAAAAATACTTATATAAATCTGAGTATCTATGTCTATGCCTTCTTTGATTTCTCTCTCCAATGCATGGCTAGTCTTCTTATGTTTGCGTTAAAATCTTGATAGGGCTTTTTTAATGTCTTTGTACATGATGTGCACTTCTTTGTGATCATGTGTCGATGTCGGGGCATATATTTGGAATAATTTTCACACTGAACTTTTCTGATAGTTGTAGTACCAAGTATGCCACTATCTGATATTTCATTGTATCTTCGGAAGTATGTTTTTAATTTTGGGTTGTATTACAAATCCTATTTCTCTTTGACTTACATTTGATGTTCCTTGTAGTAGAAGGTATTTACTGATTTTAACGTTTGCAAGTTTTCACCATATCTTCTTATTATACTTAGCTAGTCCCAGAACGCCAAACTTTACTTAAGTCGTCGAGTTGTGCCTCAAATATTAGTGATCTACAATTGTTTGTTGCTATGATAATAGGGTGTTTATTTTTGGGGGTTTTGCTTTTAGCATGAGAATTTTTTCCTGCCCCAGAATCCACTACGCAGAACTTTCTTATGAAGGTGTGGAATTTTAGATTTCTAATCCTACCCACCTGAGTATTTTTCCATTTCTTTTTAAATTTGCCATATTATTTTTGGGGGGTTTTAAAATTACTACACCATACTATCCTGCTGCGGATTGGTGAGTGTATTTTTGCAGCTTTTAATATGGAGAACTTTTGCTGTTTGCAGCCGCTTATTCTGGGTCAGACGTTGCTGATGTAGTTACTATAGAAGCCATTAAGTTCAGTATTTGCCTCCTATAACCTCTCATTTAATTTGGCATGTGTGCCGACACAGTTTACCAGGATATAGCCGCTTAAATATTAAGCTTCTTGGAACCACAAATGTGAGTGATATTTTGTCTGAAGACCAATATACCAGAATGACCGGTAGGTCCGGCAATCTTGAGTGTAGAGACATAAACCCCATACATCCCGAGGAATAATAATAAATGTAAATGGAGAAAGACTTACACATCTAAGATTCATCATAATTATTGGAAACAAGAACGGTGTAATACCGTAAAGGAAACTTTCTACAGCGGTGCGAAATCGTAATGGTCAATTCCAGCTGCCGTTAATTGATTTGACTGAATATCAATCCCATGAAAGGTACTGACCTATGATGTGTGTATGCCAAGTTTGAAGTGAATCCGTTGGATAGAACGAAGTTATCTTGTCTCCAGACACTCAGACAGACAGACAGGATGATAATCTCATTAACTTTCTAGTATAAGCTCCGCTGTAGAAAGTTAATAAATGGTGCTTTTATTAATGATGATGATTATACACTTTTTTATATTTCAGTTGTCAATAACCTAAAAAATTGGAAAATTATTAAAATAATTTCAGCTGGAAATAAACTATCAAGCGTACTATTCGAATCAGATTCTCGTACAACATTAGATGTGCTATTATTCTATAATTCTATAATTTTAAAGAACCTAACTATTATTTAAATATGTATTATATTTATTTATTATATATATAAAATATGTATTTTTAATAAAATTGCATAATTTTATATGTATGTTGTAATCGAAACAAACAGCTACCATCTTGGCTTTGAACATGTTTTAAAAAGTTTGACAAAAAATTTTAATTGTCGCTATATTTACTACAGAATTGTCAGAGTCAAGTAACATTTGTATTCAATAGTTCTTAATATGTAATCATGAATAGATACTGAGTTGATCAAAGCATTACTTTGAAGAGTTATTATAAAAAGGTTTGTTTAATTGCAAGGACGTTCGTGTTTTTCATTGGATTTATAGTCGATATAATCAAACAGAATTGTGTTGTTATAGAAACATTGAAATCCAATAGCTCAATTGTAGACAAATAAAATATATAGCTTATTTATATTGGATATCAAAAAAAAACGTAAAATGTTTGTCGTCAATAATCATTTAATTATAAACAATTATTGCAACACCACACAAAGAAATTATTATGATTACATTTAAAGTCATTTTAAAAACCACTTAAAATTTAAGTATCAATCAATATTTTTGCTAAAGCTTTACAAGCTTGGAAAACTAAAAATGTGTTTAGCTTTTTTTAGTTCGCTACCGTTATATTTCTTATTATTCAGACCTGCTGGTGTAAAGGAATATTTTATATTTAGTTGCAGCCTTTTTGTACTGTAGGCAAAAACGACTAAAGTGAGTTCAGCAACGCAGTTCTTTCCTCTTTTTACTCATTTCAGTAACAGTAGTATTAATGTTCAGCATTATATAAGCTGCAAAAACTAGAATATTACGTCTCGTTTTCCCAGCTGTTTTTCATTTTCATTAAGTACAAATAATTTACGGTGCGAACGTAGGCAAAGTATTTTCGAAAATTACAAATACTTTTTACAAAATGTGATGTACTTAATGAAGTCAAACATTAATTGCGCAACTGAAAATATAAAAAAAACTACAGTTTATGTAATAGTAAATTCCAGTTGTGAAATTTTAATTACAGTTTTGTCATGTGATAACAAATTATAATAGCAATTTATAACAATATGTAAACAGTATTACAAATTAACAACAATTTAACGATAGACAAATGCAAGTTTTACGTTTTCTTAGAGAATAGAAAACGGATATTTTTTTGTTCAATCTGCCAAATGTTTTACATAAGATCAGTTAAAAGTACAAACAAGGCTGTACTTAAGAACCCTAGCGACCATATTTCAGAAATGAAAGAAAATGTTTAAATTTTGTGAAATTTATTTGTTGTACCATATGAATAGCTGAAATAAAAAAAAGATGGAGTTGCCCCCAAATGAAATTTTTTAGAACATGAATCTTGTGATATAACGCTTTTGAAAGATCATTCATATTAATTCGTTTAATTAGCTCAACATTTCAAATTCTTAATAAAATAGTTTAAGTAATGATTGCTCAAACCAAATTTGTTTTCTTGTGTTAGTCGGCCATATCTTCAGTTGATTGTCGATAATTTCATATTTTAATTGTGTAACAAAATTATTTACAGACGGGTGCAACAATATCAGTTTATGGGTTTAGCGGACATTTTTACGTATTTCTGTAATCTTAGAATTTTTTCAGATATTTACTCAAATCTACAGATATTTTCTATCTAACCGTTATCAAAAATATTAGCATGATTCTGAGTTGTAGCCTGAGTATTACGTTGTATGGTTGAGGAATTAGATCGCTTCCTCTTCTGCTTTCGAGTTCTCATTTCCTGAAAGTCGTTTGGTTTAAGAATGGTTTACTAATAGATATAGTATCGGCATATAAAGTAGTTGATAAAAAGAATGTCCCACTTACATTGGTTCAACTCTATTCCAGTTCTAAAAGATTGATTGAAAGTTAGGAGCTGGCTGTGAAAGTGGGTTTAATTGCTGAAAAATTGTAGGGCGTGATGAGTGAAATTATTGGGGTTGCTGCCAGAGCAGGTTAGGGGATGGTTGATGGTCCATTAGTTGAGGTTATAGTTGAGAATACCAATGTGGATGAAATTGCGTCTGCAATGCGGTCGGCATGTTATTATTTTAAGGCACATTGCAGGGCACGATAAAATTTGGCATTGATTGAGAAAGGTAACTGTTCGTGTTCACCTATGATCCTATATTTGTCTGCATTGGAACGATTATTTAGTTTGTTAAATTTAAACAAATTAAATAAATACGGCGAGTGACCACACAATCCAAGCCTTGCGACTGGGAACTTATCACGCTTACTTATCACCAAGTATCGCAAAACCTCTATGAGCAGTATTGTCTGGGTGTGGTGTATTGTAGATGAATTAGCCGGGAAACCGTAGATAACTTTTGCTTTGGGCGTCTCGGAGATACACAGTACATCTACAATATGACGTATTAGGAAAGTTTTTAATTCTTGACTTTGTTGAACCAAGCCGTTAGTATTCCGGACGTCTATTTTTAGTAAATTATCCATTGTTGGTTTTGTTAATTTCGCTGGGATAATATTTAGAATTGTATCCATTTTTCCTGTTAACTTTTGCATTATTCCTTCAAACTTAGTTATGCGATCATTATGTTGGATGGTAAAGGGCTATTGTTGAGCTGTGGGTATTACGTTACTTTGTAGTTTCTGTAAAGAAAGGTTAGCCACTTGAGATGTCGAAGAACAAGGGGATTGTCGGTAACTTGTACTTTGGTGGCTTTTATTGCACATGTATTTGCCTTTCCTTTAAAACCTTTTCTCTGAGAGTGGGGTACAGCTTTTATTGCAATTGCTTCTGTATGCTACATACTTTTAACTAACAGAGTGATTTTCTCTACAGTTACAACATAATACTTGAGTTATTTTTTTCTACATGTACAGTTGTTTGTCAAATGATTACCAGCACAAGTAACACCTTTAGGTTGCTTGCAGCACTAGCTTTTGGTAGGTCCAAAGGCTTGACATTTTATGCATTGAGGAATCTCACGTTTTTGTAAGGATGTTCAAAGTACACAGATGTGTCCATTAGGAATTTAATTTTATAAATATCCTTGTTATTATCATTTTGCTCCAATTCTACAAAAAGGATGACGTTTTGGAATTTTGGTAATTTTGTTGTTATTATGTTGTAATCTTTGTATATTATTGATTTTAAGCACCTTGTGACCTTTCTTTTTATTTCATTTTTGATGTCGTTGATATCTGCAAATGGATGTAACCCTTTTAATACTACTTTGAAGCTTCTTTATCTTTCATCTGATAAGTGTAAACTATAAATTTTAAGTTTTAAATGTTTAATATTCCATATGTTTTCAACTATGGTCAATCATTTAAATTGATCGAATGATGAATATTTCTAAGTGTAAATCTAAAACCACATTATGCTTTCAATTTAAATGTTTGATATTCAGTGTTTTTATCAAATAGGACAAAACTGAGTCTTTTCTTCTTTCCGTATTTAATCTCATCTGGTTTCTTCGTTCAATATTTTTTCCATATTTTCTGTTCATCCAAGCGCCTTTGGATATCACTTGCTTCAGGCTTATTCCTCATTCCAACCTCTTCTTGGCGTCTTTTCTTCTTTCTTTGGTTGCCACTGCATTGTTTTTGGAGCTGTTGTTACCCATTCTTTCGACATGTCCGTACCACAAGAGTTGCCTTTTCAATTTCTTCCAAGATGTCCCTTTCTGTTATCCATTATTTCACGTATTCTTAAACTTGTCTATCCATTCGGATATTCTCTGATCTTTCAATAGTCCATTTCCATTACTTTCAGATTGATTTTAATGTTGTTCCGAGTTTTAGAATGTTCTCATATAGTGCCATACTTTTCCATACGGAGTATATTTGTTTTTATTCTTTTTAAGCTTATAATTTGCATCCCAAAGTATACCATTTTAAGCGCACCTATAACTTTCCGGCCTTGTTTATCTCTTCATTTACCTCTGTGTTATATATCCTTGTTTTCCTACTGTTGCTCCAAATATTTGTATTCTTCATTATGACGGTATAGTTTCGCCTGTTTCTAAGGTTAAAGCGTCTTGTTCATATCCTATACTAAGATATGCTGATTTATTTACATTAATTTTAAGCCCCATTTATCATATTCCTCTATAGCTTTCCTTGTCATGTATTCAATGTCTTCTATTTCTTGTGCCATAATAATTTGGTCGTCGGCAAATTGCAACGTATATAATGTAGTGTCCTCGTCCACTGGTATCCCCATTCCCATACTTTTCCTTTTCCATTGTTCGAGTGCTTTTACTATATATATCTTGAATAACGTCGGTGAGATACAGCAACCCCTTAGACCTTTCGTAACTTTAAATTCTGTTGTCAGTTCGCCCATACCTTTACTCTCGCTATTTGATTGTCATAAGGTTCTTCACAGCCCTGACTAATGTACTGTTATGTTGTGCCTCCATTACGTCCCACAGTTTTTCAGGGTACGTTATCATAAGCTTTTGATATGTCGAGAAATACTAAATGCAGTTCTCTGCCGGTTGCTAGTTTTTCTGCACAATTTGTGTTAGACAGAACAGGTTATCCAAACATGATCTGCCTGCCCTAAATCCGCTTTGTTCTTCCGCTTCTTCGGCTTGATATTGTTGTTCAATTAAGTCTCGAATAATTCGTCCATATAATATTTTGCTAAAAGTACTTGTAACTGCTATTCCTCGGTAGTTGTCGCAGATGTCTCTTTTCCCTTTCTTGTGTATTGGAGATATATATCCTGTTTTCCATTCATTTGGTATATTTCCCTCATTTATGCATTTATTCATAAGTTTTGTATCATCCTATACAATTTCGGTGTTCCATTTTTACCAACTCAACGGGATTCCTCCTGGACCGGAGCCTTTCATTTCTCATTTCTTTAATTGCTTTAATTACTTGTTCTTCTTGTATTTCTATGTAGTTAATATCTATCGTTCTTCCTTCTGTCATCGTAGTTTCTTGGAATATAGGTCTTTTCTCGGTGAGTAGCTCTAAATAGTATTGTTTCCATTCTTCGGCAGGAATATTTTGTATTATTGTTTTTTCTCGATGTGGAGCTTTTACATTCCTTATAAATTTCCATACCTTTATTATTACCGTGAAATAGTCCGAAGTTTTGGGCTATATTTTCACATGATCGTAGTTTAGAATCCCCACTTAATAATTATTTTTGACTATTTTATTTAGTAGTGTTGTAATATTTTTAACACCTTTTAATAAATGGAGATCGGTTTAGGCTATTTTTTGGATTTATTATTACTATCGTAATAATTAATTTCTCCATCGTACTTTTCCTTACTCCGGAAACCGGTTAAAGATTGATGAATTAAATTAATAATCACTTAGTGTTGATTATTTGATAAGATATTTTTTGATATCTTAAAATAAATAAAATTAATTAAGACGCCACGTTTATAGAACTACATATTTATTGATTTTGAGATAATTATTACTACATTTATGACAATATGTTTAGTTACATAACTCTTTACAAAAACTGTTATAATATAACTGGTATAATTATTTGCTACAAAAAGTAATTGTCGCTAACCTACCTGGTGGCAAGAACTTTTTTAGGTCTGAATATTTAATTAACAACACTCCATCGGAGATTTAACGTCCGTTTTCCTAGGGTCAGTTTTATGGTCTACCGGATGCGGGATATAAAACTAACCTATCCTGAAATGTGAAACACCCCATTAAGACGTCGTAAAAATATTTATAAACACTAACCATGCAGTCTCTTTGCTGCTACATTTTTGTTTTTACATGTAAAGATACGGTTATAATAGGCGTGCTGACCGGCATGTGAAGTAAGCAATTCAAATTTAAAACTCATTTTCTTACCTACATGTATTTGTAACTGATATCTCGCATCAGTTAGGTGTCGTCCATTTTTGTCGAGGCACTTTTGTAGCTGGGTGACGAAATTGTCTATACCCATTTGAAGTACGGCACATGGAACCCTTTAAATTTCTCGCGTTATGGTTTCGAAAACGTTTTCAAAATTACGAGGTTTATCTATATAAACTTTAGCTTTTAGGTAGACCCATAAAAAGTAGTTGCAAGCTAACAGGTCTGATGGCCGAGCAGGCGTTCAGTAAAATGTTTTTAAAAAGCCATTGTTGCCCTTGATGTATAGCAAGTCACCCCATCTTGCTGAAACCAAACTGTGTTGAGGTTAATGCGTCGTGTTTTTAATTCTGGTAGGAAATAATTACTAAACATGGAAGGTAGCTGTGTTAACAGACACTGCCCGTCCGTTTTCACGAAAAAATAAGGCTTCACAATGCGGATTTGGGATATGCCATACCAAACAGTTATTCTCTCGCAGTGCAGAGGTAATTCTTGCGGGTTTTCTAGTACCCAATACCAAAAATTCTGTTTGTCTGTCATCCTCGATAAATAAAATGCAAACCTATGTCGTTTTGTCGCAGTTCTCCAACAACCATAATATTGTAGGAAAATGAAGATTCAAGTGCAAGATTTTGCAAACTGATCTGTCTGACATCCGAAGAGGGCAAGCATGACGTACCGCAAAATGACGAGGGTTGGGTTCCACCGTTTGTCACACCCTTTGCATGTTTTACGGGGTCTCTACAAATCGATCACCTCCCCGTGAAGTCCCCGGTTTCAAAGATCCTGTTGTTTAAAAACCATTCATCCACATCATAATGGTATCCCGTTTTGGAACGTGACCATGACTTACTGTGTGAGTACCACAAAACGATCCGCTTTCAATAGAGGTATTGTAAACAAGCACACCATGTGCTACGGGCCGAGGCTTCATTGTTACTAAAATGGCGTCTATCAATGAGTAGATGTTAACCATTTCGAAAATATTTGATCCACCCCAGCACGAATGGGTGTTTTTCCAGAGACACCGTACCTCTTTACCGGATATATATATATTTTTTTCGAAAAGTATTTTAATTAGTCTGAACAAGCTGTTCCTACTGGCCGCAAGCGCGTTTGGACCGATTGTGTTAAGTGGACAGACTCTTCACAACGCTTCAGAGCTTGTTCTGCTATGAGCTCTAGAAACGTCATGATTGTATCTGCTGATAGTACCCGTGCCACGACGCGCAATAGAGAAAACTATCGAGCAACACTACGCGATCAAGTTCTGTGCTAAACTGAAACAAAAGCTTCGCTGAAACCCACCAAATGATTTAGGCGGCGTACAGAGACTCTGTTCTCTTGTAGTCTTAAGCCATACCGCTCTGCGGATCTAGGAATTTCTGGCAAAGCACCGCTTGGCAATGTCGCCTCAGCTCCCCTACAGTGCTGACCTAATTCCATCAGATTTCCTTGTGTTCCCGAGAATCAAGTCCGCCCCGAAAGAAACCCGTAGTTAAACAACTTTTTAAAAATTTAGCCAAAAATACAGCAGGATTTTATAAAAGAAAGTATCAGAGAATATTTCTATAGGGAGGAAGATACAAATAGTAATGAAGAAGAATTTAATCAAAGTAAACCGAGGGATATTTAGAGATCTAACAAAATGAAAAAACTTTTTAAAATAATTTGCATTTGTTGTGGTAAATTTAGAAAACACATGTGTGATTAAAAAATATTGAAAATTGCCAAGAAGGTGGTTATTTATGAAGTACTTTAAATATTATTCATATTAAAAAAATATCTTTGTGTCAACAATTGTTGCTTCTTTTTGGACTATGCATCTTGATGTCCAATTCATCAACATAAAAATAACTAACTTAATAGTTTATTTTAAAAATGCCCGTACTCGATTATACATTGAGTAAAACAGTTAAATGGGAAAAACAGACATTGCAATAAGATAACAAAGCTATTAAGTTATTTTTAACATCAAAGTATTACAAATAGTACCATGGAATACATCTTTGATTTTACTTTTATATTCAAAAAACATCCTTGTCAAACGAGGAAATATTCTGTACGTCATATTATAAATCTGGCTATAAGTAATAGATACAAACAAATTTATTTAAATTTTTATAATAAAAATACAAGAATTCAAATACAAAGAAATAATAAATTTATGGGTTTTTGGAAAGTGCGGTCTTATTTATAAATTGACATAGTTATCAATGAACAATTATTTTTCTTCAAGATGTTCATTCTGTATAAAATAACTTATTTTGTCCCAAGAAATATAACTATGCGCGAAAATGCATTACTTTTCTCCTTAGGTAACAACAAAATGATTGATAACATATTAAACAAGGAGTATGTGAAATACGAGAGAAATTGGGAAATAAACTTTTATTTTGTTATCAATAATAGACACCTTTATTATACACCGTAGAAACCTATAACAGTACATTACTTTTCGACATAACTCTTACAAGGTTTGAAATCCCTCCTACAAAAAAATTTTATGTCTGGGATTAAAGCCACCCTGTAACAGCATCTTGAGACGCAGCGTCATCGTCAAAGAGGTGCGACGTAAGCCACTGTTTTATGTGCATAACAAAACTTTTGTTAATTTCCTGCACAAGCTCATCGCTGACTACAAATAGACGACTATTTCATACCTCAATATGCACGTTAGTGTGTCTATATTTAAACATGCGACAGCATTAACGTATGACACCTTCACTCACCACGCTTGGACCGCAAACATTACTATTCATAGTTCGCGATAAATTACAGTCGTCATAAGTTTTTCCGGGCATACATTTTGATGGGATTTTCTATGGCACAGTTTATTTTCAATTGACCCAACGGAGTAAACTGAAACACAACCTTCTTCTTCTACTCCGCATTGCCTACTGAATTACTACGTTCCACAAGACCGGCATTGCTATCCCCGCCTATTTCTCACATATACGCAAAGGAAAGTTTCTTTCCGAATTGCCCTCGTACTTGACAGACTGTAATAGTAATACTATTTGGTAATTGATTTCACTACTTTAATATTAGTATTGACATTTATAAATTGCAATTAGTCGCTACACAATTCTCTGTTATTAGAACGTTAGCAAAATAAAACTCGAAATAAATAAACAGATAGAGAAGATATAATAATATTTGCACAATTTTTCATTTCAACAACTACTTTTTTTAAATACAAGGTTAAAGGAAAAAATATGAGCTTAACAAAAAAAAATAACGCAAAGTAAACTCTTGGTTTAACTTATTCTTCGAAAGTATTCATTTTTCAATCTTTATACTAAAGAGTTTTTTGAAATCTCTTTTTTTCCTTATTAGCTTCAATAACATTCTAACAAGATTTTTAGAGAATTATGACATTTCATTAATTTTCAAAAACAATAAAAAATTTATTTATAAAATTATAATTCTTTATCTTGTTCTTGTTAACATATAATCTAAAATCTGTTTTTATTAATTTTTTTGAGGATTTTTTAACAAGCAGTCACCAGATAGAAGAGCTTTTTATTTCCGGCATAAGTACCAAAAAACGTTTTCATTACTCTCGTAAAGCAAGAGGCGAGAAGTCGCGTCAGTATCTTTTGTACTACCGAGAATTAATTTTTATATTTTTCTTTAATGAAGTTCTCTCTTTTTTCTTTTCGTAAGTTGTAAGCAATTTTATTTTTATTTTGATGTACAAGTATGCTTTGATTTTTAATTATTATTTCACTAGCGCACTTCTTAATATCAACGTTTTTTCTTGTTTTCGGCTTATTTCCTCTAGTTAGTATTCATTTGAGTTGTATCTAGCCATAACGTGTTCAAGAGCACTTAACAAGGGATTACAACACGAAACCAATATTATCATTTATGCGAGGTGATATCAGGCGACCGTAGTCGCCGAGCTACCGTCGTTATCACATTCCTAATGTAATATATGTAGCCGCCAGATAGTAATCAGAATAATAATGTATTTTAATACCTAAAATCCCAAAAACAGGCTTATTTTCAATCTGAAACCTATAACTAAAACAGGCATTAAACAAGACTAACCAGCTGAAAAATAAAGAGATGACTACAAATACCAAACAAGATTAGCATACTCACAAAAAAAACACAAAAAGTTTTACATATAAAGCTAGTATGGTGAGAAACAAACAAATTAAAGTTAATGTTCACTCCATTCAAGAATACAGAAATTGACTGCCTTAATATTTACAAGAAAATCTTTAGACCTATTCATTTAATGGTTAGAAATTTACATCCTTCTACTCCCATAGAAGAAAGATCTAGGAACTCGCAAAAAGAAAATTAAAAATTACAAAAGTAAATTGAAGAAGGCTGTTGTAAATAAAAAGATGAATTACAATCACTTGGTGCTGAATGTGATAGAACTTGATAGATCTAAAGACACCAACAAAATCTATGATATAAAATACATGAACCACATGAAGATTGAAATAGAAGTAGTAAGAAACCAGAAGCTTATATCGCAATGTAAAAAATGTCAAAGATATAGTCATATATAGAGGTTTCTAAGAAAACTAAACACACCGATTATCATTTAACGGCAAAATGTATTAAAACTGGAAAAACTCCTACATAAACTATCTGAAAACGCATTTGACTAATTACAAAAGATATATAATATAGCTAAACTTTAGAAAGAATAGGTAAAGCTATTCAAGCCAAAAAAATAATTTATCGACCAAGATCAGCTGCTCCTAATATAGCAAGAATGTTGAAGTTATCCAACAAAAACATTAGCAAAATTAGCATCTGTAATGCATTTATGATGCAGTTTATGCAAAGTATGATAAGAATATTGAGGCGAATTAGTGAAAGACCCGTCAAATTAGAAACCATTAACACTGGCATTATACCCAAATGAAGTAAGATTATGGGACCGCAAAATTAACGTATCGCTACATAGAATATTAATGGTATTCTAAACAAAAAACAAGACCTTGCAGTCTTACTCAATACTCAACACATAGACACACATGACAAGTCAGTCTTAAACTAAAATAAGAGGCTACAAACTATATTAGAAGCTAATAATTGGAAATCGTTTATTGTACACCCAGACATAATTTCGAAAACCACAATTATCTAACATTTTTAGATAATATTTTAACTCTAAGTATGTAGAATGGAGATCCAGGCTAACTACGTTTAAAGGAAAGGAATTGAAGTAATTATCATTCAGCAGATAAGGCCACGTATTTACCCACTGACCCTAACAAAACTCCCTATTTGTTAATTTTTTGGTTTTATTAGAATTTAAGAGAATTAAAAAAAACTATTTTCGTTAATAAAACCATCGACTGTAAAAGTTTTTGGATTAATATTTAGAATTATATCAACCTAAACATTGATCGAACATCAACTGAGCACCAATAAAAAAAGCTGAGTTTATTCAAGTAACTGCTTATCACACCAAGAAAATTACTTACATCCAAAGGTGTAATTTATTCGATTGAAATCAAAGAACTCGCCAAACAAAGAAAAGCTAGAAAAAGATGACAACAATTCAAATATCTGTTTAAGAAGACTTGAATGGTGGACCTCAAAAGTTAAAAATAACAATGCATCAGCTTAAAGACGAATCGATAAATCCATACTTATAGAATTTGACACCGGAAAAAGAAACCAACCAACTAGAAATATCAAAAGATCTATTAGAGCTATGGTTCCAGTCAAAAAGATATGAGATAACGCTTCAGGAATAATAAACAGAAAGCTGCTTACTCATTTATCTTTTTAGTTTTTAACCGACTTCAAAAAAAGAGGAGGTTGTCAATTCGACTGTATATATATATATATTTTTTATGGATGTTCGGGCATAACTTTTTTGTTTATAAATTGATTTAGATGATTTTTTTTGTTGGAAAGGGGATACCTCAAGGGTGGTTACATTTGAATTTCTTTGGCATTAGATCTTGGCCTTCGAAGATACACCAAGGAACTCCTCAAAATCAAATAGGAATTGTATAATTGATTGAGATATTGGTAGGTTTATGACAATCCAAGAACAAGGTAGGTACCTAACTATGATCAAGGACGTTCTGGACTAGACATGGACTGCGAAGGCACGACGGAACCCCTTAACAACAAACAGCACTAATGTGGAAATTGAAATTTTTTTGAACTTTAGGCTAAAACATGTTCTACCCTTAGAAAACCTACAAAAATAATAATGTTGCCAAAACTAGTTAAAGCACTTAATGAAATGCCTATTTTCTTCCTAATTATAATTCCAAAATGGTTTGAAAAATTATTATTCAAGAGACTATGACTTCTGATAAAATATTACATTTTAATCCCAGATTTTCACATTTATACAGAAGCACTCGACAAATTGACCAAATGCATCATATAACTAAAATTATCGAAGAGACACCACTCTACTCTGTAATTTTTCTTGATTTTACTTAAGAATTTGACAAAGTTAGGCATAACAGACTAATACACAAATTAAACAAAAAAAGAATAACAAAATATATATCTGATAGGCTTTTTAGAATCAAGCAGGAAGACGAATACTTCGACCTGAAAAAGATAAGAACAGGGATATTTCCGTTCTTTATCTGTTATAGACCAACAATTGAATAACATAGCTTGAAGAGATATTAGAGTAAAAATAATAGTCACGTATCAAGTTAGAAAATTCTTTTTATATAACATTGTAATAATTTTTTATGAATTTGTAGGCAGTGATGTTTAAATTTTGTTGTTTTGCTAATACTTGAGGTGTAAGATTGTCCAGATGTCTTATTAACAAAAACAAATAGTTTCTAAGTTTGTATAGGTTTTATGATTACAAAGATAAGAATGGCAAAGAACTCTTTATTGTCGCTGTGAATTAAACCTGTTTTTAACATTGATTTGTCAACTCGTAGAGGGCTAATTTTTAGCATGTGTTCTTTATAGTGCTTAATATCTTGAAAGCAGCGCAAAGGGCAGAAAGAAGTTACTGCTAGCATTTACAATAACAGTCAAAGTTATTTGTTTCTAGTTATTTTCCTGTCCTGTCTACTAAAATGTTTATTGCCTTGTGCGTTGTTGTGTTGTCAGGCCTATTCGAGTTTCTTTACATACTTTTGTTATAATGCAGCAAACTACGAAATAGCTATTGAATTTTATGTGAAAGAGGAAGTATTTACGTATTTGTTTAAGTGTTTTGTATCTTATATATTGTAAGAGATTTCTGAACGCCTCTATAAAGGCACCGTTATTTTGTGAAGTTTGCGACTAATACCGGAGTCATCGCCGTGCTCTCACGGCCTTAAATATGTGGATAATTGCCGTTTAGACTCTTACGGTGCTTGCACATGTGCAATATCTGGAAAAGAGCAAAATATTCCAGAAGGTAGCAGCTCTACCAGAAGATAATAGTATATTGAAGCTAGATATGACAATGCAAGACACAAGGCTATTTTTTACATATATGACCTTTTCTTTCTATACTTAATTTTTGTTTTTAAACCCTTACAAGGTATTAAGTATTTGAGTTGAGACTGAAGAGAATTGTCTACAGTTGTCTAATACGTTTATGCCAATTTTATTTAAATTGCAACGTTGATGTGAAGGAGGGCGTTGTCATAAAAAGATGCATAGTTCTGATTGACACGTAGTTTCTGTTTGCATTATAGACTTTACCTGCATCGACAGATTAAAATAGGATTATGTATTAATTATGTTGTGTTCGGTTAAGAAATCAGTGAAAACTATGTCTTTATAATCCCAAAACACGGTCACAAGAATCTTTTCGTTTTGCTTTTAGTAGATATTAGATTGATTTTTGTATGTTACTTTAAGCTTGCTCAGGACTTCAAGCGTATAATAAAAGACATAATTTTTATCATACGTAGATATCGGATGCAAAAATTTGTTTTCCTATTTGTTGTAACAAGCAAAGAGACTTTCATTTAAGCGAATGCTTTGTCAATCATCAGTCGCTTATTATCTTCAATAAACTGATAAATTCGAATAGTATTCGTTGGTGTAGCTGACGTGAGCGGGATACATTACATTTTTAATCCCTTTTGTCCCGTGTTAAACTGCTGTTACTTGAATATTCTATAATAGGTCTCTAGCAAGTCGAAGTAGTTTACATAGAATGCAGGTTGCTTTAACGTTTTCCCCTCTCACAAAACGTCATTATAATGCATTTTCCAATGACACTATATACTGGCTGTTTTGTCGTTGCAATTGTTATTAATAAAATGATGTGGAAGGACAACACCCCGTGTAAAACTAACCTATATACTAGACACGGTAAGGGTCTTTAGTAAAGTTGAACGATGACAGACATGTTTTTACAGTGATGATAAATATTTTCAATCGCGTTATTATTCAAGGTGCGGAATATCCAAGCATAACCAAAAATAGCAAAATAAAATTTTCTCGATAAAATGGGAAAATTTAACAACTCTTTAATAACTGTTAGGTATCCCTAAATGCACCAAAAATACAAGCATTTGCACATATTATAAAGCTTTAAAAAATCTATTTACAAACAACGATATAGGGATCATTTTTACTATATTGAATACAAAAAGGCCAATACATTAATAACTAGATTTTGCTTTTCTGTTTTCCTATGTCTTAAATCTGCTAGTATCGCAAAATTTATACATATTTATCAAAGTATTGGATATTGTCTATAAACGAGGCAGTTTAAACGCAATTTTTCATTTTAAAAGTTCTGTAATAGATACAAGACAAATATATCATGCTGAGAAAGATTGCTTGTAAATCAGAACAATTAGCAAAACTAAAACATGGGATTCGAAGAATTGCTCGTAAAATTATTCGACAGAATTCGAATCTTCAATTCAGCGAAATTTCATAAGAATCAATTTACGAATTTCGAAAATTCGAAATTGAAGTCGAATATCTCGAAAATTATTCGACATAGAATTTTTTCGATTTCATTATTGAAATCAGCGTAAAATTTTCTTTAAGAATTACTCATAAAATCGCAATGTCGAAATTTTCCCGAAATTCGAAGTCGAATATCTCGAAAACTATTCGAGATAGAAACTTTTTGATTTCGATTTTGAAATCAGCGTAAAATTTCCTATAAGAATCCATTTTAAAATTTAAAAAAACCCATAGACCGATAGACCGACAGACCGACAAACCGACAGACATATAGAATTCAGTAACAAACGTTTTAAGTTCGTTGAAAAATAGATTATAACTTAATTAACAAATCTAAAGTGGTATTTACTTGAAAAATATTTTATATGCGTACCGAAACGACGATAACTTACTAGAAAACCTAATTTAATTCCAATTGCATGAAGTTGCTTTAAATTTCTAAGAACGTAATAGAACTTAACAAGGTGGCTCTGCCATTTATCGCCTGTCAGCCTGCCAAAAGATCAATTCCTTTTCAGAAGTTTCGCTTCCGAGTATTTTTCAAAGCAAATGTCTTATTCAGTCAGGTTCTGTCGGCGGTTTGTATAAAACTTCTGTGTACACTATTTTAATAGTTTTGTAAACATCAGTTCGTAGAACCAAAATTGTATGACGTCGAGGAGCTCTTATCATTGATAAAATTGTATAAAAATAACAAAACCATCTATTGATAAAATTTTGGTTAAGCACAAGGATGTATTTACTTAATTTAAAGAATTTGTATTTAGGATTGAAATATTCACTAAGCCCACAATACATTTCTAAACCTTTAGATTTTTTAAAAACATTTATAGATAACGTACACTCTTAATTTCTAACCATATTAAACAAATCTAATACAGGATTCGGTACAACGATCTCAAATAAAAAGAACAATATAATTTCTGTTCAATATTTTATTGTACCATCACACAAAACATTGCTTGCTCTTTAAATATTAATGAATTTTGACGATCATATAGTCCAAATGTTTGTCCATACAAGCCATACACTAATGTAGCCTTAACTTAAAGTTCTGAATTACTTGTCGAATCATTTGCACTCACTCTGCTACGATTGCGTTGCGAATAGCTTCCCCGAATTCCTCAATAGTTTGCGGCCTGCCTTGAAAGACTTTAGTATTCCTATAGAAAGAAATCACAAGTGGACAGGTCTGCTGATCTAACTGTCCATGGTATGTTACCATGTAATGAGATAAAAATATTTGTTCCAAAACTTCTCGATAAAATCTTGCAGTGTGTGCGATAGCGCCATTTTGTTAGGACATAATGGGGCATCTCTATGTTGGCTGAGTCTAGGATTTAGAAAATTATGTAACACTGCAATTCAGCGAATAGATGTAAAGTTCTTTATTGCCAAATGTCGTAAAAGCACACGCTGATTGTGTGAGGTGTTTTCGTGCAATTGTCAAGGATTTTGTGGAATACAATATCGCAAATTCTGATTATTGATGCACCCGATAAATGATAATGAACTTTGTTACTATTGACTACAACAGAATTAGGCGCAACATTTACTAACATGCTATCGCAAGCAGCCTGTCGGGCGTACCAGTCACATTCCTTAAGTTCCTGGACTGTCATCAGTTTGTACGGATGAATTATCAAATATTCCCAAACCAAAAACTTTCTTAACGGCGGAATATTCTGGCAATAAGACAACAGTCTGTCTCACAACTGTGATGTTCTCGGATGTCCGAACGCTACAAAGTCTACCAGGTGATTTTCCTTTTAATGCTGAACCACACTATCAAAATTGTTTTTCCGCATTATGGTTTTCTTGGTCGGAGCTTTTCTTGGCAACTTATTCCGAAACACTTACGCTGCGTTACAATAAAAAAATCGCCATTCTAAAAATAAGTCTCCACGGTGTTCACGTCACCCCATGATAGATATTAAAATGATCTACCAACAATTCAAAAAGAGAAGATCATTTTGTCAGACTCTGTACATTTAAAGAACAACGAAACCATCATAATAAAGGTAGAAATATAAGGTTGTAACGAAGATTTTGTCAAATATGTAATGGTATATGGATGAAAGCGTTTAACTGCACAAGTGCGTAAATAAATACTGTGATACGTTACAGCATTTTTGGTCAGTAAGTGGGTCAATTTATTCGAAATTTTCGAACTGTTAAATTATTTTAGCTTAAAAATCAGAGAGACCCTATAACATTGATATTGATTATTTAAAAACATTGAAAGAAAACAATTCCTTCAATATAGTTTATGAGTTTGCAAGCAAGTTAGATGTGTCATGACTGTTAAAAATAATTAAAAAATAGTGGTAAAGTTGGAAAAATAGATACCGTATGACTTAACTATGACAGACCTTCAACATAGCATTGATGAATACCATTCCACTTTTGTAATATTTAAGCTTTACTCCTGAAAAGAGTTGTTACTATTGACAAAAAATCTGGTGTGAACATCACACGACTTTCCTTATTTGGGCAATTCTGGCCAAAATCCTGGGCTTCAATTTTTTTTTGAGTTTCTATTTACCAATTTTTACTTTAAATTCATGTTTATCTCGTGATAACAAATTATTTTTATTCTCATGAATTTTTTGTATCTTCAACCGTTTAGATTCGTGGCCGCTTTGCGACCGATTTTGTGACCTTGCGACCAAACGGCTCAGACGATTTTTACCAAAGGTTTCGCGCTGTGTCCCCTACCTACAAGTAACTTGCATACCAAATTTCAAGTCTCTAGCTCTTACGGTTCTCGAGATATCCTGTTTAATGTTAGACAGACAGACACACAGACAGACACGCATGCACGCACGCACGCGCGCACGCACACACATACACACGCACACACGCATACACACGCACACACACACACACGCACGCACGCACCACACAAACCGATGGCTCAAAACAACTTTTTTGGTGTCCTGAGGCTATAATTCGTCCAGAAATATGAAAAACTGTGTCAAATTTCCGCCGATTACATTTTTTATTATAGGATAAGGAAAGTAAAAATAGATACACAATATTAAGCTTCCGGATCAATAGCTTAGTACTGGAGATATAACTGTCTTTGCCAAAAAATGCTTTTCGTAAAGTGAAGGCGGCAGCTAATGTATATTAATATTTTTTAGGTGTAATTAATTTAAAACTAATATAAAGAAATAAAATTATTATAGCTACAGGATATTTTAAGCAGTTGGAGGATTTAAAGAAAACTTTACAAAACAATAGTCTAGCTCTGAACGATTACGAGGACGTTATATTTCACCAAGGCAATGTTCGTCCATATAGAGCTCGCATTAACTCAAAATAACAACAGAAAGAATGGCTTAATTATTTTGCTCCTTTGATACTGTACCATTATCTTGATTTAAAGTCTTACCTACCGGAAAAGCATTGAAAATAAAACAGACATAAATCTAAACATAACGATTTTTAAAGCGGAAGTCAAAAATTGCCTAAAATGTGAATTAAAATCATATCCAGTAAGAGATAACATGTTTTGTATTAAGAACTTTGTAATTTATAAAAAATCACAAAAATGTCGTTAATTTTTCCAACAAGATTTGAATTACAACCTAAGGAATTCAGACTTTCTTGTAGATACAATTTTCAGGTTCAATTACTATTGTTCAAAGATATTTTTTTAAAGATATTATAGTAGCATCTTTAGCATAAATAGAAAACAAAACCGCAAATTTTATGTTTATTTTAGTACATTGAATAGAAGGTTAGAACCATATTATGCAAAAAATATTGTCGAAATGCTACTAAGTAAAAACAGTATGGATAATAACAACAACAATATGATGTTGGACTTTGAAAAGCCGATATCTGAATTGTTCATATCTTGAGCATAATTCTTTTGATAACTACTCATAAATACTTAATAAATTGAACATATATATGTCTAATCAACAGTTCTTACCGTGACTAGCCACTGCTAATTCTTTAGAATCGAATTCAGTAAGTTAAAAAACTAATTATTTAAGTTAGCATAATCCCCATGTAACGGGTGACTGGAATGCATATTTGTTTTTAAAATAGCGCGACGTATAATAATGGGAGAGGAGCGAGCGGCTATGTGCTGAGTAGTAGGGAGCAACGTGTCTTTTGTGTGCGCAGTTATTACGAAACCAACTGTTACGTAACTGTACGTAGGCGTTTTCGAGTTCGATATGGGCTTCATAACATACAGCAAACGCCAAGTGCCAATTTAATAAAGTTTTGAATTCAGAAGTTTGAGCGTAGTGATTCTATCATGAATTCCAAACCTGTTGGCTGCCGGCGAACAGTGAGAGCGCCAGCAAACATTGATAGCGTGCGCGCTAGCGTTCGGCAACATCCCCGATAGTCAGTTCGTAAACGCGCGGAGGCTTTGAATTTTAAAACCGGTCCAAGAACATTCTCACAACACTAAAATTACCGTTTGGGCTGCAATTTCTTCAAAGGGCATTATTGGTCCATATTTTATTGAACACAACCTGTCAATTCTGAAAGATACATCGCCATGATTCATAATTTTTTTAGTCCGGCTCTTTAAATATAGAGAGATATGGTTCTACAACATGGTTCCAGCAAGTCACATAGCACGCGCGGTATTAAAGGAATTAGAGAACTGTTTTCGAACCGGATTATTTTGCGTAGAGGTGACATTAATTGGTCACCGCGAATTCCTGATCTGGTCCTACCCGATTTTTTCCTGTGAGATATCTGCAACATCGCGTTTACACGAATCCTCTGACTAATCTGCGTCAACTTAAGGCCCGTATATGAGAAGAAAACGCAGCACTTGGACAAGACATGTGTCAAGTGTTTCACGCATCTGAGGTCTCGCTTGGAAGAGTGCCAACGCCGTGATGGCAAACATCTTGATAATGTAATTTTTCGCACACAATTTCCACATTTCATGCTTCAATGTTATCGTAATTACGTAAAAATATCATGAAAAGTTACTGCGTTCTGTTGTTTTGAAATATGCATTCTATTCTGGCTCACCTGGTATAATATTTATTTGCATTTGAGTTCTGTGAGTAATGATGAACGTTTATGTACCACATGACCACCTCTAAATTAATCGATGATTTAAGTTTTTCACTAATTATTTCTCGTTCTTTATAATATCTTTAGGTAAAAGATATCTTCTTCTTTAACCCTCATTGCGCCCAGTATTGGGCATAGGTCTCCCTCAAATTCTTCCATGTAGCGCGATTCTGTGCGACTCTCATCCATGGCAGTCCTGCTACTCTCTTAATGTCGTCTTGCCATCTCATTATTGGCCTGCCACGCAGTCTCTTGCCTGTCCATGGTCTCCATTGGAGGATTTTAACGTTCCACCTACTGTCTTTGATCCGAGCTGTATGTCCTGCATATTCCCATTTCAATTTCGTCACTCTTTTCACTACATCCGCGACCCCAGTTCTATATCTTATCCATTTATTTTTTTTTGTCTCGTATTGTAATTCCAAGCATTGCTCTCTCCATTGCTCGCTTAGTAACTTCCAGTTTTGTTTTTACTTGTTTCGTTAATGTCCATGTTTGAGCGCCGTATGTCATTATGGGAAGTATACATTGGTCATATACCTTAGTTCGCAAGCGTTGGGGTTGTTTTTTAAAATATAAGCTAGCTTTCCAAAAGCTGCCCACGCCAGACGTCTTCTTCTATCTATCTCGTGTTCTCTGTTTTCCTTCCTTAATGTTACAGTTTGTTCTAGATATATATACTCGTTGACATTTTCTAGGATAGTTCCATTTATGTTTATTTGTGGGTTCTCAAGACACATTGTCTTCGTCTTATTCAAATTTACTTTTAGACCTATTTTCTTAGACGTTTTTTCTAATTCGTTTATCATAATTTGTAGGTCGTCTTTGTTGTCTGCAAATAGAACTACGTCGTCGGCAAATCTTAAATGATTCATTTTTCCCATTTACATTAATACCCTATTTGACCAGTCCAGATTTTTAAATATTCCTTCAAGTGCCAAATTAAATAATTTTGGAGACATTGTGTCTCCTTGTCTAATACCTCTATCAATTGAGAATTTATTACTATATGCATATAATTTAATTGTTGCTGTAGCGTGTTTGTATATATTACTTAACAGTGCTGTATATCGGGAATCTATTCTAGCACAATTAAGTTCCTTCATTATTGCCCAGTGTTCAACGCAGTCAAACGCCTTCTCATAATCAATAAAAGCCATGAACAAAGGCAGGTTATATTCGATGGATTTCTCGATTAGAATTTTAACAGTAAGTAAATGGTCACAGGTACCATATCCCTTTCTGAAAGCTGCTTGCTCTACTGTCTGATAATCATCTAATTTTTGTGATAATCTGTTAGTCAAGATCTTTGTTAACAATTTATACATTTAAGAAAGTAGGCTGATAGGGCGGTAATTTTGTAATAGTAATGTGTCCCCTTTTTTAAACAAAATTACTATCACGGCGTTATCCCAGTTAACTGGTATTCTCCCTTGTTGTAGGGACATGTTAAATAGGATTTTTAGCTTGGGGATTACTATTTCTTTGGCTTCTTTGATCATTTCTATTATTATATTATCATCTCCCGGCGCTTTATTGTTTTTCATCGTCTGCAGGGCATGCAAAATTTCGTCTTCACTGATCTCCGGCATATCATCAGATCCTACATTTACTATTTTAGAATTCTCTTTTGGCCCCTCAGGTTGTTTAATGTGCGACCCATATAGTGTTTTATAGTATTTTTCCGTAGTTTTGAGGATCTCGTCTGTGTTTCTTATTTCTGTTCGGGCGAAGTCTTTCACTACAATGATTTCTCGTTTCCCATATCTTCTTTTCAGGCACTTCATGCTTTTGTTGTCCTCTATTACTTGCTCTATTTGTTCTTCATAGAATTTTTCTAAATCTTTTCTTATCATACGCCTCGCTTCTTTTCTCACTTCTCGATATTCATCAGTTGCATATTTTCCTTCTTTATATAACTCTCTTCTTTCTTCTATTTTTTGTTTTGTTTGTTGAGTAATTTTATTTATCTTTTGGCATGTCGTCTTTGTGATTTTTTCCGACGCTTCTGTTAATGCTAGTGTCAGATCACGAGATATTTGGTTTAGATTGTTGTCATTATATTCCTTTAATAGCAATGATTGTCGTATGTACTTTTGATAGTTTTCCCTGTTTTGTTTGAGTGTCTGGGCATTTATCATTCTTTTATATCTATATTTATATCTGTTAAACTTTTGAACAGTAACCTTTGCCCTTACGAGTCGATGGTCGCTTCTCGTGTTAAATGAATTTAAGACTGTGACATCGTTTATGCTTAACTTTTTGGATGAAAGTATATAGTCAATTTCATTCTTGGTCTGCCCATTTGGGCTTATTCATGTCCACTTGCGCTGGGCTTTTTTACTGAAAAAGGTGTTCATGGCGTACAATTTTTGATCTGCCAAGAAAGCTGCTAGCATATTTCCTCTTAGGTTTCTTTCGCCCAATCCATATTTTCCGATGTATTCTTCCTCCTCTTTTATATGTCCTATAATCGCATTGAAGTCGCCCATGACCATATCAAGATTAGACATTCCCTCTTTCCTCGCATTTATAATGTCCTCGTATAATATTTTAACATCCTCGTCAGTATATGCCGAAGTAGGTGCATAAACTTGTATTATTTTTATGCGGTATTTCTTTGATGTTTTTATGATCATATACGCTACTCGTTCAGATATTCCTTTGAAGCTAATAATATGTGGTATTATTGATTTCTTAACAAGGAAACCTACTCCTCTTTGACTGTCGCTTTCATGGCCGCTATACATTAGTGCATTTCCTGATGGTAGAGTGATATAGCTTTCTCCTTTTCTCCTTACTTCTGTAAGTCCCAATACGTCCCAATTAATTTTACTTGCTTCGTTTTCCGGATCGTATAGTTGTGAATCATCTAGTAGGGATCTGCAGTTATAGGTGGCTACCAGGAGTGAACATTTTTTCTTATGTATCAGTGTCTTGTCCCCCCCAGAATCCTTGGGACAAACTGAAAGATCAGTGTGGGATTCTGAGCTTTGAGCTCTACCCACCTGGGGTAATTTTGTTTTGGATACTGGCATTACCATAGTTAAAGAGAATGAGGGGTATTTGGCATTAAAACGCCACGCTTGCCATTGCGTGTTGGCGAGTTTGGTAAGAGATGGGGTAGGTAGGGGAGATGGGTAGGTGTAAAGGGTAGGAAATGATTTCCCCCCAGAAGTGGAGGTAGGGACAAATCATTGCTCGCATAAGGCAGGGTCGCGTCCCTGTAATAGGTCTGTTCCATGCCGGGATCGCATAAGAGTACCTATCTGCTACCTTAGGTAAAAGATATACATTAGTATTAATTCTGTTACTATTTCTGTGCGTACAAGGTTTTTTTTGCTAGCATATCAACTAAAATAACTAATTTATCAAAGTAGTTTGTAGTTTAAAGTGTGGTATTGTATTTACTAACAAAATGCACAAACTCACGTTTTCAGTGAATGTTTTTCAGTACAGCTCTACTTAATAAATATAGATCTTAGCAAATTGATAAAACTGACTTATGTGGGGTTATTTTTTAAAAACTAATTAGCCCTTTGCTGCCTAAAGTGTTCTTTTCAATGATCATTTGGATGTTGAGGATTTTAAAATATAATCCAACTTCTTATCAATGTAAATACAATTACCCTGATAAAAATTAATAATATCTAAAAGCAAGGAGAACACTTAACACAACTAGTTTTTTTTAATTACATTAAAGTCGTAAACCTTTATTTGGATGCACAGAAATATGTGTCTCAAAAACATTTACAACTCATGGAAAGTTGTGTTAAGTTGATTGAAATCAAGTAAATGTTTTTTAATAAACAATAAACAAAGACACAGAAAAATATACCGAGCAGAAAACTTCTATTTTAAAGCTGTATAAACCCTATTGTTATGTAGATGATAAAACTGTTGTTACTTTTTGTTACTCCTGCTACACGATTTACAGCTCCTTTCGCTTTCCAACCTAGTCGCTCAAATCTACGCTATTGTCATCATTGCCATATTACTCTAAAAAGCTGTTGATATTATATTTTCATCAAAAGCCTTGTTATCTAACTCTATGCTGCTATAAAAATTTGGTAATGTCAAATGAATGTGTTTTATATTAAAAAAATAAATCAGAAATTGTCCTTCTAGATTATATAAGTGAAAACCTAATTTTATTTTGTGTCATGTCTGCAAATTGAATTTATACTAAACGAACACGTGTTGCGATCCCCAAATAAGATGTGACTGTAATAATATTTCTATTTGCAACATTTGGCAATAAGAAATTTTCAGATTTATTTAACTTAGTTTGTATACCAATGATTTAAAATTATTCATACGTGACGAAGCGCATATTGCTAGTCGAGTAAGCGCTAACATCTTAAAATTTAAATGTATGCAGACTTAGTTATATAAATAATTATAAGAATTCTCTTCTGTACGCGCTGTTACGTACGATTTAGCAAAATAAAATTAGAACACCTGGAACTCTAAAAATAAGATATGTAAATCGATTTGGTTGTCATTTGATAAGCTTTTAATGTTATTTACAGTCAAATTCTAATTAATACTTAATATATAGTTGAGCCCCCCCCCCCCCGACATTACTTACTACTATGACAAGTTATTGCAATTTTTTTATTGTTTTTTCAATTCGGCTGTATATTACTTTTTAAATTCTCAACTGTTATATTAGACTTGAAGACTCGTTTATAGTGAGTTTTAGGGTGCTCCAAATTTTGTCTATAGGATTCAAATACGGGAAATATCTAGACTATGGAAGCAGCAATATAATATTATCCTCAAGCGTGTTTTTTCAGTTTGCATAAACGTATATTGTACTCTTTTTGTTCACATTGTAGAATAAAAGAATATTAATAAATGTAATACGCGTTTTATTGTATTTGTGCTATCGTCTTCTAAACAAATTTTAGCTGAATAGTGTTTTGAGCTGTTATATATGGAGATATCATTACTGTCAGGACATGTTTCACAATTCCTTAAATAGTACAGATGTTCTCTGCCTGATAAAACCAGATTCCCATCTTCAAATAAAGAAGCAAACAATTTTTCTATTCCAACGGTTTTTGTAAAATCAAAAATACACTAAAAGAAAAGTGACGGATTATATTAATAAATTAATAGTTATAATTAATATTAATTACGAGCTAATTAAAATTAATAACAGTTTTTAATATATAATAATTCATTTATAATAACGATAAGTTAGCGTGGTTCCGTAGTTGAGGGGTGGGCTGCGATGCTGACGGAGTTCATTCCCGGTGCTCTCTGATGCCGGGCAGGTGGCTTATTCAGTCACTAAAAATAATTGAGTACCTGTGTTCACTCAAAAAAGGGCAACGATGGCGGTCGTCTAAGGCGCGGTGCTTGCCACATCGCCTCACATCAGAGATGGTGCGCCACGAAGAAAGAGCGAACATATAAGAGCTTTAACCTCTTAATTAGAAGACCGTGTCCCTACATGGGACGTTAGAGCCTTACCATTATAGTAATAATATGTTTATATTTATTTATAATAAAATATGTTGATCAGATAAACCAAGCAAATTAGGTGCATGTGGGTGGCACTTTATCCCCTCTTTATACAACTGCTATCGCAAAATCTTTGCTAGTGTTTAAATATTCATTGACTTCGGTATATACTTTAGGTTTATGTTATCATATTGTTTTGCCTGGCTGCCATCTAATTTTTCCATACTTTGATCTGCCAGTTGATGTAGATGACATGTTGCTTTTAATCTTAGCAGCGATTTTACTCACAGTACGTCAAAAAACATTTTCTTGAGTATATAGCTCTATTATTATAAGAGTTTTTATTTTGTGTCTTAAACACAACGCTTTAAAAGGATATATGGAAATTAGTTTAGCACATCCTGCACAACAACAGCGTATAGCGGGTATTACATTGGCATTATTGTGTTAGCATTTTGCTTAAATTAATTTTTATTATACACTACTTCTACAGAACTAAGAATATATGCAAATTAACAATTGACTTCAAATATTTATTTAGTATTTTAAAACAAATAAATGATTAAATTTACAAAACATTTGCACATAAATATTTACATTTCTTCAGTAATTTATGGCTCCACCTCCGACTGTTATGCACGCCTCTTTTTTTTGTCTTCAACTCAAAAAATGTAAGAATGATGTTTCGATGGGCTGCATTGCATTCACTATTTACATGCGCTTATAATTTAGCCAGATTTCTTTGAAGTCATACATATGTCTGTACTCTTCCCACGGTGATATTTCAGACTTTTTGATCGGGAAAAGTGTTACGGCCAAAAGTGGACTGTATCGTATTTTTAAATTTAAGCAAAGAAACTTCAAACAAAAGCCAAAGCTGAAACACTCACCTTTTTTTGAAGCGGCGCTGTCCTGCATAAATCGGTTCTCTGTGCTGTAATCTTGGAGGATCCAGAAAGAGGAAATAAGGGTGTGGGTGAAAAGATAGGACAAGTTACCCCAATCTTTACAACGGAGCCAATCGGAAGCATCTTTCCTGGTGCAACAAACTTTTTTCTTAATACCTCGCCGGGTCAGATACAAAGAAAATCGGACCGATTTTTCCCACCGGAAAAATTTCAACTCCCCTAACGCAATTGGGAAACAAACGACCTCCGGGAAGAGGTTAATCTGGTCGGCAAAATATCGAATTTAAAAATCAGCCTTAATAAAGGCCATCAAATGGAAACTTCAACCAATCAAACACGCGCAAACGGTTAAAACTCTCGGCCACGAAAATTTAAAACCTGGTACCACTTAAACCATCACAACTACCAAAACAAGGCGAAAGAGTGTGTATATATATATATATATATATATATATATATATACATATATATATATATATATATATATGCGCAAGCGGGCAAATCTCAAATAAAAACTAAAGCGCATATATAGAGGGAGTCAAAAGACGGCCGGTCCTAATTTAAAATCCAATTAAAGTAATTGGAGACGGGCGCGAACACAAGTCAGGTTAAAGGTGGTTTTGAGAGAGTTTCCATTTTGTTTTGTTGAAGAAAGTTTAATGTGTTACGTGTGGTCGGAAATTATCTTGTTGAAATATTTAATAGAGTACTCTCTAAAGAAAACGAAATACCACGACTGTGTCGTTGTAGGTCTGACTGGAAACTTTGGTTTTAACTTTGATGAAAGGTAGCCTACCTCGCACTAATGCAGTTTAGTTGCTATTTTTCTCTGCATCTACAGCATATTAATATCCGACCATTATTTCGGTTTCAATAAAATTTATATTTATCAGAAAAGACGACTCTATACCACTCGTGTGACCACAGATTCGATTTCTATTGTAACCTTCGTTGTCGGGACAGAAAAGTCAGTGGTAGTACCATTGCGAGTAATCGACGTCGAACAGAAATCAATACCATGTAATAGTTTACTATTGTTACGTCTGTAATCTCAGAGCTTATGACGATGATTATCATTACAGTTAGTTGTCCTACGTATTGCTCCAGATCTCAGTCTTCGCGAATGAGGATCTTTTCCGACCCACTGGTTACATATTACACTGCTATATCTACCAGTTCTTTAGCTTATTTTTCATAGAGCAACATCTTCTTCATGAAGGCCATTTGAAATTCCCTAACTAATTGATCATGTACCGTTTGTAGACAACTGGATATTCTTACATCATGTAAATTAAGACTATTTTGTACGGGATTGTACTTTCTCAAACCTTATATTTTAGAAATAATATAACCAAATCTGGGACAGACATAAACATATGTTTCTCAAACTTCATCTTGTTTTTTCAGTATATTTAAATTGGTATAAGTCTCCATGTAATATAATTTGGTTTTAATAGTGTTGCAATTTAAATAATCAGTAGTGTATTTGATCCAATTTTTTGTAAAATGTTGTGGATAAACTAATTTAATTGTTAGATACTGTACACATAACGTAAGTATATTTGTCATTTATATATGTAGTAATTTGGAATTTTTAAAATAACAAACTATCGCAATTAAAGTACTGTATTAAATGAAATCTAAAAATATTTTAATTGTCGTTTTAGAACCGCTGTTTTATAACATTTGAAGATTTTAACGATAACAAATTATACTGTGAACCAATAAAGCATAAACCTTTTAAATATTTAATATGTAAGGCACTTTAACGTCATCTAATAATTAAAGTTGTTTGTATTGTTTTCTACGCACAATTGCAAAACTATTCTTGTTGTATTATACAGGGTGATTATAAATATATACAACACACTTTAAGGGCTGATTCCTGAGATTATTTTGATCATAAAATTTTATGTAAATAAATGTCCAAATCGGCTTAGTTTTAAAGTTATAGGATGTTTAATAATAAATTAAGATTTTATACTATAAAGGGCAGGTAACAAACAAAACTAAATTATAGAAATTGTTGAAAACGATCGCTGCCTACTGCAATACACGTTTCTGTCCTCCGTCGTACTGAATGGCAAACACGTTCAAAGATACCGGAGTTATTTCGAATTGTCTTAAATGATGCAACAATGCGATTTTTGGGTTCATCAACATTTTCAATGAGAGTCGTATAAACTAGTGATTTGAAGTGACCCAAGAAAAAATCTAGAGAATTTAAGTCTGGAGACCGAGAATGCTACAGTTGCGGATCTTCTCGCTCTATCCACCGATTTGGATATGCACCGTCCAAAAACTCGCGAGCAACTAAACTGAAATGTGACGGAGCACCATCGTGCATAAAATACATTTGTAATCTTAATTGATATGAAGCTTCTTCTAACAGCAGTGGCAGTTCTTCTTTAAAAAAATTGCGGTATCCTTCTCCATTTAACCTCATCAGCAAAAAACGTGGACCTATCAAGTGATCTTTAACAATTCTGGCCCCCACATTAACTGATAATTGGTGTTTATGATGATCAACCAATGTTTCTAGCGGGTTTTCTTCGGTGCATATGTGATTATTATGGAAATTAATAATAGCGCTTCCAGAGAAAATAGCCTCGTCGGTGTAGAATACTTACGCCAAAAACTGAGGGTTTTGTGCGATTTTATGTTGCATCCATTGACTCAAAGCCACTCATTGCGGGAAATCGGTAGGCAAAAGTGCCTGTACTCGTTGACTCTTCAATATCTTCCAAACTGTATGCTGACGTATTCTTAAGGTAGAGGCAAGATCTAATTATGCGAGGGTGTCCGTTATCAGCCGTATGTTTTTTAAAACTTCCTCATTCACTAAAATGTTGGAGAAGACGAACCAATATGGAATAATGCGGGATTATACGGTTCGAGTATCGTTCTTCATAAATACGCGTAGCTACACGTAATTGCCATTGGCAAGGTCGTAAACAAAATGCACTTCGCACATCTCAGCGTTTGTGTAATTCATTCTGAAGAACAGTAGCTGACAATAAACCAATACTTTGACACAATAATATTAAAATGACAAATAAATATTGTCACTTCAAAACGATTGTTTTTTGCTGGCTCAACTATGATATTGGATGGTGTAAGTTATACTGTACAAACTCTTAATTTATTCTTAAACATCCCATAACTTTAAAATTAAGCCATTTTTCATATGAAATTTTATGATTAAAATAACCCCTGAAATCAGCCCTTACAGTTTGTCGCATACATTTAGAATCATCCTGTATATTAGTAAAATAAGTTTGAGTGTCACCAAAGAGCAAAGAGAACAGTGCCGATAAAATTTAGAATTTTTTAGTAACATTTTAAGAAGTAATATCAATAGCTGTGTTATTCATAGTTTATGTTATAAAAATATTTCAAACAATCATGTATATTAAATGAAATAATATTTTATTGAGGATCTAATATTAAATGCAACTATTAAATGCTTGCATGTGCACTATCATCCTTAAGAGATATTAATTTATTTATAATATTAATCAGAAATATTTCTGGATGCCCGATTTATTACATGTCGGAATTTTAATTATGTTTGTATTGTTTTATATTACATAAATTGCATATAAAGTAATCACATTTATGAGTTTTTAATGCACTTGTCCAGATTTCTACTTTAATAATATTTACATCGACTTAATCTTTTTTGCGCAATTTTACAGTACTCATTTATTATTATTGTTCCAATTTTGAAAAATTACATGCAACTTACTATTTAAAATACTTTATATTTACCTGTTCTGATGGTTAAGCCTGTACCCTTTAATTATAAAACTTTTTAACTTATGGTATTCCATATGAAGCAGATTAAACTGCCGACAGATAAAACCGACAAACAGTTGAATTTATTAAAAACACTATGTTAGCATCAAACTTAATGTGGTAAAATTATTAAGTATAAATTTAATAAAATATTAGCAACTTCCTAGCGTTGCAGTTAAAATAATTATTAGAATAGATGGTAACACCTAAAATTAAAAAAATAAGGAATACAAGATGAAGCTGAAGTTAAGAAATGAACAAAACTGTAAAGAAGTTCAAGTGGAATTTATAAAGGTAAATTAATTTAAAGCAAAATATAATTTGTTTTACAAATGATATCGACTATGAAAATGTTATTTCTTTTACGGTGTCAACTTTTAAGTCACTTGGAATGTATTTGTTTCTTACAAAGTAGGAGGCATTGCACATCGCACGTAGCGCTTTGGATTGGAATCTCTCAAGGATTTGGATGTTAGAGTTACCCCAAAGCTGTGTTCTATATGGGTTTAAATATTGCATTACAGACTATGAGCTTGTTGTTAAGGATAATTTGGATTTCCTGTCTAGTAACCGGTAATGCTCACTGAACATTAATCCGAGCTGTTTTCTTTTCTTCATATGTTTTCTAAGTTAGGTCTGTCTAGTTGTAAGCCAAGACATTTACCTTCATTAACTTGAGTCAAGGGATGTTATCTACAAAGACTGTTCGTGAATTACCTCTAAATTTGGCAAATGTGATATGAAAGGACTTGGTTTTGTTAAGCTGAATTTGCCATCGTTTAACCATTGCATTAATCGATCTAAACTCTGTTGAAGGAGAAGGACAGCTTATATTGAATCTTGTCGTCAGCAAAGGTAGCAGTGAGGGAGTGAGAACTTGTTGGAATGTCTGCTGTATAACCGAGATATAGAATCGGACCAAGAACCCTACCCTGAGGCACACCTGGGTTAATTCTCGGTTTGATATTGGCTAATTTTTACGTGGAAATATCGTTCCTCCAGGTAGGATTTAAGGATCACATAAAGATAATGTGAAGTATCAGTTTTATGTTTATACAGGAAGGTTAGCGTGCCACACTTTATCAAAAGCCTGTCTTTCACCGGGAAGGGTAGTTGTGCAATATTGTTTTTCTTTAAAAGCTTGATTTATATTATCGATGATGCGGTGAGCCTGCTGCATGGTAGAGTGATTTCTCCGAATGCCAAATTGATGGCCAGGAATTATGTTATTGTCATCTAAAATGGTTGTTGGTTTATTGGCTAGGGGTTGTTCTAAAACTTTACCTAGTGCTCATAATAAACTAATTGGTCTGTAGATAGTAACTTTATTTGTAGGTTTTCCAGGTTTGAAGATCTGCATTATATGTGCTATTTTTTATTAAACTAAAAGGTATCGCAATTTTATGACTGCATTATATAGTACGGTTAGCATCACTAAGCGCTTGTGCGGCAGTTCTATCAGTAATTAAGTCAAAGCCTAGAGCTTTCTTGGTGTGTTTAACTTCCTTTACTGCAAAGCTGTTTTATAAGGCTAGTTGGTATGGTGTTTTTAAAGAATCTTGTATTTGTTCTTTCTCTTCAACGATGATTTGTGGTGGGATTGGTTGAAACATACTTTCAAGCTATGCGGCAATGAGGTCCGCTTTTTCTGAATCTGATCGCGCCGTGATCCATTTGATTTTTTTAAGGAAAATGAGTTGTCTTTAAACTTTTAGTTTTTTGGTTGCTTTTTAGAAAGAGTAGTTTATATTGGCAATTGCGTTTAGGTTTAAGAGATATTCCTGAAAATTTGCATTTTTGAGAATTTTAATAAGTATTTTGAGCTCTGGTGTTGCTTGATTATAACGTCTTGTATTTTGCCAGATGTGTCTTAATTGTTCTTTTTCTGCTATTTTTCTTGTTACTGCAATAGGGCAGCTGGTAAATGTCTTGCTTTTGCGTTAGAGAAATAAAAGCAGAAATTGCAAAACTGCATTTTTCACGTAAAATCTTTAATAAGAAGTGTTTGAAGAAAACTATTATTTAATAGTAACAAATGCTTCTGGTATTTCAGCCATCATCATGAAATCATAAATTACATTATTTGTTGATACCGTAGAAGCTTTTTCGAAAAAAGAATAAATTTTCTATTTATATATCTCAAGGCTCTTATATCTTCTTATGCTTTGAGGTTACAGATCCATAAGTAAAAGGAACGAAGCTAGTGATATTTTTTCAAACTGAAATTACATAGTGAACAAATGTTTAAATAAAATTAAAAGAAAACTACAGTAGAAGTGTCATTTATAAAGCATTGTTTAAAAGTTATAATTTGTCGGAAATCGTAAAAAAAATAAATTTAACATTTAAATCTAATAAAACTATCAAGTGAATTCAATTTTATTTCTCCCTCGCATATTCTAACATTTTAATTTTTCTTTTTTAATGTATCACGTGTAAGCAGACCAGTATGTGTCTTTATGGAAGTAGGTTACATAGCATTTTATACTATATGTGCTGGCAAATCATTTGCAACAACCCTTGCTCATTCAGTTTCGTTGCAAATGTGTATGCAGTTTAGTTTTCTGTGTATTGAAATGTATTTCTAATCAAAATTTCTTTTTTACTGAAGTAAAACGTTTCTAGTTTTCTTTTTACTGGTATCTACCTACACTAATTTTGATGCCTAAAAAATTTATTTATTACAGAAAGTACTTATTTGTAGATTTTATTTTTGTTTATATATTGTTTATATTCCCGCCAAAATTTGCAAAGAAGCCCCAGACCACCTAAATATATAAGCAATTTTTTCCCGGAGTAGGCGTAGTTACGTTACACTTCAAGGCTCCGTACACAAAACTGCTAGTGTAGAATGCCATAAATGGTGTAACAAACATACATGAACTGTTGTACAAGGGTAAATTTCTGATTTGTCAAAATAGCCATAAAACAAAGAAATATTAAAATTATATTTTTCTTGTTGATTTTTTCAAACTTTAATGTCTTGAACTGTTTTAAACTAAATGAACTTACGTCACTGCAGATACATCTTGTGTCACAGAAATAAACATACCAAAAATAAACAACAATTCACAGAATAATAGCTTTATGCTAATAATGGAATATGCAAAGTGTATTACTGGAAAGTGAGACATTAGTAATGTGGAACACAAAGTATGTATCGTGCATTATTTAGTTTCCTCCATATTGCTACAAAGCAAATTGACTAAACGTTATTGCTACATTACATATGTTCCGTTACAAATAACGTAGTATTTTTAGAAATAGGTGAATAATTGTCTACTCTATACAAAATGCTGCGGGGTCATCGTAGCAACCACAATACTAGAAATAATAAGTGTACTGTTATATGGTGTAATAAAATTACAGAGAGGACACATGCAATTTAAAGAATGTGAACTATTGCCTAGCATAGAACTGTTGCTACAACTTCTTACAACATATGTCAATTGCAAGTTCAAAGTTAAATATCTAAGATCAAACATTAGCTTCAATTAATGTTACGCATCAAGCTCAATTTACGCTAAAAAGCAAGATATTGTACTTGAAGAATTTGCAGGTTGCAACACATCTGTACTAAAGATTCTAGTAATTACCGAAAATCATTTAAATTTTTAAAAGATAATCTAGAATTGCAAAGTCTTACTTATAAGATATTGTTCAGATATATTTTATTTCTATGGTGCCGTAACGAATAAAATAATAGATAGTTTTATTTCAACAGTTAAAATTAAAAAAATAATTTGAACATTAAATAACGTCAAAAATAAAAATATTGTAGATTTATTTAATTATTTGTCTATTTATTGATGTGTTGTATAGATAGTGTATATGTGTAAATTATGTAAATAAATAAATTTTATTGTTATCATACATATAAGATACATGTAAACAGAAATGTGTATTGAATCTATTTAAATTTTTCTTTTAAGCGTGTAGTTCTAAATTCTGTAGACTATGATGATCCAATCGTCAAACGACACTATTGCCGTTTTTCTAATATAGCAAGTGAAGTTACGTGAATTAAACCAAAATAACAGTCCGATTTACTAGCACGTTTGCGCTATTATGCTGCGCTGCATGCGTAAATCGTATTTCTCTAAATACTTCAAATAAAAACATACTTTTAAAGTTGTAGCATAACTTAAAAAATAATATCTTTTGTTAAAATCTAGAAGAAAAATTGTAATTTGAATTGCATATGCGTTACTATATCGAGAGTATGATTTTTTCGTGGCTAAAAATTACGTCATTAGTAGCATTTGAATTTTTAAAAGGTGTTTGATTTGAGTAAAAAAACTGAAAATTGATGTTTTTCAAAACATTGAAACACATTATCTCATTTTTAACGCATATTTTTAACTATAGTTTTGTTATATATGAACTTCACCAAAACAAACTGAAAATTTATATGTACTTCCTTTGTATAAATGATACAAGATTACGTTTGCTTCACGATATATGACTGGGATAACATTACATTATTTTTATGCAAGATGGTGCACTCTATTTTGCTTTTCCTGTCCAGATCTCGCCCCGTTTAATTTTTACCTGTGGGTCTACGAAGAGAGAGGTGTACAAATGGAGGACAAAACCTCACACACTAGAGGACTAGATGGCACGGATTCAGGAGGTTATCATATCCAAACTACTTTTTTGAAAAGCACAGTGTATTCTACTTTTGGCCATTTGAAGAAACTGGTTGACGCCACTGGTGCCTACGTTGACATTTAAAAGTTTGACTTCATTTTCTTATGTCATGAAGTAGATGCAGAATTTGTTTTAGTAAATTTGCATTAGAAATATAGACCTTTGTGACTAAATTTCACTGCCTAGTTATTTTTCATCTACGATATATAAATGACAATTCCCGCCACCAGGAAAAACTAAGGAGTATTTTTGATATCCAACATGGCAATGGAATTACAATGGTTTTCACAATACAAAGCTTTCCCAATAATTACTTTATTGCGTTTGAATACTTTACAATGATAGATCAATAGATCTTTTTTTTAAACCCAAACCTTTTACAGTTTTTTAATAGGAGCAGAAAAAGCAACTGATTTTGTTTCTTCTTCGTGTGTCTATCAGTCACAAATATTTGAAATGCATATAAAAAAGGGTATTTTAGCAAATATTTGTAGGAAAAGTTTTATTATTCCGATAGAAAACAAAGTTCTTAGGTTTTTAAAACATAAAATACGTGTTCGTTTGAGTTCTCATTTTACTTTGGCAGAATTAATGAAATAAATTATAACGCCAGTTATTTTTTATTGCAAGCTCTAAATCCCGTAACTTTCTATTTTTGAGATATTTCCACTTTTGGATTGTAAGTAACAGCAGCTTAAAGTTAAGTCTATGGCTGCATTAAACTTTGGTTGCCATTGTTAACCCTGCTGTTAGATTAGGCCCATTTGGTCCAAATTTTTTTTTGTAATCTCAATAACTTTTGAACGGTGTAATATATTGTTTTGAGGTTTCGATTCACGTGTTTCATTTTTGTAGCAATATTATTTTCAAAATATTAGGCATCTAATTTAAAGCTGTACGGAAAAAATTAAAAAGTTACTAACCTTTTATCAGGGACCATTTGGTCCAGTGAATATATCAATTTAATGGAATACAAAATACGAAGCTTTTGCGTTTATTTACAAGAAAAATATTATTTTACTGAAAGTGTTTTTCATTACATGCTATACAAAATATTTTCCGGTTTATTTTGCAAATAAAACTTTCGCAAGTGAAGCATTTTATGTCAGATTTAGCCTTACAGCAACTACAGATTCCCCGCTTTCTTGCCCCCGCTTTAAAAGAAGTAATTTTTGATGAATTCGCGGAAATTGAAGATGAGGTTTGTATATCAGTCAATAACTTCGCTGACAACTGTTGTTGTGGTAATCTACTTCGTTTCATCATATGCGCGTTTGCCAAACAAAGTGCTAGTTTTCGCAAAAACTCTGGTCTCCGGCGATTTCGATCAGCCGGTGCCCATGAAGCATCGATCTCAGAAAAGAGTATATATGCGTTCAAAGCAGATATATCCAGCATATTTGCGAATGCAATATTTGGAGATCGATTTGTTTTACGCTTTGTTGTGTAGGAGCTAATCATTTGGTCAGCAGTATCTACTCCTCCTATAAGAAATAAAACATTAGAAACTGTAGACGACAAGCATCAAAGCATACTTTTTGTTGAATTGTAGTAGGAAACAATCTCCGGTTTCTTCTTCGCTCCACTATCGACAACTGCAGCTGTTTTATGCATTGAGCTTATCAATATAGTTGCTTTATTTTTGTGCCTGACATATGACACCAATATCGCAATGTCACAGAAAGCAAACGTAGATTTGTATAAAGGGAGTTGTTTTACATTCAGCAGCTTTGGAGGTATGAATGCTTTATTTTGGCGCACTGTGCCTACATACGTAAGTTTCCTTTCAAGTAATTTTTTCACTAAATCAAAAGAGGAAAAGAAATTGTCGCCTATTATATTTTGCCCCTTTAATCCTTCTGCCAGCTCCAATACAACTCGTTGTCCTTGGTTCTGTTCAGGCTTTGCATTTTTAGCTTTTCCAAGATATGGCTGTATTTTCCAGACGTAGCAAGATTTTGAAACTACAGCTAACCAAAATTTCAAACCATATTTTGCAGGTTATGAGGGAATAAATTGTCGGAAGAAACATCGTCCCCTGAATCCAACAAGCTGCTCGTCAATTGTGTAACTTGTCGTTACTACGCATTTGTCGTCGACTTGCAACATTATCAAAGCGGAGCGCACTTGTAATCATGTGGAAAGTACCTTCAGACATTATTGCACGGAAAATTGGGCGACCAAAATTTGCTTCAAATAGGCCATGAACATCTTTGTTTCTTCCACTGTCATGTACAAATTTTACATATCAATCATATTAAATAAATGAAAGAAGAATATACATACCGATATACTCCTGCAAGAATGAGAATAGCAATATAAGCACGAATTGTGTCTTCATCAATATCTGTCCATTTGTCATCAAATCTCACTTTGCCATAAATATTTGTGTTTTCGACAATTATTCTTTCTATTTAAGGTGGAAAAAAACACAAAAATGTTGATAGTATATCATTGCATCTAGATGTTGCAAATCTAGTTGGGCCCGGCTGTACTGTAATAATATTTTGAGCAGAAGTTCCAATGGGTTGTTGTAATGGATTAGCACTTCACACCATTTGGTTTTTTGCTATAAACAATGAGTCAGATGAGCCACATCTGGTTCATTTTCTCTTTCAAAATCACTTATATCGTCATTTTCTGAAACACATTCAATATCAGAGTCTGAAATATCAGAGTCACTTTCTGAATTGAGCATTGCACAAATATCATCCTCATTCAAATAACGTTGTCTTTCCATTTTTTCCTAATGTATAAAAACCACGCAACTGTTACGAGATTAAATCACAAACTAAACTAAACAGTGTGCGTATGCATACGTTTTCATAGACAAATGAAAAGAGGAATCCCACAACTTTATACAAGTCCGCCAAGTGAATTTACTTTACAAGGTGGCTGCGTGACAGCAACAAGTGCAATAACACAAACAAGCCGGATGTTTGAGCTAGTAAAACTATATGACAGCGCATAAATAACCGATAAACGGGTTGTTAGTTAAATTATCAATGGTTTGTAATTATGTTTATAATTTGCATTAAAGTATTTAATCATATTACATGCGAAAATAGGATTAAATTTGTATGTACGTAATTTGGACCAAATGGTCTCTTAATACAGGATTCGCATATTTTTTTTAATCTAACAGCAGGGTTAACCACAAAACACGATGATATAGCCGTACTTTTGAAACATCTGCGTTGCAGAAAAAATTTTATTTCAGTTTTAAAAAATAATAGAATTCTAGTTGTCACATAAAAATGTTTAAAATTGATAACGATTGGATAATCGTACACACAAAGACGTAATAAAAGCAAGAATTGCATACAAACTAGCTAATCAAATAATTACGCAACTGCTCATTTAACTTTAGTGGAACCACGTTTCTGATTGAGAAATGACTAAAAATCTTGATAACAACGTCAAAAAAGGAGATTTACGATAATATTACTTTTGTTTATAATTGAACCATCAAACTTAATTTTACAGATAAATTTTTCTTCAAAAAACTAATCCAGGTGTGATACCAAACTTTGCATCAATGGAATCAACGCTGATTATTTTAAAGAATTTTTACTTTTATTTTCTTTTAACCTTTCAAGTAAGCCAAATGAGAAGGTAGTTACAAATGTTAAATTTGTATTATTTTTTAATGTTAGCTGATATAATCTTTAAAATTAACAACCTAGGAGATATAAATTATAACTGTTAAACGCATGCTGGTTTCCATAACACTATAAAGGTTTTTCTCTAAAATAAATTAGGAAAATTGGATTATATAATTATTTAGTTTATTTTAATGTTTTTGGTACTTTGTAATGTTTTCAACAACTATAATTATTAGCTGTCTCCAAAGAAACCTTTTTTTAATGTCGTGATAAAAAGAAGCCGAGGTAAAGATAAAGGGAAAACAAGGATTCCCCTACTGGCCAAAATAAATATATTGTAATCACTTCGGTGTATAGCTTTAATTTAATATTTTCATTACACAAATAATAAATAAACAGTTACCAATAATTTTGAATTGATTAAAGTTGGAACGTTTTCTCAATTGAACTTATTTATAAATGTCATTTATTTTGTACGTTGGTATCTTTTCTGCTCTTGCGTTTATTTCTCTACGTTGTATTATAGCACTACTTTTAAGATGCTTGTTGATTTATAATTGCAGTTTTTTACGTGGTACTATAATTTTTTCTGTTTTCTCTTTCCAACGTAGAGGCAGTGGCGTAACTATAGTGGAGCAATTTCGCCAGGCTACCCTTTTGAATGTTTAAAAAAGAAAACCAAATTATAGTCTAGTTATAATATACATTTTGGATGCAATTGGAGCCAAAATCAAAATCACCGTTTAGAAATTTATGGTAGGCCTAACGAAGCTTCACTTAAAATTGCCGACCGTGATTTTGTGGTTACGTTTTTATTATCTTTAAAAGAAGTATAAGTGCAGTTTTTTGTAATAACTCAACGCTTACAGCTAAATTCAAAGCGGGACATTTTAAAAATAAATTAATTATACTCAATTTATGTTATATTGTTTATTTAGAACGTACTATTACTTTCTGCTTATAGAGATGGTAAGATAAACGTAAAGAGGAGAAAAAACAGATTTTTTGTGTTCCTCATTACATTTATCAAGAAGTAGTATTAAATTCGTGTAGTATATAAATACCTACAATTTAACGTCTAACATGTTAATATTTGATATTTTCTTATTACATTTGAAAAGTTAAATTGTTGGAATTTCTCAAGAGAAATTAAAAATAAAGATGCATCTGTTAATAATAATATAATAGTAATAGTTTTCTGTAATAGGCCACAAAGGCCCTTTGGGGTCATAACAAGATAGGTCTGCTACAATCTAGAGCCTACGGTACCAAAGGGTAGTAACGTGGCTAGCGCTACGTACCGACCGCCTATTGTTACCCCAGAGTTTGACCTCCAGGTATGCATTTATTGCAGCCTGAGTCGAGATGGGCCGTAAAAATATGAATATGGTTTCTACAAGTATCAAAATCTAATTCTAGTTAAGCAACTACTAAACTTGAAAAGGTAGCGCCGCTTAGCACAGGACAAATAACTAATTCAGTACAGAGAGTTGCAACACTTACTATTGCCTAAAATTGTAACAAAAACTTCTACACCTTTCGGAACAGTTATAATTATTTTGTGTATATGGTCTCAATATTACTGTTAAAGCAATTAGATTAAATTAAAAATTAATTAAAGATATTAATTCATCTGATAAAATAAACATTAAAGAGAATTTTATGAAAAAGCAAAAGCGATTAATTATTAAATTTGGTATTCATCAGCTCCATACTTTATGAATATAGAAGAATAGCTAGTACACAGATAATTTTATAAAAAGTAGTATTATCAAAAGCACACAGGATCAATTTTTAAAGAAACGGGAAATTAAATAAAAAGAAAACTAAAATGGGCCCTATTTGTTTCAGTTTTATGATACAACTCAAGACCTAACAAAAATGTATTAACTTAATACAACTTTTCATTACGTAATAACAAAAATATTATTACTTGCTTACTTACTTACTTCCTCTTCTCCCATTGTACCTCACGGTGTCGGGGTTTTGAGCCATTGTTTAAATGAGTGTCTATCCCTTGCAAGGGTTCTGATTTGTGTTAGGATCTGTCCTCTTTCTCTTGCTGATTCGTTGATATTGTCTTCCCACTTTCGCATGGGTCTTCCTCTATCTCTCCTTCTATCACATCTCATTTCAAAAACGGTTTTTGGGTATCGTTCATTGCTCATTCTGACCAGGTGTCCATACCATTATAGCTGTTTGGTTTTTATTTCTTCTACCAACGGTGTGATTTCTAATTCATCTCGTATGGATCTGTTACGGACCTTATCTCTTCTTGTTTTGCCCACTATCCGCCTTAGATACCTCATCTCTGCGGTTGTTATTTTGGATTTATGTTTGTCTATTAGAAGTGTAGGGGTATATATTGTTTTATATAAGTGCATTTTTGCTTTTATACCTATTTCTTTTTTCCCTATCAATGTGTTGTTTACTTAATAGTATATCCTATTTCCTTTGTTTATTCTGTGTTTTATTTTTTGATCTATTCTTCCATCCTTACTGATTAGTACTCCTAGGTATTCGTATGTTTGTACTGTTTGTATCTGTTTCCCGTCTATTTGTATATCTATTTCTTCTTCGTTTTCCTGTTTTGTAACATGCATTACTTTTGTTTTTTCTATATTAATGGTCATCCCACTTTTTTCTAGGTGTTTTTCCATATGTTTATGTTTTGTTGTAGTTGATTTTTGTTCTTTGCCATGAGTAATATGTCGTCGGCATATATTAGGTCTTGTGTCATTACTGGGTTTAGGTTATGGTATCCTATGTGGGTGTTTCTTGTTTCTAATTTGCATTTTTTGTTTATGTAGTCCATGTATATCACGAATAGGAGCGGGCTTAGGCTGTCACCTTGTTTGATACCCCTTTCTTACTTGTTTATTTAATCTTGTTTTTCCAATTACTTTACTATTTATGTTCCTTATTATTCTCCGCAGTTTTGGGCTTACTTGTAGTTCTTCCAATGCTTTCCAGATGTATCTGTGTGGTACCTGGTCAAAGGCTCCTTTTAGGTCTAGGAAAGAGTAGGTAGATGTCTTTTTTCTTCTCTAATAGCTTTTCAATTATGGTTCTTACTGTGTGTACTGTGTGTCTTCCGTTTGTCTTCCTGATCTAAACGCAATTTGTTATTCTTCTAGTTTGTCTTCTGTTTCGTTTCTTAGTCGCTTTTCAACTATTCTTGTATATATTTTTAACGCTACTGAGGATAAGCATATAGCCCTATAGTTGTCTGTATTTGTGGTGTCTCCCTTTTTATGAATGGGTATTATTATGTTATTTTCCCAGTCCTTCGGGATCTGTTCTGTGTTTCATGCTTGTTGTACTATCTCTTTCATCCATTTAATTACGGTCGGGCCGCCTTTTTTCAGCATTTCTGGAGCTATGTTATCTTCTCCTGGTGCCTTACCGTTTTTTGTTTTCTTCAGGGCTTCTATTATTTGTTCTTCTGCCTTTTCTTCTTCGGTGTCTTGATTATCATTTCCTTCTTGACGTTGTTCTTTTCTCTGTATTTCTGTTTCTTCTTCGTTAAATCTTTTTGTGTAGTGGTCTTTCCATGTTTTCAGTATTTCTTCCGTTCTTGTTTGTAGCATTCCTGTCTCATCCTTAATATTCCGCACTTTTGATGCTCTGTTTCCCTTTAGGCGCTTAACTATATTCCAAAACTGTCTCTGGTTTTCTATATAGTTGTCTTCTATCTTTCTATCGAATTCCTCCCATGTGTCTTTCTTTGCTTGTTTTACCGCTTCCTTTGCTTCGTTTCGTTTTACTAGGTAGTATCTTCTATTTTGTTCAGTTTTATTTATTACATATTTCTTCCACGACTCTTTTTGTTATTGATTTTGTTCTTGACTTCTTCGTTCCACCATTTTGTTTGTTTATGTGCTGGGTCATGTCTATCATACTTTTATGTCCTAGTTCTTCTGCTTCATATGCTACTTTGTGTATTATTTTGTGCTTAAACCATGCATTTCCTATTAGTAGTTGGTTAGTTATGCAGTAGTCTATCATTCTCTTGCCATTTTCATTTATTTCACCTTCTAAACCATGACCTCCCATTGTTCCGTGTCCTTGTTCTATGTTATTTCCTATGTGGGCATTCCAATCCCCTGTAATAAGTACGTGTCTATTTTCGTTTTGTATTTTCTCTATGGATCTTTGCAGGTCTTCATAGAAGGATTCTTTATCCTGTACGGTGGCGTTTTGCGTGGGTGCGTATATTTGGATTGTTCCGACCTTCTCTTGAAGTTGTAAGTTTATTGTTATAATTCTGGAATTTATGGCTTCCCATTTGGTTACTTTTGGCTCTATCTCTTTGCTTGCGGAGTATTCCTACCCCTTCTGTTGTTCTGTTTCCGACTGGCGTGCCCGCATATCTGAGCGTGTACCCTTTGTCCATGTTTTTCATTCCATTTCTTTCTTTTAAATTTCTGCGATTCCCAGCATTTGAATCTTATATTTCTCCATTTCATCTATAATTTCGCATTATTTTCCTGTTAGAGATGTGATATTCCATGTTTAAAATCTTATACGATTTCGCTCCTGTCGTCTTCGTTGTGACCGTCCTGTTCCGAGGCTCATATTACTTCTCTGAATCTGTTTACAATGCGCGGATGATTAACCCAGCCGCATCGGCCCCGTTACCTCGGGACAACTGGTATCAGGTTATACCCCCCGATGCTGGGTCGCCAGAGCCCTGTCTGTTATCTAGCAGGGTGTACCGAGCAAGTTATTTGCCACTCTTGCAGGTGGGGTTGGCATTTGGGTCGTAGGTGTTAGTGGACCACTTAAATATTATTAAAGAAAATTAAAGTTGAAAACAAAAGTCATTTGGTGGATTTGTAAAGGTCTAAAGTCAATAGTCTAAAAATTTAAAAGAAATCATAGTGGCTATTATTAATAAATCGACTAAATTTTTAATGAACTACAGACTAAGGATACGATGAGATAACAGATATACAAATAAAAAAAATAAAAATGTATTAGCTATGTATTTAGTTTTATTTATCGGTGGTCTTGAAAAAATTCAAAAGTGTTGCTAGACTTAGTAGACCAACAGAAATCAAGTAATTTATAGCTATTTAAATGTTATTAAGATATCAATGTATATTACTTAAGTTTATTAATTTACCTAATATTATAAGTTCTTACGTTGTTAGTAACGAACACTTCAGCTGATAGGTCATTTTTAAAACTTAAAATAATCAAAATCTATCTTAAAAGTACCGTGTCTCAAAACCATTTAAGCTGTTAAGCAATGACATTGATTGTGAGGATTGTAATTCAAAAAATTAATCTAATAACTATTTTTTAACTATTATTGTCTTAAGTTTAAAAATTGTTGTAAATCAATGTGTTTATATTTACATATACACAGTTATCAATTTATTTATTTTATCTTTCCTACAATTAGCTACAAATTATATCGGTTTCTTACGTTAGAACTTAGTCATGCTGTTTTTGCATCGTTTTCCTTATGAGTTGTTATATTGGGATTACGATCTCTAGCTTTTTAAACCAGCGTTTATGTAGTCTCTCGGGAGATGGTCTCGTGTAATATTTATATGTTTGGATCTTTTTCGCTAACCTTTCTTCAATTTTTTATGTTTTTTTCAGTATCTTCATCTCATTCTTGGTCACCTTACTATAAATGCTTAGCAAATATGGATTTTATCACCATGTAACTATGAGCCTGGTACTTAATAGCTCTTAATATTTTTATTCCATTTCTTTTTATGGACAGTGACTTCTCTTTTATAGTCATGTGTTTCTACAAATAGTAATAATTTAAATGTAACAAGGTTGAGATTCACGAGTCAAAGAGAACGGAAGTGTGAATAGCGACAAATATTCTAGTAAACCGAGAATTATCTGGCAACACGCGCCGAGTAAAATAAATATTAGTGAAATAAAAAAGTTTAATAGTAATTAAAAAGGAGCGAATAAACTTTACAGAAATAAAGAAAGTGATTAATTATTTTCAGAAAACGCAAAATACCACACAACATTCGACAAACACGGCATAAATAAGATAGGAGTTTTGCAAAGAGGTAAAAATTGTAGGACAGACGGACAGATACTGAATAGCTGCAAGATAATCCGCGGAATTACAAATACACACCAAATAAATAAAAACCGAACAGTGTCATTAAATAAAAAATTGCAAATTAAAGAACATGGAAGTAATTTTACAAAATATCAACAATAAACTTAAAAATCTGGTTACTCCTTACGAACCCTTAGGGTTAAAGATTGGTGCATTCCAAGCTGAATTACAGAAAATAAAACTAGAGAATGATAACATAAAACGAGAAAACAAAGAATTAAAGAAGCAAAACAGAAGTGGAAAAGTAAATAGAGATTTTTAAATAAAAAAAATCGTCATACAAGAAATTAAGGAAACGGGTCAATAAAGAAGGCCAGGGAAAAGCCGAGAAAATTTATTGCTATACCCTTTTTATTGTGACTTTTTAATTGTAGTTTGTTTTAATTTATTTGTATTCCGGATCGATAGTACAATTTTTTTTTATTATGTTTGCCTTATTCACGTTACGATGTTGTTGTTTCTAATATGCAATTTTAAAATATCAAATTGTTTGTTTATAAATGTTATCGTCGCCTTTAAAATTTAGTCGCTTGCAGCCTTCTTACTTTTTAGATTAGGCACACTATTTTTTTCTAAGATAATTAAATCACACACACACACACACACACACACCACACACACACACCACACCACACACACACACACACACACACACATATATATATATATATATATATATATATATATATATATATATATATATATATATGCGAATTTTTACAGCTTTACTACTGTTTTTCTCTTCTTAGACGTCACATTTTGCGTTTTTCCCAATCGCCATCCTCCAGACTTCTTGCCTGCATTGCTATTGTAACCTTGACTTTCCATCTAATTTATGGTTTTCCCTTTTCTCACTTTTGACATAGAACCCATTTGTATATTCTTTGGGGTCACCTTGTGAAAGGCATCTTTTTAAGGTGTCCGTATCCGAGCAACTGTTTTACTCAATTACGTCGATTATTGATTAATGTACATCTATATGTTCTCTAATGTCTTTATTGCATATTCTATCTAAACGAGATACTCCACAACTTCATCTCTAGTGGTTCATTTCCATCGAATTTAGTCTTCTTTTACATTTCTTATTTATTGTCCATACTTCCGAGTTGAATATTTTCTGTACAATTGTTTTATATAACAATTTTATTGTTCTTTTTGTTATCTTTTTATTTCCTAGGATTAGGTTAAGTAACTGAATTTTTTGAGTTCACTGGGCTATCTTATTTCAGATATTCTTGTCTCTTATGCCTTCAGTCGTTATAGTAACACTAGGTACTTATACTTTGTGCAGGCTTTTATGTGCCTTTGCATCGATGCTTTGACCACTTGCTACCATATATTTAGTATTCTCCAGGTTAATTTGTAAACCCCATTTGATATGCTCCTCTGCCAATTTGCGTATCACATATTCATTCTCTTCTTTGTCACCAGCGGTAATAAACTAATCATCCGAAAAGAGTAATGTGTGCAAGATATTATCTCCTATCGGTATCCGCATTCTGTGACACTTTTTGGACTAATTTTGTATTACTTGTTGTATATATATTTTGAAAGTGGGCGAGATAGAACATTCTTGTCTTAGGCTTTTAAAACAGATACATTCTTGTGAAAGTCTATTACTCAATTGTAGCCTACTCCTATTCCCTTTGTAAAGTTGTTTGACTGCATTCACTTATAATCTCTTTATTTTACTTTCTTTAAGTTGTTCTCATAGCTTGTTAATTGGTACGCTGTCGTAGACCTTCTTAATGTTTACAAATATAAAATGCATTTTCCTATTAAATCCTATTATCCTTTCTGACAATTGTGCTAAGCATAAGATATCCATGCTGAATTTCCCCGCACAAAAGCCGTTTTGTTTTTCTATTTGTTTTATTTCCATTTCTAATCTTGTTTTTATTATGCGCCTATGTAGTCGGCTTGTAGAACTGGTTACACCTTATTCCTCTATAATTGTTCCAATCCTTAAACTTATGAATGGCTCTTCCCATTCTAAAGGAATTTCTGTTAAAACCTCCGTGCTAATGTAAGGGCGAATTTTTACCAATTCTATTAGGCAACCTCAAGGACCTAACAGTCTTCTATTTCTCATTCTCTGTAGTGTCTTTCTGATATGTTTCCTCATAGTATTTACCTGTAGTGTCCAAAAGTTGGTATTGTACATTCTTGTATTCTTCTTTCTTTTCAGATAAAAGGGTTTCATAATATTGTTTCTAAGTGTATTAGAAGTATTACATTTCCTCCATTTGCCTTAGTTGTTTAATTATTTTCATGCTTCATTCGATTGTGTACTTTCCATCAGTCGATCTACTTCATCGCATTTATCTTGTCACATTCCATTCTTTAGTTTTGTCACTTTCGTTTTAACCTGCTTATTGTACCGCTGATACTGTTTGTTGTCTTCTTCATTTTAGGTCGACAGTCATTTTTCAGATATTTCTTATCTTAAACCATTTCTCGAATACCGTAATTACACAAATTATCATTGTTTTTACTGTTCCTATTTATCATTTTTCTCAATGCAACCTTGGCTGCCTTAGATACACAGTATTTTAATTTATTGTAGAATAATTCTGTACTTTTTCTAATTCTGTTCTAATATCACTCGATAGTCTTAGTTTATAGAGAAAATGAATCGACTCGTCCCAAAATTTATTAGTGTTCTACTTTTTCCTTTGTTCCAATGTTGCCTTAATTGGGTCATTGTTTTTGTATTTAAAGTATATTTTACGTTTTATCAGAAAATAGTTGGAACCACATTCAGCTACACGCGAACGTCAGATGCTCTCATATTGGACTGTTCTTTAAAGATGATGTAGTCGATTATGGATTCTGATCCTGTGGTTGCACGCCTCCAAGTTATTTTGTGTTTAGAAAATCCGTTTAATATAGATAGCAAGAATTGTTCACATATTTCTATTATTCTTTGACTATTGTAGTTTAATTTTGTTTCTGCTTTCTCCATATCCTCTGACAAGTGGATTGCGCAATTTAGATCCTGTTCTGCTGTTAAAATCATCAGTATTATGTTGTGTTGGGAATATACTTTACTTAATATATCCGTAAACTGGCCTGTTTACTTTTTCTTGACCTCTACTATTGCGTCATCTGACGGAGCATATGCTCCTATTATTTTGACTTGGTGACTTAATAATTTTATTTGAACTGCGACAAAGCGCTCGTTGATTTGTTTACAGTTCTTTATATAGTTATTCGAGCTTTTGCGTACAACGATCGAAACTCTATCTTTTGCTCTCCTCTTCTTGTCGACACTAGAGTAAATAAGTATATAATCGCCTTTTTCTTCCACACCTTTACCTTTCTCTTTAGTTCCGGTAAGTACACCTATATATATTTTTTTTATTTCTTAATCTCCTCAAAGATTTTTGTATGTTTGGTTGGAATATCTTGTACATTCCAAGTGGCAAAATTTAAAATCCTTTTTCTTTCATGTAGTCGATTTCTATTAAGTCCATCCAGTTGCTTCCGAGGCGTGAATCTAAAATCCAAGCTGGAGGATCAGGTAATTTGTAATTGAGATTATCTTTCCCTAGGCTAATTGTCTTACTGAATTATAGAGATTAGCCTTTTTTATTTCCGTCTGGAAATCTGTATTTCCTCCTTCAGACCGTTGACCAGTTGTCATCTAGTAACTTTACAAAGGGGCGGTACTGGGTGCTATCAACCAGACTAGCTGAAGCCAGGCTTCTTTAACGAAGTTGTTTTCTTTTTCTCCTTCTTTCTTAAGCAACCCTGAGTCCGTCTACGGCAAAGTTATTTATGGTATATTACTGGTATAATTTTGTATGGCAATCTTTGATTAAATTAATAAAGAGAATTAGAATTAAATGCCAAAAATGTTTAACAGTAATCAAGAAATATAAAAAACTGTCTTGCGATAAGTTAAATAAAAAATATTAGTATTGCTTCTCCTTTCACTCAGAAATTTTAAATTTCTAAGGGAGAAGCGAATGATCAAGGTACAAATAAACTTTAAGAAAAACGTAAATTTAAAGCAAGCCTTCTCGGGTGTAAATTTTAATGAAAAATGTCTTAGTGTGCGCTTCTATGACTGTATAATGGAGTACGATGACAAATTAAACAGTTTATTATCTCGAACTAAGCTCGGCAAATGAACTGGGGCAAAATATGTATCTCTGGAACACAGAGAAGCAGCGGTTCTAATTAAAGATTGCACTCACGTAAGCTGCAATTTTACAACAGAGCGAACGAGCGAAAAATGCCCGTTTTACGTTTTAGGCACGCTCGGGAAAGCGCAACACTTTGTCAGTCGTTAAGCCGCCTTTATCCGCAGACCACACATTTCCCGCCCACAATAAGCAGAATGCGCCCTGAAATAAACAGAACAGCACTTAGGCGAGATATCTGAAAACTGGCGAAATGGGTATTATATGGAAAATCAATATGTACGGCTTAAATGACTAGAAGCGGCGGAAATTGCCCCAGCGTGCTCCTCGAGCGCGTGGCCATAAAAGATAAAAAGGCGATTTGCATAGATATCCGGTGTCTATTTATACAGACCGACAGATGAGCGCTGCCAAGAGCCCCAACTTGCCTTCATTTATCATCTATTGTTCTAAGTATACGAGTCATTCCTGCTTTGTCAAAATTTCCTAGCAGGAGTCATAATGGGGGTCAACGTATTCCTGGAAATGTCGTGACTTCTTTGGAAGTTCTTGAATTGCGGTGCGCGTTTTGAATAGTAAATTCGTTGTCGGATTGAGGTGCTACAGAATAAGGAAATAAAGCTTAGCTTCTAGTGAAATTTTTTAGTTTACCTTGATTTTATATGAAACAATAAAATAAAGAATAATTAATAAAAAAGTTAATTATGTACGATATCATTATCAGGACAATAGTTATAAGTTAAAAAGTGGCGTTATCTCCATTAACTATCCAATACGTTACATAGGTATGTAAGCATTATAAATAATAATCTGTGTTAAAGTAAAATTTATTATTGTGAGTTACAAAGCAGATAAACCAGATACAATGGAAATATATTTATGTGTTCCAGTAAGTGCATTGTGGGTCTGCAAGAGATTGGATATTCACTGATAATATTTTTATATTTGTAGTCATTAGTTGAATAATTACAAACATCTTATAAATGTACTTGCAGTACAGATTGATATAAAGATACGTAAATTGCAATTGTAACACTTAAAAAAGGTACAGTATTCACAACGCAGATTGAAATAAATGTTATTCTAGACATGCCAACACAAACCATTAGCAATAAAACTATAACTATATGAATCTATCGTGACTTCTTTTTTAACCGCAACACTATGGTGTAAAAGAATCGTTTGAATATAATAACATTTTGTTGTTTTTAGTAACAAAAGCAAATCTCTGGTATTACATTTTCATATTTTCTATTGATGCTCTTGTTTATTTCACTTTGTTTTTTTTTAGTTTTTAATAATGATGTATTTCTTGTATTACTCACATAGTTCACTTTTTTGTTTGTTTCATTTGTTCTTTTAATGTTTTACCTACCATTTATGTAATATTTTATTATAGTAGTGTATTGTTTCTTTACTTTACTAGTTTCTTAATCTTTTGTGTTTTGTGTATGTATATATTATTTAGACATATCGTTAGAAGAGTCTCTATTTATCTTATACCTTTAAATATTTTTAACTTTTATTATTGTACTTTAATTTTATTATTTTGATATTTTAATTTTGTATTTTATAACATTATATATTATTTATACCAATAACAATTAAAAATTACTCTCAGAGAGGTGTTGCATTTGATGCATTCGGTATAGTTAATTACACTTATTGATGCACAATATCCATTTTTTCAGTAATAGTTAGTATTCAATATGATATAAAACTAACAAGCTGAAAAGAAATAAACACAGCTTTTTTAATATAGAAACGAGTTGTAAAGATAATATATTATTCTTGTATTTTTTGGGTGGGTAACACCACTGTAGACCCCCCAAAGAAAGTATTTTTACATTTTTTTGCATGGAAAAAGGTAATAAAAAAACTGTTGAAGTATGTTATTAGGCGTATATTGAAGTATAAATAAACTTGTTAAAAAATATTTTAAAATGGCGGCTCTAGAGCTATTCTCCCAAGGCAGGTTGACGTCGAGGTGCTCCGCAGCACGTATAGTCTTAGAGCTAGCGACGAAAAATCAACGTGATAAGGTACAAGGGTAATTTATGACTAAAATGTTAGTATTACTCTAAATTAAGGGAAAGCTCGATTGGCAGAAGTTAGTTTGATGTCTGAAAGAGTGGGTGGGGATCAAATATGCAAATTTTTAAGGAAAAAACGTGACAAGGTACAAAGCTGAAAATTGGTATTTACATTGTTTTAGCAAATATAATAAAGGAAAAAAGTTGGCAGAAGTGTAGGTGGTGACTAAACGGTTGGCAAAAGTCATCAGAGGTCAACAAAAATTAATGAAAATACGTGATAAGGTACACTTCTGCCAATTGGATGTTTACTTGTTAGACAATGTAAAAACTGTATGTAAATTGGCAGAAGTGAAAATGATGAACGAAAAAGTTGAAAAACGTATGTGACGCGCGGTGTATGCTTGTCAGCCGTGGTCAATATTTTTTCACTGTTTTATTGGTGCACTTCATGAGGTACATTTCTGCCAATTTGTTTAATTATTTTTTATACTGTAAATAATGAAATTATCCACTTGCAGAAGTACAAGTTCAATATAAATTTATATTACTATAAATTCAAATATACATGAAGAACCACACCGTATTACACTGAGTTGGAATGGGCGGGGCAAATCGTCGTCGAGGAGCAGGTATACGGATTGGGTTTTGTCTGGGAACCTTGTGCGGGATAAGAGATACATAAAAGAAGAGAGAAGGGGGGGGGGATAGAAACGAAACAAGGGCCGATCTCTCATGGCAGTTGGGATACAAACACAAAAGTGTGCAGATGCTCTGTGTATTGAATAATGGATTTCTGTCATATTCAACGAAAATGGATACAGAACACTGGATGACTACGGAGATGTTCCCCTTCATAAGAAATAAAACAATATTTTTAAATGTCGATTATTTTTATATGTACAAGGTAGAGAGTAATAATGTTGTCAGAACAGTCAGTAATGATTTTTCATGTATTCTTCACGAAGAAGCTGATGCCAAAATTATTTATCATGTCTATAACATCGATTACTTCTGCTAATCGAGCTTTCCCTTAATTTAGAATAACACTAACATTTTAGGCATAAATTACTCTTGTACCTTATCACGTTGATTTTTCGTCGCTAGCTCTCCGTCTAGTAGTAGAACTGGTGCAAATTAAAATTTTTTTTAATCTAGTCGAGTATAGCTAGATAAACACATACGAAATTTTAAAAATATTGTTTTTTGTGTAATTAGCAAGTATTTGAAGTAAGGTGTCCGATTTTTAACGAAAAAAAGGCAGTTTGTTTATAAAAAATTGTAATTAATTTTTTGAAAATTCCGTAGGTTTCTCTTTGAAATGTTGTTTTAAAGATATGGTTAAAATTTCAAATGAAAATATTAAAAGTTGATTGAGTTACAGTGCGTGCCGTTTTGAAAAGGGGCATTTCGAGAAAAACGCCTTTAAAGTTTTGAAACGAGTTTTACATAAATTTCGTTTTGGCTTTTTTGACCGATGCCGTGTTGGATACAGTTCTTTTGTATTTTTTTTATCCTCGTACACTTTTTGACTTCCATTTTTACTTGTAAGAAATTTCACTTAAAAACAATTTTACGCAAAAACTTATATTACGAACTATTACGTTTGCTTTTCCGTGGTAAGCAAGTTATTGGAACGCGTTTTAAAACTGTGCCAGCGCAATATCTATAATAATAGTTCACTGATAACGGTCGCTCACTATACTAAAATAAAATAAGCACTCATTTATATTTGACTGTAAATAAGTTTGTGTAATGCTATCTAATTACAATAGCCATAATTTGAAATCTCAAATTATTTCTAATATGAACCATAATTTAGTAACTCGTATACACTCATAAGCAACAGTGGCCAGTTGTATGTAAAATATGCAACAAGTACCTATACATTATACACAAATACTACTCTATACCACCACTTCGAATTCTGATATCAGGACAAATACCTTTCGAGAAAACTCCATTGCAAATTATACCAACACAAGATCAGCATACGGTACTAAGTAGCACACATAAAGTTAAAAATATAATGCCTGGCAAGAATATTTGACAAAAAATTATAGCAAATAAGAGAAAAATACAAAAAATAGCCAAACCAAACAAATAAATATTTTTAGTTGATAGAAGTAGTAGGCAACACAAGTATTAGCCATGTCATTAACAAAACGACTTCACCCGTTTAACCGCCACAGCTTAGACCAATCGTTATACAAGAAGTAAAGAACTACAAGGAAATGGTAGACAATATGACATATATAGTCAAAAAAGAATAATGTACTGCCAAATATAGAACTGATAATGTAGACAAGATCAATATCCACACTTCCGTCTCCTCATAAAGAATTTTCTAGATATCAATGTTAATCACACATTTTAAGTAAAGGTTGTGCGTTCAGAGTAGTTGTACAAAATCTAAATCCGACAATCCCATCAACCAACATAATAGCAGAAAAAGTCGAAAAATAAATAAAGTTCGAAACAGTACTAACATAAAACGTATACAAAACAAACAGTCTTAATTTTATTCTTTATAGACTTGAAATCCGATAAAAATAATAAATAATAAATTGCATTGTCTATAAAACCTTACAGTAACTATAGAAAGGAGCCTTTTATGAGAAAATGCAGAGAATAGTAGAAAAGGATAGAGAAGGCAGTAAACATACAGTAGTAATGTGGGATTGAAACGCTCGAATAGGGAACAAAAAAAAGGCATGGAAACGCTGGAGAACCACTAATAGATACAAATAATAATGAAGAACATTAGATGTTAGTAGGTAATACACACTTAACCATAAGAACATCCACAGATATACATATGAAGCAAAGGAGAGGAACGTTACAAGTATAATTGATTATATAACGTACACAAAACAAATGAGATTGACAGTCAGTGATATTAAAGTTATAAGAGGGACTGAAGTGAACACTGATCATAAGCTCTTAATAGTAGATATAAGGTTTAAGTCTCCCCTAAAGTTAAAACAAAAGAAGAATAAAGAAAATAAACAAAAGTATGAAGAACTACTCAAAAATAACTTAGAAATCTACTAAAAACAAGAGGAACAGGAGAGAGAAGAATGGGAGGTTAATGAAAGGTGGCACAACAGGTGGCAAAAGAAGTATGCAAAACAAAGAAGATAAACACAGGACATAAAAAACAGCATGGTGGAGCGATAGTGTGAAGGAAAAAGTAAAACGTAAATAAACAGGAAATGAATACAATTTAAAAAGAGATGAAGAAAGGAGGCAGTAAAATAAGCAAAATCAAGGACATAGAAAGATTGCTGAATCAAAATAGAAGAAAGCTATAAAGACATCAAAATATTTTTTTAGAGCACAATCAAAAACCTAAGAACGCACAAAGGAAAACAAATAAGGAGCATCAAAGACATAACAGCTAAAAAAAAGAAAAAGTAAAAGCGGGGATCAAAGGGATGCGAAACGGAAAAGCAGCCGGATAAAACCAAATACCACCAAAGCTAATCAAATATAGAGGGGCTGATATGGTAGAATGGATGGCCAAGATATGCAGACAAGCATGGACGTCCAAGAAGATACCGGAAATCTGGCAAAAAAAACTACATAATACCAATACATAAAAATACAAACAACGGAATGTGACATCTATAAGGCCATATACCTCTCTTCTTGAGCTTTAAAGATATACTTTTGGGAAAAAAACTAAGAAAAGAAACAGAAGGACAACTAGAGAAAGAACAAGCAGCATATAGAGATGGATGACAGACACAGGACCTTATTTTCACATTAAGACTGACTATGGAAAAGGTGATAGATAGAGGAAGGAATTTGCATTTGGTCTTTATTGACCTTAAAACAGCTTTTGACACCGTGTCTATAAAGCAGATATGAAAAATACTAGAACAACTAAAAGCAAATGGGAAGCTGAGAAGAGTAACAGTATATAAGGATGTAAAAGGAATAGTGAAACTAGGAAGAGAACAGACGGAAGAATTTAGTATGGAGGAAGGGATCGAGCAAGGTGATAATCTTAGCCCACTGCTATTCATTCTAGTTATAAACACGGCAATTAAAAATAGCAAGCAGAGAACCAGAAAGCTAAACATAGGTAATTGGAACATGGAGTCTGTAAAAATACAAAACATGGTCTACGCAGATGATATTGTGGTCTTAGCAGGAAATAGAGAACAACTACAGGCAGCAGTGGATGTGTGGAAAAAGGAAATAGAAGCAGTTAGACTAAAAATTATCAACGGCAAAACAAAAGCAATGCACATATCGAAGCAAAAACTCCAACCAGCACTAAGAATTAAAATCGACAACTTAGACACAGAAGAAATTCAAAGATATGAGTATCTAGGTACAATAATTTCAAATCATGGAAGAATAGAAGGCGAAATATTAAATAGGGTAAATAAAGCAAGTCAATACACTATAAACAGAAGTATGGTAGAAAAAAGAGAGATACGGACAGAAATAAAGCTACACGTACGTAAAACAGTATATGCTTCAATTGTGACCTACGGCGCAGAAAGCTAGACTATGCCAGACAAGCACAAATCCAAGATAACTATGGGGGAAATAAAGAACTTAAGGAAATTAGTAAAAACGAGAAGAAATACAACGTTCAGAGAGAAACTGCAACAAATACCGCAAGTAACTACAATAGAAAATACACAGTTAAAATGGTATGGACATACAAAAAGAACTGCAGAACACCAAATCCCAAGATGAATTTTAGAAGCAAGAACGGAAGGCAGACCACCAAGCGGTAGGCCAAGGAGAATGTGGACAGACAACATCCAATAAATGCAAGAAGGAAAGGAAAAACGATGGGGGAAGTAAACACATTGAAAGGGGACAGAAACATCTGTAAGAAATAGATAGAAACACTCGACGCTATTTAGGGAATAAGGGAAAGAGAAGAATAAGTAACTATAGAATCACCTAAGCAAAATTCGGGTCAATGAGCCGTCTAGGCAATTGCAAAAGATGTACGGTCTACAGAGACTTACATAACAAAATTCATTCAAAAACAGTCCTAGGGGTGAACTCCGCAGTAAATTGGATATAAAAAAGTTCTCCCTTTTTTACAGTTAACTTAAAGCATCTATAGCTTTCTGTAGTCATTCTCGAGCAACTAAGCTGCATACTTCTAATGACTTCACGCTTACTCTTTACACAATATTTAATCACTCACTGCATTAAACATACTTACAATACTAATTACTAAAATAATTAAGTAATAAAATAAAAATAGTAAAATACTCCATTATATATCACATTAAACTTTCATGTAGTACAGCCCATGGTTGTACGTTTATTATACACAATAGTACACTACTTTCAAAATACGAAAAATACAAATAGATGCTATCTACCCCCCACCCCCCGCCTTAAAACATGAATTAACCAAAGAGTAGCTACAAACTTTTCCTCTTTACTTAGGCAAATATTTCTAATTAGAGGAGTCTTGAAAATTTGAACAACTTATTACAGATATAATTATAGAGGTACATACTTCTCGGCTGGTACTTTAATCTATTTTGGCCTACTTGTACAAATAAGATTTTGGTTTTGTTAGATTTTTACATAGCTGCTAGCATAACAAAAAATTTGTAAAAATTTCCCCCAGCTCCGACTCACCCTTAAACCTTATTTCAGTAGTTCCCAATATTAGTAATACTATCGTCATCAAATAACACTAATGTAAGTTTGAAGACAGAAGATATCAGGAATGTAACAAAACATTACATAAGAACATCTCGGAGAGTATCACATTAATGTATGTCGAAAGATGTTTTAACATTATGAAAGAAATGAGTGAATTCATACGAAAAGAAAAACCATAGCAGTTTTATAGCGTACAACAAAGCTACGTTTAATGAACTTGCCAATAAGCTTGAAAATAAAATGACCGATTTATAAAATACAAGTCTTCAATACTACCTAAATAGTTTATTCGAGGAGGATTATAATATTTGGAAGGTAAAATCAATTGTACCAATAAATAATTAGCATAAAAGATAAAACGGTGACATGTAAGCTACATTACTTTTTTTGCATATTAGGAATAAAAACTACAAACAAAAAAAAGTTACAAAAGCGCTGATTAATTTTAAAGCTAAAGTTTTAGCTCTCCGTTGAAAATAAATTTGGAAATTTAATTACGGTTTGCATGCTTTAACAGTAAATTTCGCAATTCTAAGTTTTAAAACAAACATGAGTAGCTACTTAGATCACTCCTTTGATTAACACTGGGATAATTAATTTTGGAGTAAATTAAACGGCTATAAAAATGTCTCAAACAATATAATGTCTCAAAAATGACAATGAAAAATTTTATTTTTTTACTTTCCTTATCCTGTAATCAGGAAAGTAATCTAATCGGCGGAAATTTGGCCTACCCAGTTTTTCACATTTCTGAATGAATTGTAGCCTCAGGACACCAAAAAAGTTGGATTGGGCCATTGGTTCACGCGCGCGCGCTCGCGCGCACGTGCTCGTGTGTGTGTGTGTGTGTGTGGGTGTGTGAACCGTAAGAGCTAGAGACTTGAAATTTGGTATGCAAGTTACTTATAGGTAGTGGACGCAGTGCGAAGCTTAAAAATCGGCCGAGCCGTTTGGTCGAAAGGTCGCAAAATCGGTCGCAAAGCGGTGTTATCACGAGATAAACATGAATTTAAAGTAAAAGTTGGTAAAATAGGAACTCGAAAAAAATTGAACCCCAGGTTTTTTGCCAGAATTACCCAAATAATAGGATAAAGAAAGTCGTGTGATGTTCACACCAGATTTTTTAATCAGCATATAAAAATGCTTTTTCTAGCTATTTGTAGCGGAACACAATTTACTAGTGGGTTTAAAATTTTTGGATGAGTCTTGACACAGAAGCCTTGAAAATGTTCATATAATTTTGACATAAGAATAGTATAAAGTAAAAGTAAATCCAGAGGGCGGTAAAATATCAATTAATATACAAAAATACCGCTTAGCAATAAAAACAGCTTCGATATCAACTCAATGCTACCAACATAAAAAAATATTTAAAAAAGCATCTTTCGATTTGACTTCTTTAGGTGCATCTGCTCATTGCTTTATTAATTAGTTTAAAAAAAAATCAGCTTTAAAAGTGATACTGTAGACACTTACATTTTTAAAAAAGATACATAATTTTAATATTTTAACAGAATTTATTTTATAAGAGATTTGTTTCTAGTTAATTAATATTAATATAATGAAAACAGTTTTTACTGTCGCGATGTAACTAAGCAAGCGATAAAAGTGGATTAAAATGCGCATGTATGAATGAGACTTCATTAATCCAGTCAATTAGAAGTTAACACGCCGGCAAATAGAGTAGCGTAGCAATAACATATTTTCATCTACAGTAACTATTCGAATAATTCAGAGAACTGTCTAGATCGGTAGAATCAATACAGCATTAGTGTTTTAAAGTCATTTACGTTCTGGAGTACCAACAACAAATCAAACAGCAGAAAATGTTGAATATGTGTCTGTTACTGTCAACAAGGATTGGTGATTAATAGCCTGAAAACTAGAAAATAAACTGGAAAATTCGAAACTAAAGCATGTGAGATTTTAAAGGAAGATCTTTGTATGTAATGTGTAATAGTAAAATTTATTATACTACCTGAGAAGAAGGAACGTTTGTACTTGGTAGGTACTGCTACTGTAGATGCAAGTTCAGTCAGAAGTTTGTGTGTAATATTAAATGGTGCTTACTTTGAATGAGACGAAGGCTATATACAACATTTCTTGTATCTTGCACCATTTTTACTAAACGTATAGATTTTGTTGTTATCGTAATCGTAATTTCTTTGTATTATTGTTATGTACTTTTGAAGCAATCAACGCATAACAAACAAGAACGGTGTAATACCGTAAAGGAAACTTTCTACAGCGGTGCTATGAAATTAGGATAAAAACTTTTAAAAGGAATTAAGATGTTGATTAATGTTTCCATAATGATCAGCATCAAAATGCTGTCGAATGATATGCTGCATGACATATGGTCACTTCCGGTTGCCGTTAACCGATTTGGCTGAAAATCAATCCCACGAAAAGTACTGACCTAAGATATGTGCATGCCAAGCTTGAAGTGAATCCGTTGAATAGAACGGAAGTTATAGTGTCTCCAGACACACAGACAGACAGACAGGATGATAATCTCATTAACTTTCTATACGCTCCGCTGTAGAAAGTTAATAAAGAAAAACTATAGTAGAAGTATCATTGATAAAGCATTGTTTAAAAGTTAGAATTTATCGACAATCATAAAAAATAAGTTTAACATTTAAATCTAAATAAATACTTTGGGTCGGGTTTAAAAAAAAATTCAAAACACAATTTTAACATGCATGATAACCCGAAATCCAAAGAAAACCTTGTTCTCCGCTTTTGAAGAAAATAAAATGGCCACATTAAATAATCAGATGTGGATAACAATTTTGTAAGACGTAAAAAATGCAAACTTATTTGCTTATCTAATTATCTACAAGTTAATAAACTCTTCTACTACTTCTTGCTACTTGGAGAAAATTATTTGATTTATTACAGAAAAAAATCTTATGTTATAACAATACAGCATTCATTGGTTTCGTGGTTTAAGTTGCAAAAAAGAAAGTTAATTTGTTGCCACTACGTCCTTCAGATTTCTAGCTTATTTAATTTTTCGTATAGATATTCAATTGGTTTTAGTCGAGCGATTACTTGATCAACTTTGACGAATGTTTAGGATTATTGTCATATTGATGTGTGAGGTTAACTGAAAATTTTCTGTTCCATGTAGATGTGTGTGACACATGTCGACGGTGATAAGACGAGAATTATATGAAAGGAGGTAAAAAAACGTTTTTGTCAAATAGGCGAGAAGTCGTTCGGGACCACAGTGTTTTACTGTATTCCTTAATGATCTTGCGATTGATAGTTGCACGATATAAAAATCATAAAATGGCTGAGCAAGAAACCCCAAACTGTATGTTGATCTCCGCCTGAGTTCTTTAATAAAGGGGTTTTAAATGTCGGCGGATAAATGAGGATCTCTACGAATTGACAGAATTAGTGTAAACAAGCAAAATTTGCAGATAACAGATAAAAAGAGTTTAATGTTGTATCAAAATATAATTTATTTTAAACAAATGTAAATCACCAGACGCCAAAAATCGCTACGAACCAGGTCAAGTGAGTAGGGAGCACGAAAAATCACTTCAAAGTTGTCAGCATTCGTGGCACCCACCTGGGGGACCCTTTTCGCAATTTTAGATCTTCATGCAGGATTGTGTGCACAGATTCCACGAAAGTGCGAACTTTAGAGGCGATGTGTTCTACATTCATTCGGCGATCGTCCAAAACAAGTTTCTCCACTCGCTTGATCATGTCGTCAAACCGGCTGGTGCGAGACTGAGATTGTCTTGGTTTGTTGTCACACGACGTTCTGCCTTATTCGAACGGCGCACTCACAAACGCACGTTAGACACATCAATAACACTATCACCACATGAGTCACTCAACTGGCGATACTCCAAAAATTCGAAGGTGATATAACTTGAATGCACCTCGTATTTCTACGTCCCAAAATAGTGATGCTAACATTTCTTAAGTTAGGTAGACTTTTTCTTATTCAATCCACAGTTTTATGCATTTTATTTTCTTTCGTGTAATTATTCTTTCAAATTCATTGGATTTGTTGAACACTACCAAATAATCGACTGAAAGTCAAACATATTATTGTTTGAGATTGAGCAATTGCGGCGTTTATCTTGTAGGTTTTATTATTCATTATGTGCAATTTGAATTGGTCGTTTATAAGAAGTTTCATAAAAGTACATTATAAATTTTATTTACAATTTCTAGCATGGTTGCGTTTTTTGTGCGTCCTGAACGTGTTTAATCAATTTTGTGCATGTAGTTAATTTAAATCCCACAATCTAAAAATAAATAAAAATATTGATAACTGCTGAATTTTTTATTTATAACTGAAAATGTACAAAATGACATTAACAGTCAACTTGTATGAAAAAATAATCAAACCAGCCATATACTTTTCAATTTATCGTCGTATATACATACATTTCAATTAGCCAGTTATTTAGTTACAATATCTTGTCATTATTATCATTACCATTGCTATTATTTTTATTTTACATTAGAAATATAGATATTTCTGGATATGCTTCGGAAAACTACTTATATTGGCTGAAGTTAAAATCTGTCCTCCAATAAATCTGTCTCACCGTACATTTATTCGATTATGTGCTATTCTTAAACGTATGTTCAGCCGACCTCGGCGTTACGGCTCATAAAATGGAATAGGTCAGTCAATATTGATTCGTTCTATCTTTTTTAGTATATCGTTTTTGCCGCCAAAGCAGTTATGTTTTGTTACACCAATAACTCCGTGCGCTACATTCTCAGTTGGAGATTTAAATTTATATTGTTTGATAAAATATACACGGCTTATAATGTACTTTCCTTAACATTTCGCATCATGCAATTCAGGGGAATGTGGGAATTATTAAAAAAGTAGGTTGCAAATGTATCTTATGTAAATTTAAGTAGCTTGGAGAATGTTATATTAATACAATAGACGACACGGCCATCCTATCAATGCACCCAAATCCAACAGTTGCTGCCCAACAATTACAGACGCATCTAGATAAAATACAGCAGTGGCTCCAAAGATGACGTATCAAGGTGAACGAGAATAAATCAGTCCATGTGACTTTCACAAAATGTAGAGGGCACTCCCCAGAAGTAAATATGAACGGTCAACCACTACCACAGGCAGATAGCGTTAAATATTTAGGGATACACTTGGATAAAGGGCTTACATGGCGTACTCATATATGGAAGAAGAGGGTGCAGCTTGGATTGAAACTAAAGAAATACTACTGGTTGTTAGGTAGAAACTCCCAATTATCGCTTAAAAATAAACTTCTTATATACAAGGTAGCATTGAAACCAGTTTGGACCTACGGGATCCAGTTATGGGGCACTGGCTCTAGATCTAACATTGACATATTGGAGAGGTACCAATCCAAAGTCTTACGTCTAATAACTAATGCCCCATACTACATCCCAAACATTGAAATCCGAAACGATTTAGAAGTGGCCACCGTCAAGGAAGAAATTAAAAAATTTAGTGTAAAGTACCTAAATAAGTTAGAAGTGCATCCTAATCCTTTGGCAGTTAATCTACTAGACAACAGTGCTCAAACGCAAAGACTCAAAAGACTTAACCCGCTCGATCTACCGCATAGATTTTAGTGCTATTTAAGTTACATTAAGTGTCTTAATTAACTTACATGTAGTGTAACAATCAAATTAATTAAGTAATCGCAGGAGGGTCGTCATTGGGCGACTTCTCCAACACTGCTCAATACGATCAACATAATTACTTATTGTCAGATGTAATCGACAGATTGTAATTAACTTAAAAAAAAAGAACTTTAAATGGCAAATTTTGTTCATAAACTTTGCATTGCTTTTTTTAATGCATAATCAGCTCCACCTTTTCAATATACAGCTGTGTTTAATAACGATTAGTTAAAATACAAAATTAAATTTATATGGTGACTAAGAACAAAGAAACATTAATATTATTTGTGATAATGATCACAATAGCAAAAAAAGAGCTCAGGTTAAGAAAATATTTGTAACCTTATATTTACAACTGAAAAGTTTGCAGATGCAATTTTTTATATTGTTTTTGCAATAATTTCCACAAAAAATGCCAATAAAAATATAATAAAATGTTTACTTTAACTTGACTCTTTTATTTCATTGACTTGTAAAAGAAGAAATCTTTATTTTACAAATTGCTTTGTCTTTTTAAAAATGAAATTGTATACCAGACAAAAAAATCTTAATTTTGCTCACAACAGAACATTAATAAATAATCGGCTGTGCCGAGTAACTACCACAAAATTTTATGTGATGGTCATTAAGTGACAACATTTTAAAACCACATTTTTTTAAAATATTGATCCTATAAATACTCAGCAATGATTCAGTGTTAGTGGATTTTTCATGTAAAAAATATAAGAACTATAAATTGACAGCATAAATAATTATTATAACGAATATATTTTCGTAGATTATTTAAAAATATTGTTTCAAATGATATATTAAAAATGCTAATTTATTAAGATTATAACAATAATGCTAATAATCAAATAAATAGCCTAAGTAAACGTCTTTGATCATCCTTTTTATACACACAGAAATATGCTTGTTATCTAAACAAATATGAATTGGTCAACTTGCCTTAATTATTGCAATTTAAGGAATGGTTTCTTTTTAGATATTATATTTATGCAACGGCGGTTTTGTTTGAAAGGAAAGTATTTACACGGTTAAAAATGCAATTGTTTTATTACATCTGTAATGTGAGTGCACGCGTATCAATCGCTCCGTAAGCAAACTCAAAATTTGAGCCTTTACGAGTTGAATTTACACGTAAGTTGTTAACCATAAAGAGAATCAGTAGGATAAGATTATATAAATAATATCTAAGAAGGAAAAATAGACGTTAAATGAGATAATTAAGTACTAATTTGCAAATATTGAATATTAAATATACAAATAAATACACAACGTCGGGAGATAAGTGATATCACCTCCGAAAGGTCGACTTGGGTGATAACACAAATAACAAATCAAATATTTAAAAGGAAATATATTAAGGAATTCACAAGAATTAAAAGTTTAAAAGTTTAAAAGCCAGGTATAAATTTTTGAACAGAGAAATAAATTAAGGTAAAATTCAATCAAAGTGATCAAACAAAACTAAGGATGAGTGAGTTCGACAAAATTGAGAAAATGTTTCAAATAATAGAGGGGAACATGAGCCAAATGAATGCAAAATTAGATACATTAGTAACAGAAATGAAACAAATAAAGGAAGAAAATGTAAAATTGAAAGCACAAATATTAGCGCAAGAAGGAAAAATAACCAATTTAGAAAGAGAAGTAAGAAAAAAGAATATTGTAATAAAAGGAGTAGCAGATGAAGAAAACGAAAATGAAAGCGAGTTAAGTGCCAAATTACTAACAATTATTCAAAAAATAGGTACGAACTTAGACATAAAAGCCGAAATCAACCAAGTCAGAAGAATTGGGGGTTACAGTAAGGACAAGAAAAGACCAATACACGTTAAATTAATTAAAAATAGTACGAAACTAGCAATCCTTCAGAATGCGAAAAAACTTAAAGGATCCGATATATGGATCGACCATACACCAAGGAAATACAAGAAGAAAGAAAGACATTATACCACGCCTGAAAGAAGGGCGGAAAAAAGGATTTAAAGCACAGTTAAAATTCAATACGCTAATTGTGAACGCTCAAATATACAAGGTCGATGATATAAAAAGGGAAGAAAAACGGACAAAGAAAAATAGTTCAGAATAAAATACCCTAAAGAGGACAGTAACGGAAAGGTCCCCGGAGGGAAGCACTCTGGATGATCAATTGAGAAAGTAACCCGTACCGGGAGAGATGAAGTGATGACAAAAAAGGCAATGAACAAGGAAATGCGCAAATGGTAATACATCAAAAACATAAAAATAGGAAAAGAAACAAACAATACAACAAAGAACAACCGAATAAAAATTGGCACCTGGAATGTGAAAAGTATCATAGGAAAATAAGAAGAAATAATTGATGAGATGAAAATGCAAAACATCGACTATTTAGGCATAATGGAAACCAAAAAGAAAGGAAAAGGAAAAGTGGAACTGAACAAAGGATACTGGCTATATTGGTCAGGAGTGGAGCAAGAAGAATGGGGAGCAAGAGGGGTAGGGTTAATAGTAAAATCCGATAAAGTAAATAATATTAGGGAAGAAAGATATATTAATGAAAGATTGCTGGCACTAGACATTAAAATAGACAAAGAGGAAATGTGGACGACAGTAGTAGCATATGCGCCTAATGATAATGAGAGGAAGGAAGTGAAAGAACAGTTTTATGAATTACTACAAATGGAAATTGATAGAGGAGAAAGAAATGTAATTGTAATGGGAGATATGAATGGCAGAGTAGGCAATAACAATGAAGGCATAAAAAGGCACATGGGACAGCAGGGCGAAAACACTAAAAATAACAACGGTTTAAGGCTAATAGACCTATGTGTAGGAAATGATCTGGTGATTACAAACACGAAATTCATGCACAAGGATATACACAAATACACCAGGGAAGCCCGCTCTAGATACGAGAAGTCAATTATTGACTACTTTGTTGTAAATACAGAAAATTGGAAAAGAGTGAAGGATGTGAGGGTGAAAAGAAATGCTGAAATAGGAAACGACCATTATTTACTAAAAATGGAACTCTGGATAAACGTGAAAGATAAAAAAGAGATAAAAAGGAAGATAATAGTAAAACAAAAAATCAAAAGTTATAGACTAAAGGAGAGTGAAATACAAAAAAAATCCAAGAAATTCTAGATAAGAAATTGCCCAAAATAAAATTAAGAGTAAAGATATAGAAAGGAAATGGAGACATTTTAAAGAAAATATTCTAGAATTGTGAATACATACAGGAAGGAAAGTAGATGGTGGTCAACCGAGATACAACAAAAAGTCAAAGAAAAGAAGGAAAAATGGAAAAAGTATATAAAAACTGGATCGGAAGAAGACTGTAACATATACAATAGAGCAAGAACCGAAGCAAAGAGAAGTATAAAAGAATCGAAGAAAAAGGGATGGGAAGAGTTCGGAACCAGGATGAAAGAAAACTATTTAGAGAACCAAAAACTATTCTATAATACATTAAAGCATTTAAAACAAAAGAAACCACCCAAACTAAGAAATATAAAAGACAAAAACGGGAAAGTGATAATTGAAGAGAAGGAAATAATGCAAAGATGAAAGGAATACTTCGAAGAATTAACAGAAGCAGGAAATAATGTAGAACAAGAAATAGAGGAAATAAGGACAGGACACGGGGATACACAGAAGATACAAAGAATCTCAAAAGAAGAAATCATGGAAGCAGTCAGGAAACTCAAACTAGGGAAAGCACCAGGTAAAGATGAAATCACAGCTGATATGTTGAGATCTATGGGAGAGATAGCTGTAGAGGAATTCCACGAGTTAATAAATGAAATAATAGTACAAAAAGTAATACCCACAGACTGGAATATAGGAATAATACTACCCCTATACAAAAAAGGAGACATAAAAGAATGCTCAAATTATAGGGGTATTACACTAACGAGTATACCCGGCAAAGTATTAAGTAGAATTTTAGAGGAGCGACTGAGAGAAGAAATTGAAAACTCGCTGGAGGAGTCACAACATGGGTTCCGTAGAGGTAAAAGCACACAGGACTTAATTTTTACAATCAGACAAGTGGGGGAAAAATGATAACGAAAAAGAAGGAAATTCATATTTGCTTTATTGACCTAAAAAAAGCCTTCGACAGGGTAAAGAGAAAGGATGTTTGGGAAAGTCTAGAAAGAAGAGGAGTAAGTAAAGACATGATAGATATCATCAAAACACTATACAAAAACAATAGAAATAAAGTAAGGACAAACAACAACGAGTCAGAACAATTCGAAACAAAAATAGGACTGAAACAGGGATGCGTGCTTAGTCCACTCCTATTCTCAGTACTCATGGACGATGTAGTGAAGATCTGTAAAAAGGAATGCTATAATATGGCAGTGGGAAGTTGGAGATTAAAAAGAATAACAATACAGGAATTACTATTTGCTGATGATATGGTGCTACTAGCAGAATCAGCGGAAAAACTTCAGGAAAATATCAATATCTATCATCGCGACCTCAGAAAAATAAACATGGAAATAAATATAGAAAAAACTAGAACTATGATTATTGCTAAGACAGACCCTCAACACAATATCAATATAGAAGGACAAACACTAGAACAAGTAACAAATTTCAAATATTTAGATACAATGATAGATAACAAGGGAGAAATAGATAATGAAATAATGGAAAGATTAGGTAAGGTGGGGAAAATATTTAACACACTGAAAAACACGTTCCTCAGGAAAAAAGAAATTCCGGAACAAATAAAATCAGAAGTATACAAAAAGGTAGTAGGACCTTCGTTAATCTATGGCAGCGAATCCTGGACGATCAATAGAAGAAACGAGAGTAAAATTAGAGCAATGAATATGAGATATTTGAAGAAAACTAAAGGAATAACAAGACTGGACAGAGTGAGAAATCAAAATATAACGGAACAACTGAAAGTGAAATCTATATTGACACTGGTAGAAGAGAGGCAATTAGGTTGGATGGGACACCTGCTCCGAATGGATGATAATAGGATAGCGAAGAGAGTATACAAAGCAAGAACAAAGGGGAAGAACGCAGTAGGTAGACCAAAAAGGAAGTGGGAGGAACAGGTAAAATTAGCAGCGGAAAATAGGAACATACAATGGAGAGAAGTAAGGAACCTGACAAGAGACAGAAAGGCTTGGAATAAATTAATTAAGAAATTTTAATTAAGTTTAATAAGTTTTATAAGTTATATTAGATATTGTATTATAAGTACTGTAAACTGGGTTATAATCCGACACCTAAGGGCATAAGGATTTCTAGTTTAAATAAATAAAATAAAAATGCAATCATAAATTACCTGTAAATACTCTATTTACAAACAAAACCGATTTTGCATAAATATAATATGATTTAGATTCGCGGCCGCTTTGGGACCGATTTTGCGACCTTGCGACCAAACAGCTCGGCCGATTTTTACCAAAAGTTTCGTACTGCGTCCCCTACCTACAAGTAACTTGCATACCAAATTTCAAGTCTCTAGCTCTTACGGTTCTCACACACACACACACAAACACACACACACAAACGCGCGCGCGCGCGCGAACCAATGTCCCAAACCATCCTGAGGCTACAATTCGTCCAGAAATATGAAAAACTGGGTAGGTCAAATTTCCGCCGATTACATTACTTTCCTTATTACAGGATAAGGAAAAAAAAAATTTTTCATTGTCATTTTTGAAACATTATGTTCTTTGAGACATTTTTATAGCTGTTTAATTTACTCCAAAATTAATTATCCCAATGTTAATCAAAGGAGTGATCTAAGTAGCTACTCATGTTTGTTTTAAAACTTAGTATTGCGAAATTTACGGTTAAAGCATGCAAACCGCTAATTAAATTTCCAAATTTATTTTCACCCGAGAGCTAAAACTTTAACTTTAAAATTAATCAGCGCTTTTTGTAATTTTGTTTTGTTTGTAGTTTTTATTCCTAATGTGCAAAAAAAGTAATGTAGCTTACGTGTCACCGTTTTATCTTTTATGCTAATAATTTATTGGTATAATTAATTTTACCTTCCAAATATTATAATCTTCCTCGAATAAACTATTTAGGTAGTATTGAAAACTTGTATTTTATAAATGGGTCATTTTATTGTCAAGCTTATTGGCAAGTTAATTAAACGTAGCTTTGTTGTACGCTATAAAACCGCTATGGCTTTTCTTTTCGTATCAATTCACTCATTTCTTTCATAATGTTAAAACATCTTTCGACATACATTAATATGATACTCTCCGAGATGTTCTTATGTAATGTCTTGTTACATTCTTGATATCTTCTGTCTTCAAACTTACATTAGTGTTACTTGTACAAGTGGGCCAAAATAGATTAAAGTACCAGTTGAGAAATATGTACCTCTATAATTATAACTGTAATAAGTTGTTCAAATTTTTTACTCCTTATAATTATTATCGTAGAACCCCGTCTGGTATTTTTGTAGTTAAAGTCTCCTCTAATTAGAAATTTTTGTCTAAGTAAAGAGGAAAAGTTTGTAGCTACTCTTTAATTTTAGGGGGGGGGGTAGATAGCATCTATTTGTATTTTTCGTATTTTGAAAGTAGTGTACTATTGTGTATAATAAACGTACAACCATGGGCTGTACTAAATGAAAGTTTAATGTGATATATAATGCGGTATTTTACTTTTTTTATTTTATTACTTAATGATTACTACAGAAAGCTACAGATGCTTTAAGTTAATTGTAAAAAAGGGAGAACTTTTTTATATCCAATTTATTGCGGAGTTCAATCCTAGGACTGATTTTGAATGAATTTTGTTATGTAAGTCTCTGTAGACCATACATCTTTTGCAATTGCCTAGAAACGGCTCATTGACCCGAATTTTACTTAGGTGATTCTTTAGTTACTTATTCTTCTCTTTCCCTTATTCCCTAAATAGCGTCGAGTGTTTCTATCTATTTCTTATAGATGTTTCTGTCCCCTGTCAATATGTTTACTTCCCCCTTCGTTTTTCCTTTGCTTCTTGCATTTATTGGATGTTGTCTGTCCACATTCTCCTTGGCCTACCGCTTGGTGGTCTGCCTTCAGTTCTTCCTTCTAAAATTCATCTTGGGATTTGGTGTTATGCCATTATTTTTGTATGTCCATACCATATTAAGTGTGTATTTTCTATTATAGTTACTTGCGGTATTTGTTGCAGTTTGTCTCTGAACGTGGTATTTCTTTTCGTTTATACTAATTTCCTTAAGTACTTCATTTCCCCCATAGTTATCTTGGATTTGTGCTTGTCTGCATAGTCTAGCTTTCTGCCCCGTAGATCAAAATTGGAGCATATACTGTTTTACGTACGTGTAGCTTTATTTCTGTCCGTATCTCTCTTATTTCTACCATACTTCTGTTTATAGTGTATTGACTTGCTTTATTTGCCCTATTTAATATTTCGCGTCTATTCTTACATGATTTGAAATTATTGTTCCTAGATACTCATATCTTTGAATTTCTTCTGTGTTGTCGATTTTAATTCTTAGTGCCGGTTGGTGTTTGTGCTTCGATATATGCATTGCTTTTGTTTTGCCGTTGATAATTTTTAGTCTAACTGCTTCTATTTCCTTTTTCCACACATCCACTGCTGCCTGTAGTTGTTCTCTATTTCTGCTAAGACCACAATATCATCTGCCTAGACCATGTTTTGTATTTTTACAGATTCCATGTTCCAATTACCTATCTTTAGCTTTCTGGTTCTCTGCTTGCTATTTTTAATTGCCGTGTTTATAACTAGGAGCCCTTCCTCCATACTAAATTCTTCCGTCTGTTCTCTTCTTAGTTTCATTATTCCTTTTACATCCTTATATACTATTACTCTTCTCAGCTTCCCATTTACTTTTAGTTGTAGTATTTTTCGTATCTGTTTTATAGGCACGGTGTCAAAAGCGGCATTAAGGTCAATGTAAACCAAATACAAATTCCTTCCTCTATCTATCACGTTTTCCATAGTCAGTCTTAATGTGCAAGTAAGTTCCTGTGTCTGTCATCCATCTCTATATGCTGCTTGTTCTTCCTCTAGTTGTCCTTCTGTTTCTTTTCTTAGTTTTTTTTCCAAAAAGTATATCTTTAAAGCTCAAGAAGAGAGGTATATGGCCTTATAGTTGTCGCATTCCGTTGTTTTTTTCTTTTTATGTATTGGTACTATGTAGTTTTTTTGCCAGATTTTTCTTTCGAACATACAAAAATACGTATACACGCTTTTTGGAAGCGGTCACCTCGACAGCGGCTATTCAAAACTAAAAAGAGGTTGAAGTAATTCACACCCAAATTAAAGAGGAATTTGACTTTTTGGACCGTTTTGCAGAAAACTTACATTTAACCGGCTGATAATATTTAGGACTATGTTTATAACAAAAATTATATTTTATTTATAAAAATACAGATATGCAAGTTAGCAATATAAATGTATTCAATTAAAAGTTTTACAAAATGTGCATTTTTTAGCAAAAACGCGGAATGTTTTTTATCAACATACAAATCGTCGTGTCTGAAAAGCCTTTATCAATAAAAAGTTTCCTAAGCAAGACTGGGCACATCTTTCCGGAGTTAATAATATTTATTCCATTCTTGAAATAACAAGTTTGAATGTGCTTTATTAAAAAAATTACTACGGTTTCCAAATTAATGAGTTTTAAGTTTTTAATCTTTTTACAAAATGCCAAAATATACATAGTTTTTAATGTAATTAGACATCCGTTTAATAAGTGTTTTAAATGCATTTTCTTCGGCCTAATGGGTAGTTAAAACTTTGTCTTTGTCTTCGGGTATTTCCTTTGAATTCAACGATGACTTGAAAGAAGGCCATTTAAAATGATTAAAGGAAAGCTACGAAAGCACAAATAATGGTTTGTAAAAGGCCTAAATCCTAATAATATGACCTAAATTAATAACCATTAACTAATAACTGAGATTCAAAATATTATTCAGAGATGACTTAAAAAACTATACGCAAGTAGGTACTTGCACTGTAAGGTTTGAGTATCGCTCTTGTACACTTCTAGCGACTCTAAAATTTTCTCATACGGTAGAGCTACTAAATAGTAATCCTTCAAATTTATTTTGATGGTTCGCTCAAATAAATTCTTATCGATAATGGTCGGTAGGATGACAGAACCAAAATCCCAAAAGTTTTATTAGAATTAATTAATCAATGATTGTTGGGTGCAATTACTGAATGTAGTGCTCCGAAGTGGAGATGAAATTAGAAGTGTGCGCTTTTCCCATTATGACATAATCTAACGCAATGTTAATAAACGACAAAGATGAGTAGGATAAGAAACTGTATTTGATTTAAATAATTGCAAAAACATATTTGCTCCTAATAAGACATCGACGGTACCAGGTTTTTTTACAGAAATATCACCATTAATAAATTTGACATTTAAATTATTTATAAGCGAATAACTTTCTCTCTAGGTTTTCAGGCACTGAGAAAGCTTTGACTTTGACCTTCTGACATTGCTACTGTAAATTCAATTAGAACAATATAGAACTTTGTGATGTTTTCTTCGACAATATCAACAAGGCTTTTTTGATCTCCAAGAATTAGATTTATGTTATTGGGTTTTGTAAATAGTAAATGTGTACGAATAATGTCAATCAAAGAGTGTGTAACAGTCTTTAACACTCCAATGTGGTTTAAAGTCTCAATTTTATTTTTACAGAGAAACGTTCTTACAAATTTAAAAACTAATTTCAGCACAACTTCTCAATTATTTGCTAAAATTCTTAAAAATCAAAGGAAAATCATTCCATTTCGCTAATATAGGTATGTTTTATGACAAAATTAAAACAAGTTACTTTAGAATGCTAAAAGCAATCAAAAGATTTTTCGCACAGCGTCCCTATTAAGCGATAGATTTTAAAACAGAAGTTTCAAGGTCAGTTTTAAATTTATTGTGCCAATAAAATATTTTTTTCACTTTTGCCAATGTCTGCAAAATTAATTTCTGTGGATAGAAGTATCTCACTAGATAAGTCGAAGAGTTTCTTTAAAAGTAAAAATTTTAAATGCTTTGAGTTTTCCTCAATATCTATCTATAGAAAAGTTGCAAAGCAACACCAGTTTTGTTTATATTAAAGATAATTAAATTCTTTACTTATGTAGAAAGAGTAAACCAGTAATTTTAATATTTATTTATTTTGATAATAACAATAGTAAGGCCCTGCACCCTGTTAAGGCCATGGCCTGCGAATTGAAAGGTTGAGCGTCTTATATGGCAGAAAATTTGAGCCCGGGATTAAACCTAAGTTTGTCAGCACCTCGGCCAAGTGGTGCCGTATTTTTATATAGCATATTTTAATTTTATATGACTAGAATCGAAAAAATAACTAATGCTCTAGATAATTCAGGCATATATTACTTATTCTACTAAATATGTGGAAATTTTTTGGAAGTTTTAGCACAGAATATATCTTTAATAATATATTAATAATAATTAAAAATTAAACAATACACTGAAATACATTAGTAATAAATTCAAAACTAAAATACAAAGATTGTAAAGACAAAATTCAGAACATAGTTAAAAATGTCTTTCAAAGAAGCATTATAGATATTGAGTGAACATTGGTGTTTAAGTAGACAAATTTCACTAATTTCATTAATTTTAAATAATTATTTTTGAACTCTTATTGATAATATCCCTACAAACCAATTAAAATAAATTATTTTAGATGCGTTGATCATTGTCTTAAAAATTTTTAACGGTCATACAAAAAGTAATGATTACAATTACTAAAATTCATAGAAGTAAGATTTCTGCAGAATCCAGTGATTATGATAACCAAAATAGCTTAATTCTGCTTGGTCAATAACCTCAATTTAAAATCCGTTGTGCATTACGCATTTCGATTACATGTTTATCCAATTAAACGAGCTGCCATTGTAAACACTACGGCACAAAGCACTGCTTCATTTAGAACTCTTTGTTAATTGTATCGGTGCACACCGACGCCGATTTTATTCCATTTCGCCGTTGTGCTGCTGGGCAAAATACGCGTCCTGATCCCGCCTATTATAAGAACAGTTACTCAGATTGCTTTGTTTCGCGGTTTTTGTGCAAAGCTGATTTATTCGCCGTCCTTCTCGCTAGCATTAAAATTCAGCCGGGATGAGGACAGCCCTATTCGATTAAGGTTTCGAATTGGATTTGGCTTTCGGCCGCTTTGTTGTAGCGGATGCATGTGCCCATTGCCATGCGAAGTTGCTTGTGCCCTGTAATACTCATAAATACGCTAGCGTATGCTCGCGTAAAAATTAGCTGGTAAATTAATATAGCCTCTCGCTTGGTTCAGTTATTGGGTTATGAAGCAAACTCTTTTTTGGGGTGGTTGTAATATGTAAATTTTAAGAGAAAAAAAAAAAAATAAAATCTCCTAATACTAACATTCGCAAATTTAAGAAATTACTAATTAATTAATTAATATTTAAATAATTAGTTTATGCATAATCAATCTTAAGTGATATGAAAATTGCATAAAGATTAAAAAATTACCTATAAGTATTTTATTAGAACATTTTTAAATGATATAATAAAATTTTAATATTTCAAGATGTAAGCGATGAATTAAATTGACGTGTTTAAAATACATTACAAACATTTTTTATAACTGTGGGACAGCTGGTTCTGAAAGAAGCGGAAAACCTTCAGTTTGTTGAAGATATGCTTAAATTTGCAATTCAAATGTTGCTTAACAAGTAGTAAATTTAAAATGTACACAGAGATAATTGCACCCTACTGTACTTGTAGCAATTTTTTTTTTTTTAAATAGCACTTTTGTGCCTGCAATTAAAACTAGTCTATGAGACCAACCATTAATTTTGTTCTGATAAATCTTAAACTAGGTACTTATCTACTAGAGTCCATCCAATGATGTCTTCTAATCTTTTTCTGATTTATACACTTCACTCGCGCACTGTGCTCTGCTTTTACACAACAACAACACTACACAAGATCAGCGGGTTTTTTCCTCCTTAGTCTTCGGACATGATGTTGGTTGTCCAGTAGTTGTAATGCTTCTGGATTTACATGAAGATGGAGCCTATCTTCATGCTTTCCAGCAAACCTTTTTATCTCTTCCTTCGCAGTTGGGATCTGAAGGTCTCTGTGGATGTCTGAGTTGCGTACATACCACGGGGCGTCCACTATGTTACGCAGCACTTTGTTTTGGAATATTTGTAAGCACTTAACATTTGTTGCACTGGTACAGCCCCAGAGCTGAATGCCGTAAAGCCACACTGGTTTTAGGATCTGGTTGTATATTAATACTTTGTTGGAGATTGAGAGTTTTGAGTTTCTTCCAATCAACCAATAGTGCTGTCTGTATTTTAGATTTAGTTCTGTTCTTTTCTTTTTGACATGTTCCTTCCATCTAAGTCTGACGTCCAGATTCATGCCGAGGTATTTTGCGTTGGTCGAGTGTGGTATAGTAGTACCATTAATTTCTAGTAGTTGTGGGTCCACTATCTTCTTATTAGTGTAGTTCACCTGTACGGATTTAAGTTCGTTTAGTTTGATCCTCCATCTTCTGGTCCAATCAACTATCTGATTGCTGGCTGTCTGGAGCTTTCTGGCAGATCCTTCCTGATCTTGGTCCACTGCTAGAAGAGCAGTGTCATCAGCAAATGTAGCAATAACTGCTTCTTCTAACATTGGTATGTCATTGGTATACAGTAGGTATAGGATGGGCCCAAGTACGCTGCCTTGTGGCACACCCGCTTTTATCTCTTTCAGGTCAGAGTATTCATCCTCTTGTTTGATTCTGAATAATCTATCTGATATATATGATGTCAAAATTTCAGCATATTCTTTCGGTAGCAGTTTGTTTAATTTATAGATCAGTCCTTCGTGCCATACCTTGTCGAAGGCTTGTGCCACATCTAGGAATACCGGAGCAAACTTGCTTTTCTTCTAGCGCACGTTCAATGACGTCAGTTATTCTGTGCACTTGATCTATTGTCGAGTGTTTTGCCTAAATCCAAACTGGTAGTCTGGGATTAGGTTATTGTTCTCTATTAGTGGTCGCAGTCTCTTGAGCAGTAGTTTCTCGAAGAGCTTTGATATTATGGGCAGGAGAGATGGGCCTATATGATTTGACATCATTAGGTTGCTTTCCTGGCTTTGGTATCATGATCACTTCTGCGACTTTCCAGCATGCAGGAACATGTTTTAATCTAAACGCTGCATTGAATAGGTAAGTCAGCATGACTATACCTTTTCTAGGCAGGTGCTTAAATATTTCTCCAGTTATTAAGTCCCATCCTGAAGCTTTCTTTGGATTTAGATTTGTTTTATTTCATCTGCTACTTCTTTCGGAGTAACGGGGTGATATTTTCTGATCTTTGGTTTTCCGTGTTAGTGATATCTTGCCCTGGGTTGGGGTAAATATTTCAGCTAAGTGCTCTGCGAACAACTCTGCTTTTTGTTTATTATCTCTGGCCCATGGTCCATTGTTACTTCTGATTGGAGGAATAGTGGTTACTGGTCTTTTGATCTTTTTGGTTGCCTTCCACAGCGAATAATCAGTTTCTTCGTTTGCTGATAGTTCTTGTAGATAGGTACTTATAGAATCTTCTTTAATTTTTGTATTTCTCGTCTAAGTTGCTGGGTCTTATTGTTAAGGATGGTTTTATCGGCAGGATCTCTCGATTGTTGCCATCTTCTTCTTGCTCTCCTCTTATCTTTGACCAGGTCCCTGATCTCAGCTGGATAATTCACACCTTTGGTTACGTGTGTGAGTTCTCTGGTGTTGTTGTATGCTGTTGTTTGGATGAGGCTGGTAAATTTCTCGGCTTCTTCTTCTAATCGATCAGTGTTTCCCAAATTGATGTTCAGGTTGATGTTGTTCTGCAGATCAATTTGAAAGCTCTCCCAATCAGTAGTTTTATTTGTGAGGGTGGTTCTAGCTGCCCTTTTATTATCTTTTCACTTAGAGTTAGTATAATTGCTGAATGGTCTGAATCCATGTCTAAGCTTTCTTCCACTTCTATGAAGTTAGAGGATACTTTTGGTGACGAAGAAGTCTAATAAGTCGGAATTTTATTTGTGTCAGTTGGCCAGTAGGTTGGCTTCCCTGTTGAGTGGTAGTTACAATTCATATCTTGAATTGCTTTCCTCAATTCTCTTCCTTTGGTCGTGGTTAGTCTGGAGCCCCAATCTATATGTTTAGAGTTGAAGTCTCCACCAACAATGAATCTCTCACCTAAGTGTCTCAGGATAGTAAGATAATCATCTTTTTAAGGTTGTATCTTGGTGGGCAGTATATTGCACCAATTTTCACTGTTTGTTTTGTTGACTTGATTCCAACCACTGTTAGTTGGACATCCTCCCTTTGCAGATGACATTCCTCGTAGTGGTTGAGTGATTCTTTTATTATGATTGCACTACCACCCTGGCTTGGTTATCTGGATGTATGGTGTGATATGTTTTGTATCCCCTTATTTTGAGGTATGATTGATTTGTCATATGCGTCTCTGATATGAGACAGACATCTATGTGTTGGGTATTTAGAAAGACTTCGAGGTCATGAATTTTGTTTGGAATACCATTGGCATTCCAGGTAACAATTCGTAGGTCTTTTTGATCCATAATTTTATTTTGCCTTCGGTATAGCACCAGTGCTTCTGGCTTCTAATCTGTCGAGTCTTGCATTAACTCTATCTAATGTTTTCATCATATTCTGCATAAGCTGCATCATAGATGGTTCATTTGTTGATGGGGCAAGTGCTACGCTTGCTGGTTTTTGTTGGGTGGCTTGGGCATAAGACACACTAGATCTGACTGTATTAGAAACAATTTGTCTTGGCTGAGGATTTGGTTTTTTACCCTTAGTGGTATTCTCCCTTCTTTTCTGTAGTTCTTTCGCTATTGTGCACCCTCTATAGTTAGCAGGATGTGCTTCAGAGCAATTGATACACTTAGCTGGTTTACTTCGCTCCTTAGCGCATTTTGTACTTAGATGCTCTTCTGCGCATTTCACGCAGGCAGGTGTCCTTCTGCAAAACTTCCATGTATGGCCATATCTTTGGCATCTTTTACATTGAGGAATTAGCTTGCTATTCCTTACTGCTTCTATTTTCACCTTCATGTGGTTAATGTATTGAATATCATAGATTTTTTTGATATCTTCTGCTCTGTCAAAGACTAGCATGTAAAGTGGTAAGCGAATGTGATTCACTTTATTGTTGTCAGTAGTTCTCTTAAGTTTTGAATTACTGATATAATTTTAAATTCTCTTTCTTCGAGTTCCTTTGAGATCTCTTCTGCTGAGGTTGAAGGATGCAAATTTCTGACCATTACTTTAATAGACCGAGTTGCTTTGTTTTCATAAGAGTGCCATTCAATATTAGTTTTGTTTATTAGGGCTGTCAGAGCTCTATACTCTTCATTAGAGCCGACGTTGACTTTAATTTGGTTATTACTCATCATACTAGTCTTATATTCAAAGTTTCCTTCATTTAGGCTATCTTTGACAACCTGATAATCTTTTACATTACTTAAAATCACCGGAGGTGGCTTAGTGACTTTAAGGGCTTTATCTAATTGCTTTTTTGGGGCTCTCGTCTAATTTTTCGGGAGATTCCTCTGCCTTTCGTTTTTTCTTATTCTTGTTTTTAGTTTTTTTTGGATTCAGCTAAAAGCCAATCTGTTTCTCTAGCTACGAGATTATCTTCCTCTTCTGAATTTGCTGGACTGTACGATCTCTTTTCTGGAGTATTTATTTTTGTGTTTGGCTGCAATAATAATTTCTTATTTTGTGCCTGCAATGTAATTACCTGGTTTTTAAGATGAGCAATTTCATTCAAAGCTTGCTGAAGTTGCGTTTGTAGGTTAGCGATAATTCCATTCTCTGGTATCTGTTGGATAGGTATTTGCTGAGGTGTTAGATAACACCGTTGTTCTGATTAAGAACCGGCACTGCTTGCTGCAGTGGGAACATGATATTTCCGCGATGGTCTGACGACCCCGGTCAATGCCGCGGGTCGTCTGCTATCACTTCGCGTAAATGATAACACTTACGTTTCGCGTGTTGTAATCACTTTGAGAACGCTCCGAGCACGTCCTTACTCGGTAAAACTCAAACGAATACTACTTGTAGCAATGCCATAAAAAAATACTAAGCGTTATGGCTTGCAAAACCCAGAGACCATTTTCAGATGTAACAAACTTATCTGTAACATCGGCGTTTTATTAACATTTAAAGTAGGCGCTCTCTAAAAATACAGGGTGTTTTAGAATAGCACTGTACTATTTTAGGGATGTGTTCGCTAGTTTGAAATAAACGAAAAAGTTGATGTAAACATATGTTTCAAATTAATTTATTACCGAGATACTGAAAGTGAAATGTATTTATTTAACAATAAAATATTCATGGTAGCTGTGTAGAGTGCTCTCCGTTCTGTTGAATGCAACATTCAGCACGACAAATAGATGCTTCTCTGAATAGTCTTATAGCAGTAGAGCGATTCTTAATAGTTGCTGCAATTTTCACGATGCGATTATTTAGTAAACGTATAATAAACCATAGACTTCATCCACCAGCATACAAAATAATCTAACAGCGTTAGACCAGAAGATCGTGGTGGCCATTTAACAAGTCCGTTATCGGTTACAATACGCTGTGTTTAAATAATCAACGACAATATAAAAAAAGTCACCAGGGACACCGTCATGCACAAACTACATCCCTTGTCTATTGGCAATCGGATTGTCTCCTAGAAGCTCATACAGATTATTTTGCAAAAAATGCAAGTAAGATATTCCTGAAAGCCTTGTTGGTAAAAACAATTATCACCAAGACCACACCAGACATTTAATGAAAAGGTATGTCAATACAGGTATGGGTGTTTCGAAAATTAGTAATCCCGTTTCTAGTAAAGCAAGATTCATCAGAAAGTTAAGATCTCATGTGCATAATCTCATGTTATAATTTTCTGTTAACAAATCTTGCACACGCGTCACGCAAAATGGATACAAGTGTTGCTTGCGCATTGTTTGCAATACGCTTGGACACGAAACATTGAAACGAAGTGACAATCTTCTGATGCTAGTACTAGACAACTAAACAACGTGGAGTATCCGTTCCTCAAACTTAGGTCTTCGAAATCTTTGTCGACCAGCGTTTGGTCGTTGAGGTTTTAGGATGCAATTTTCCCTAAAACGTTTTGCAATGGCTTTAAACGTTTTACGATTTGGTATCCTTTTCGTGGAAAATACTGTATGATATCTTGATGATATCTTAGAACAGCAGCGGCGTTATTTTTATGTACCTTGCTATAAATTAAAATCATGTCAATTTGTTCTGCAAAAGTGAACACATTTGTGGTATCTCTTTGATAATAAAAAATGAAGAGTCCTCAAGGTATTAACTCAGACTAAAACGCTTAGAACTAGTCGAACACATTACTCACACAAACAGTGTTTAATGTTAATCAACACATTTAGCAACCGATTTTTAATCATTTATCAAACAAATGAACAATATATAATTGTTATCCGCAACTATTTGATTAATTTTAAAAGTTTTAAATATTTATCTTTTACTTTCAATATACTCGACAATATCTTAAATTGAAACATATGTTTATGTAAACTTTATGGTTTATTTTGTGCTGGAGAACATATCCCTAAAATAGTGAAGTGCAATATCAAAACACCCTGTATATAATTATATAAGTGTATAAAGGCCAAGTGGAAAAAATATTTTACACTTTAATATAAAAGATACTGCAAAAATAATTTCTCGTTGAATATTTTTAAATTTTCTTAAGTAATTAATTTGTAATTTATATTTACATACTCAGGATATGTTTTTAAATATTCTGTTAAATTGATTTCAAACCCTAATTTCATAAAGTTTTTTGTTAGGATGTCTTTTATTTTTTTCGCTTCCTTTATCCAGTAAAAATTTAAGTTTATTAACTTTTCAGATCAATTTAAGTTCACTAATTTATTATTCGGGTAATTCTAATGCTTGTAGATTGGAAATATAAAAATAATGAGTTTAAAAGCCCACTTTTTTGCTCGGATAAAAAAGTTCCGTATATAAATTATTATATTAAAGATTACTCATTTTACTAAACGGATAGTAAATTGTTGTCACAAATAAAAATTTTTCAAAAAATGCTGTTATTTTATTTTGAAATTACAAAACAACCCAATCGAAATCTATCAGTGATAAAAAAGCCGTATACACCTAAGAACGGTATAAATTTCTAACCTTTGCTCGAAGACTCGCCATAAGCCTAGCTACACTCCAAATTCGTTTGAATTCCTGAAATGTTTTAGCTTCTCGGTCATCTTTTCTTAAGCGTCGCTGTACAATAGCCCGATAACGTTTAATAAGATGAAGCTCAGGTCAGTTTGGTAGGTTGTCCTCTTTTTTACAAAATAAACATTTTCAGAATGCAAAAGATAAATCTTTATCAAAGCAGTGAGCAGAGGCTAAGTCTGGCCAAAATAATATGGGAATGTTATGCTTACGATATAGAAGTACTAACCGTTTTCGTATGGATTCTTTGCTATACACTTCACCTCTAATTGTACCAAATATAAAAAATTCAAAGCTTCTAAGATCAAAAGGCCATATGGCCTGCAATACAAGAGTTTTCTTACTTAATTTATCTGTTTTAATTCTTCTTATATTATCAGATAGATATTGTCCCACAATGGCATTGCAAAATTGAGGCTCTGGTAACGTACTGCTGTCCACTTTGACGTATGTTTCGTCATTTATGAGAACAATGAATTTGGTACTCCAGTCAATCATTTAAAAAATTCAGCAATTGGGTTTAATTTGAATAAAGAATAATAATGCGATATGTTTGCCACATTAGACCGTATCAGATATGTATATAGAAAAGTCAGTTCACATACCTTTATTATATAGAATGGGCAAAAAACAATTTGGCATTAAAAATTGGTAAAATACAGTCCATATTGAAATTGTATAATGTAATTGTATAATAAATTGTTTTTATTACCTAGAAAAACAAAAGCAAATGTTCAAATTTTAACTTGAGGATCGGTGGCGTAATTTTTTTTTTAAATAACCGGGAATGAATGCAGTCTTCCAAAAGAAGCTGTTTGAGATATTACTGAGAATTTCTGTACACCCAAGTCCATGATGCGAGACCTTGCTTGTGCAGCTTCTGCTTTGCGTAGCATCACAGGTAGAAATCACATAGAGTGAGATTTAGACTTATTAGACGCCTGAAAAATGCTGGTTTACCTAACCATTCACACGCAGTAAGAGTAAAATGGGGTAGTGCACCATTTACATCAAACTAAATTTGCCAACGTTAACCTTGCCAAATACTACACACTGTACATAATTTTCAAGCATATTCCGATAACTTTTGAGAGGATACAAATTTAGTCGAATTTCAGTTTTAAAGTCAATCTCAGAATCACTATCACGTAAGTTCCCATACTAAGAGTCATGATGGTTGACTAACCCCCATTATGAAATACAGCCTTGTCTCTCCAAAGAATGTTTTCAAACAATTCAATCAAGCGGTCGACAATTCATATGTTACCTCTGGCGGACGATGCTTGTACTACGAGGTGTTTTCAAGTTCTAAGGTCTCCAAATCTTTTTCTGGAAAAGTACTTACCAAAAAAAGTTGAAACATTTGAGATATCCGTCTAAACGTACAACTTTTCTTTAGCGGTGTGTTTCGCCTACTGGAAATCACTGATGCAACAGCAACTCAATTAGAAAATAGTATCCACGTCTCATCCACTGCCACAACTGATGAAACAAAAGCACTGCGAATAGCGGCATCGCGAGTCAATATGTCTTGAGATACTGCCACCCGCGCAGCTTTGTGTTTATCGGTCAGCATTCGTGGGACCTATTTTAAGTATACAAAACAATACTTACCGCTATGGCGGTAATTCGACCTTTGTGCGTTGTATGGTTCTCCCATCTATATTACAACTTCAAAAATATTTCTCGCGCTTTTAAAATTAACGCAAAAATTATATATTTTTTAAACTATAATATATTCATTTTGTAGATATTGAGACTTAACAAATAATAGTAAAAATTGCCAGCAACTGTTGATGTCTATCGTAACACATGTATTTATGAGATGCACTTTTCTGTTGATTGTTTTTAAAAATCTGCTATAAGAACCATTATTAGCAAGGTTAAACGAGTCAATTAGCGTCAGTCTTGTGCCTTTCGCGTGAGCAAAAAAATTAAAAACGCTATCTTATCTAGAGTTACCCAGAAACATTTATTTGTTACATTTAATGATCGCTGAATTAAGATCTGCTTGCCTTTAATATTTTAATCGTTAAAGGTATAAGGGCTACCACTATATAATATGAATAACTCATTAAAAATGAAAAAATTGTGCATAGTAAAAGCTATTCAAAGATGAAAATATGATCTGTGTCTGTATCGTATCTTGAACTTTATAATTTTTTCGGTAATAGTAGGCACATGTAGATCTGTATAAGTTTGTTTGGTACATACCATAGAACATTGAAAACAACACGTGGTACCTTTGACTAAATTAGCTGAAGTACTGCTAGAGTGGATTTATTATCAGATCTATATAATTGTACCCCATAGATCCACACTAGCTTCAATATTACTTTATATAAGAATTTTACTCTCTAGAAATAATTGAGAGCGGCAAGCTATTATCCTGTACACCCTGTGGAACTTAGGATCGAATTGTTTTGTTTTGGTTTAGATACGTTGTTTTTTTACGTAGGTCGATGATCAAAATGAATGCCTAAATACTTCACATTTTTTGTCTGTGAAATTTGTTGGTTGTATAAAAAAAACTGTAGTTTCCTTACGTCAGGTGATGGTGACATGCCTTTATTTGGTTCCATTTGCTCTGATCCGCCATTTTTTAAACCAAGTTTGTATAATATTTAAATTACGGTATATCCAGATTGCTGTGAGATTATATAATAGTTGTATCATAGCCAAAGGTACCTGTCAGATTTGTAGTTAAAATATCAGATACGTTGACCGTAACACGCTTCCTAAACCTTTTGAACGGGACTAGAGAGAGTAATATGCATTCTTCTTTTCTCGAGCAGTCTGGATTAGGTTAGTTAATCTGTATAGCAGTGTGTTGATTTATAAAATCAAACTACTGTTCCGATAATAAATCTTGTAGGAAATGTTTTATTCTTTTTAAGAAAATCTTTCGAATTTTCATAATGCAGTAAGGAAATTGATAGGTCGGTAAAAAAGCGATTTTCAAAATTGGTACTATCTATGCGACTTTTCAATAGTCATAAAAAATCATGTTCTTAATATGGCATTGACCAAATGATTGACCAGTTTTACTCAAATTTCTAGTCGTTCTTAAAGATTCCTTCAGTTATTCGATCATATCCGGATAACTTTTTTGTGCTCAATTTGCTAAGTACAGTTCTTATTACTTTGTTTATTTGTATCGTTTTAACAGGTATTGCTATCCGGGAAGGGGTGCCGAAGTATTTGGCTAATACAATTGTTTTGTCTCTATCGCTTTTTAGTCAGATTTGGTAGTTGGAATGTGGTTTTTGGAATTTTTTTGTGGCTTTTCAAGGTGAATAATCTATTGCCTACGTAAGAGGCAATGTCCTTAAGTATTCTTCAATTATTCTAATTGCTGTTTTATGTTACATAAGAGTTTTTAAATCCAGATTAGCTCTAGTTAATTTATTTTTACTATTAGGTGATCTTGAATTTTGCTATATTTTTCTAAGTCTACGCTTCTCAAGAAATTTTTGTTTTACTGAAACAGCAACAGTTATTCAATTATCAAGTTAAAATAAAACTGGCGTAGCTTGATATGCAGCTTGTTGCATGGTTTTAGTGAAACGTTCAACTGTGTTTAAAATATTGTCTTCAGTTGTGTGACACTCTTCTCTAATATTTTTAGAAATCCCACGTAGTCTCCTTATTGCACAATGTTGGGGATTTGCACCAATAAAGTTTGACGATAAATCTAGGTTTGACTGAGCTTTAAGGTGGGTAAACAGAAGTCAATGAGATTAGTCGATATCTGTGGGCGAGTAGGTTTTCTGACCAGTTGGCAGGGCCTAAAAATTGTTCTCGTTAATTGCTTTAGTGTTTTTTTTATTTTGTGTGTAATTGCCCTGAATTTTCCATTGGTGATGGTTGGTGCCAGTCTCCTGCAACAAGAATACAGCTACCAAGAATAGTGAAACGGTAATAATATTGTCTTTCATTTAGGTTATCTAGGTAGAAACTTCACATTATAGTATTACTTATTTTCTATAACATTAATTCCTGCAACATCGGTATCTTCATTATATAAAAATAAAAAATTTAAATACATGTTATGCGTCGAAACTACTAACGAAGGGATTAATAATAGTTAGTAACAAACTTTATCTGTCAGGGTTGCATTATTTATTTAAAGCTCAATAAATAAGTAATAAATAAACTTATTGCCACACTCCATTCTTATCTTGAGAACAGTATATGAAGAAATTGTAACTACCCTCTTTTGCTGGATTATTACAAAAAAGAATTGACAGCTGCCGCTGCTGCTAAGAAAGTTTTTGCTGCAGTGAGTGAAGACGCAAAAAAGAGAACACAACTCAGTGGTAGTACAGGTTCTTCAAACTTAGAGATTCAAATTAGAAGGATAAAGTGCGTCCCGGAAACCCATTAATTATTAATTAAGAAGTTTAAGGGCAACAAAATCAACGGTTCACAAACATTTGGATTAGTATAAAAGCAAGCCTATTGTTTAAATCGAGTTTTAGATGTTGAGAGGCAGCGGTAATAGCCGCTTCTATGTTGATACGATACCGATGCGGCAAGGACCAAAAATGGAGGCAGGCGTGTAAATGCCGCTCTCGGTGGTGTATAGTACGGCCCGTAGTGGAAGGTCAGCCGATAAGGCCAAATCGTCTTAAACGGCCGTCGCAAGCGGATGGGGCGGCTACCGATATCAACCAATGAATTGCCAAATCGCTCACCTGAATTGGCTTCGGCTTCGGCTTCGTCGGCGATTCAAGATGGCACACCTCTGCTTGCGGATCTGGTATCTTCGGGATGTTGAGACACGACCAGAATTGCGAGCTGCGGTGCTTAGAATTAATTTATGCGGACTGAGACGACACAAAGTAGTAGCCCTGCAGTGCATCAATGCTAATTGTATGCGGACTGAGACACGACCGTAGTGCGCCGCGCGAGCATGAATTTTGCGGCAATAAGCATGTTGTTCGGTGCACGGCAAAACGTAGCTGATATCAAGACTTCATGCCGCTGATATAAAGCGGTTCAAGGGCGAAAAGGCGGCCACACCAGATGTTATATAAAACAATTCTTGTAAGAAAACCCTTTATATGATTTTTAGTTTACATGTACTTTACTAGTTAAATATAAAATTATAAACAACTTTTATTGCTAATAGACAGAGTATTAAAAGGGCTAACTGAACTAAACTGAACACTCGTAATTTTGGGAATAATTTGTGGCAAATAAAGGGCTTACAAAAAAATTGCGTATATAAATCGACAAATACAATAAATGTTGCTGCTCACAAAATAAGTTTTCATAGCATAATTGGTGGGTAGAAGATTTGAGCTTCAATATGAAGATGGCGCTACTCGTCAAAACCATTCTACTACTGCAATTCTACATGTTTTTAAAGATATCTGTAAAAATTTTAGCCATTTTGGACACTTAGTTGTTGTTTGACAGTCATTTGTATCAGTCGATGTTAACGCTTATATCAAAATAGAAAAAATCGAATACCGTGCCGTAATTAAGTATTTGCATTTAAATGGTAATACACCAACGAAAATTGAAGTCGAGTTAGACGCCGTTTGCAGAGACTCTACCTCATCATTTTTCATCGTAACAAGATGAGCAGCTGAATTTAAACGTGGTCATACCAGCTCTGCTGATGATCAGCGACCTCCACCGACAACATTAAAAAAGTTCACCAAATGTTACTAAACGACCGTAGAATCAAGGTCAGAGTGATGGCAGAGGCTAAGAGCATGTCAAAAGAATGCGTTTATCATATACTGACTGAATAATTGAGCATGAGAAAGCTGTCCGCGCGTTGGGTTCCGCGATTGCTCACTTCAAATCTAAATTCGAATGAACATTTACTATTACACTCCTGAGGCAAAGGAATAGTAAAAACAGTGAACTGCAAAGGGCGAATCTGTCCCAAAAAGGCGAAGATGATTTCAATAGAGACTTTTTTTGGCATAGCCAAAGAATTCCGTTTATTGACTACTTAGCAAAGGAGAAAACAATAACAGGCCATACTATGCATTATTATTGCACCAGTTGAAGGCAATTGCTAAAAACGGCTCCATTTATAACGAAAGAAAGTGCTCTTCCATCAAGACAACGCACAGGCTCACACTTCAGCGCTGACCATGGCTAAAATTTATGTTTTGCAGTCTGAATCAATTGACCGCCCAGAATTTTCAACAGATCTGTCCCTCAACAACTATTTCCTGTTTTCTAAGCTCAAAGTTTGCCTCAGATGATAACTATTGTCATCAAACGAGGAGATGATAGCAATTGTAGACGCCTATTTTGCAAAACAGCCGCCAACTACTATTTGGACAAATTAAAGAAGTTGGAGCATAGCTGGAAAAAGTGTATCGACTTAAAAGGTGACTATGTTTTAAAAAAAGTCTGGTGTGAACATCTCTTGTTTTTACCAAACAATTTTAAAATCGCCGTTATATTGTTAAAATGATATGGTATTTCAAACATTCTGTATCGATATCGTCCAATGTTTTTTTTTGTTGCTAATATTTGCATTATATTTAAATTGTATTGTTTTCCCTTACTTTTAGCGCCTCTGTAATTCTTTTGGTTGCATTTATTCTGCTATTGATTTTGTCTTTGAAGTTTGGTTCTTTTTGTTTCATTTTTGCAATTACTAACATTTGATCTGATTCAATATCAGCTACCTTGTGTGTTCTTACATTTACTATACTTTTTGCATGCACCTTATCTATTATAAAGTGATCTATTTGGTTTCGTGTTTTGATCAGGGCGGATCCAGAATGCTATATGGATGTTTTTACGTTTTGGTTGGGTGCTTTTTTTTTCCTGCTGCAAAATCAATCAGTTTTTGTTCATTTTAGTTTGTGTTCCTGTGTAAACTTTCTACCAACTATATCAATATTCTTTCTTCCTTACCAATTTTCGCGTTTAGGTCACATAGGATAATTTTCACATGAAGCTTGGTTAATCATTGTGTTTTTTAGTGTATCAAAACTCTTGTTTAGCGTCTCTACCTGAATTTTTTGTGGGTGCGTACACATTGAAAATTGTTATTTTTCTATATTTTCCTTCGCTCTTAGTCTTTCATTTATTACTTTACAAGTTACTATCCCATCTTTAAGGTTTTCTTTAATTATAAAGCCTGTTCCTAGTTTGTTCTGATTTCCATCCCTATTCACCATATGCAGTTTTTACGATTGGCAATTGAAATTTTCATTATATTTATGTCTTGAACTGCTATAATATTTCGTATTTGATTAATTCTTAGAATACTTTTAAAATTTCCTTCCTATTACACCCTGCACATTCCATGTTGACCACCAAAGTAGTCCAAGCGATTAAGGTGCGGACTGCGGAACTCTCTGATACTTGGCGGGTGGCCTACAAAAAATTGAGTACCTGTGTTCACTCGAACAAAGGTAATAATGGCGGTCGTCTAAGGTGGATGCTTGTCACATCGCCCAGCATCAGAGATGGTACGTGACGACCGGGCAATAAAGTCTAACCCACGAGAGCCTTAACCTCTCAGTTCTCAGTCTGTGCTCCAACGCGGGACGTTAGGTCCTTACCATTATTATTATTACATTCCATGTTGCTAACTTTAGTATGTTCTCTTTGACTTCCCGCTTGTCCCTTGTTCGTTGTCTTGGTCGTCGTAATTTGGGTTTAGTTGTAGCTAGTTTTTTTTTTGTTTGTTGTGCCTGTTTCTTTTCCTCTATTCTTTGGGGTTTCCTTTTTTTCATCCTACTTTCATAATAGTTATATATTAAATAATAAGTAAACCATAAAAAACGTCTAACAATATCATTATTATATTAGCGCAAAGAAGATAAAAGTAGACAAGTTAAAAATAAAACCGTAAGTGTTAATAAGGAATTTAAAAAACTAAGTTTATTAGAAAATATGTATTTTTCTTCTTCTCTTTTCTTTCGAAAAAACAATCTCTTTTTAGTTTGGATCATTCCGCCCCTTAAAACATAAACGTCCACTTTTCATATCACCGCTTCGGAGATCTACCTAATGATTTTCTAGTATCTGGTCTTTGTGTTATGACTCACTTTGTTAAATATTCTGCGTCCATCCTGTCGATGTGGTCTTTTCAAAATCGTCGTCGTGATCTCGTCCATTTTGTTAAATTCTGTTTTCAAGCTTTTCTCTTATTGCAGCACTTCTTGTTCTATTCCTGAGAGTAACTTTTTTAATAGATCTTAGCACTTCCATCCCCGTTGTTTTCATCATTCTTCTTGTTTTTATCGTTTTCGTTTTTATTTCTACAGCATGGGTAAGTACTGGCCTAACACAAGTTTTACATATTCTGGTTTTGCTTTTTGCATATGTTTGCTTCTTCCTGTTATATCTTTGAGATATCCTGCTGCCTTGTTACTTTATTATTTCGTATTCTAACTTTTTGTTAGATACCCGTCGCTTGATATGTCTACTATCAGATAGTTGAATCTCATTGCTTGTTAGATAATCTTGTTGTTCACTGCTAGTTTATATATTATGAGTGTTCAGATTATTATCGACTGTGTTTTCAGAAGATATGAACATATATATTTTATAAAATAGATGCTAAAGTTTTTTTTGTCTTCTGCCTTAAGAATAGCGTTATCTGCATAAAACAAATTTTTTATTGATTTATTGATTTACGCTTTTGATGATTTGGTTCATGATGATAATGAATAAAGCCGGACTTAGGACATCTCTTTGTCTAATACCTGTGTCTATTTTTACTTCTTGGGTGAGACCTTTATCTGTTTATATCCTAGACTTGTTGCTGTTGAGCTCCTTGATTATTTTTAAGTGCTTTGTGCTAACATTGTTTTGTTTTAAGATCATTACCTAATTTAAGCACATTCGCTCAAACTCTTGTTTTAGGTCTACGAAACATATGAACATCGGTTTATTGAACTCTATTGACGTTTTAATTAGTTGTCGTACAATTAATATTGTGTTTATTGGCGATCTGTTTGATTTTAATTCTTGTTATTCTTCGCATATAACCACTTTATGGTTAATTTTTTGCGTTAAGATTTTATTCAATAATTTGAGCATAGAACTCAGCAACGTTTATTCCTCGATTTTGTCATTTTTTTACCTTTTTTGTAGATCGGTTTGGTTACACTACTTTTCCATTTTGTTGGTATTGATCTATACCTTTCAATCTTCTGGAACAGGCTTGTAATTTTTTTTCATTTTCTGGGCCGTATTTTATTATTTAATTAGTGATATCGTCAATACTAGATAATTTTCTGTTTTTGTGTTTGAATGTGTCTCTCACTACGTCCTCTAATGTAATATTTTTATGCTCAATATCTAATTCGTTGTTCAGTTCCGCTTCTTTTTCGGTGCTTATTTTAGAATTATGGTAGAGAATTTTAAAATATGCTACCCAGGTTTCTATTTTTGTGATGTTTATAAGCACTTTTTCATTTTTCTTTTATTTTTCAGCATATTCCATTATTTCTTTCACCTCAAATTAGATCATATTTAAAATCGAATGAAAACTTTTCCCAGTAGTCTTTCTTGAATTGTTTGATGGTATTGCTCACTTGGCTTCTTGTTTCTTTGTATTATTCGTACCTTTCTTGTGCTCTTTTATTAATGCATTTTACATAAGCATAGTTCTTTTTGTTCGCCAGGGTTTTAACTTCAGAAATAAACCAGGATTTGTTTTTTCCCAATTTTTGTTGACTTTCTCGTTCCTGTCTCTCCTCTAGCCCTATCAATCATTCTTTCTTTGATTTTGTTCCAGGCTTCTTTAACGTTGGCTTCTTCTGTGATGTTATTTTGATCTTTTTTTTGGAGTTTTCGTTGGTAGAAAATCCTTGTGTTTTGTAAAAACTCTATATTAAGTTCATAAACATACTGTTTTTTGTCTTCTTTGGTATGTTCGATATTTGTAGAGAACTAATCCATGCAGAGTTGCCACATTTGCTGATGTTAACATATAATACGTACATCCAGTATACAATTGTGATGTATCGCTTAATTAGTGGTCTCGTAGGCAATGATAAACTTCTGTCCTCTTGTTTTGTTAAATATATATTTGTGTTTTTCTTTGTAATTACAGTATGTGTTTTTGATGCGTATTTCATTATGAAAACATAACGATATCTTCGTTATCGTTTCTGTTTCTTCATTGAACTCCTGTGTGACACCGGGGATTGCACTATTACCAATTCTAGAGTTAAAGTCACCCATCATAAAGATTTTGCCCTAGCTTGGAAACGGTTCAATCGTTTCTTGCAAGTTATTGTAGAATAATTTTCTTTTTGCTTCAGGTTACTTTTTTCTTTTTCCGCCGGACTATCGTCCGTTCTTTGAGTGGGTTTAATTTTTTTACGAAACAGCCTGCTAATTGTAAACTTCTTTACCCGTGCTTGGGATCGATATTGTTGTTTGATTACCTACTAAATCTACCCAGCTATCACCGAAAGTAAAGAAAAGGTGTAACAAATAATAAATTGTTATTATTATTAAAGAAGTTGACCATTAATAAAAAAATAGTAATTTATTTTATTAATAGATAAATTATATATTTCTATAAATCTCTTGCGTTTTATTATATTGATAAATAAGAAAATTAATTCGGGGCGTTTCCAAGACCCTCAATAAGCATTAAATTTGTTTGAAATTAGTGTGTGTTGTACTATACAGATATGTATAATACATACCAATATTAAATTGGTAATGCATATAAAAGCAAAATTGTTCAATGTAGTATTAAGGGAAAAATTTGAATAGAAAAGTTTTATGTTCCAACGTATAACTAGATGATTCTTACAGAAGAAGTTAATAATTTTTAGGACAATATGTTGGCCAAAGCACCTTTTTGTCATTCTTTTTTCATTGTGCTGTAGAGAAGCATAAAATAAAAAACCTAAAGTTTTATTTCTGATCAGAGTAAACTAATACCGATTAACAATTTCATTAAACTTACTGGCTTCAAAAATCTAGCAGCATGTATCTCTTCGAATAGCCTTCTGCTTAGATGTGAGGTTCTTTGGAATAATCTTGGCACTCATATTTTTATGCCAAAATTTTGTGTTAAAATTCGCTGGACGGTATGTTGGCTCAAGTTTAACCCACTATTGATTATTTTCAACTAATCGACTACCTGACTTTATAAAAGTGTTTAGTCTTTTCAGATTTCCTTTTATTCTAAAATTTCTTCTATCTGAACACCCGTGAATAAGAATAGTAATGAATTCACCAAGCTTTACAGATTACTTTATACCACAACATTGCTCAAGCTTTTGCTAGTATATTTTCGTAACGAATCTCACAGACACAACTTCACTTCAGGTACTCTCAGTTATTGCATAGCAACTGTGACAAGTTAAAACTTGTACTGAGTCTGTAGTACGATTTCTTGCGCAATGTTATCAGTCTCATTATTTTTCTAGAAAATTTTGTGTATGATAAAATAACACAAAATCTACTACAGTTAGAATATTTATAAATATTTTAGGTACCAATTATCATTTAAATTTATCTTTGACAAGACATTTATAAAGATTTTCTTACTTTTTTTGCAGTGTGTTCTTCTTCTTTATATTCCATCTCCGCTACGGAGTTTGGAAATCATCCTAGCAATTTGCACTTTTGAAACTGCTGCTCTAAAGAGTTGATTGGAGCTACAGTTATACCATTCTCTAAGAGCCACGACATCCTTCTTCTTCCCACACTACGTTTGCCCTTGATTTTTCCCTGCATGATAAGTTGCAACAGATAATAATATTCCCCCCGCATCACGTGTCCCAAATATTGAAGTTTGCGCCGTTTAATTTCATCCAATATTTCCGTTTCCTGTTTATTCACTCTGTTTAAGACATCCGTATTCCTTATTTTTTCGACCCATGAGATTCTCAGAATTCTCCTATATGTCCACATCTCTAATGCTTCTAATTTTTTCATAAGATGTTTGTTCAATGTCCATGCTTCCATTCCATATAAAAGTGTGGAGTGAACATAACATTTCACTATTCGTAATTTAAGTGTTAGGGAGAGGTCTTTGCTGCATAGGACATTTCTCATATTTAAGAATACATTTCTTGCTTGTTCTATCCTAGAGGTTATTTCGCTGGTATTATCATTTTTATCGTTGACTATAGTGCCTAAATATCTGTAATTCTTTACTCTTTCAATTTGCTCTCTTTGAATATTTAAGTTAACGTTATAGTAGTTTCTTTAGATATAATCATGAATTTTGTTTTCTTTGTGTTTAGGCTTAGTCCCATTTCGTCACTAACCACCGCGATTCTTTTCATTACTCTTTCCAGGTCTTCGAGGGATTCTGTGATTATGATGGAATCATCCACATATCTGATGTTATTGATTGCAATTCCATTAATTCCCACGCCCGCCGTTTCATTTTCTAATATTTCGTTTATTACATGTTCTGAATAGAAGTTAAATAGAACTGGTGATAGGACGCACCCTTGTCTGACCCCTCGTTTGATCTCGATTTCTTCTGATGTTTGGTTTTCTATACGTATTGTCGCTTTTTGATTGTAGTAAAGATTGGCAATAATTCTTCGTTTGTCCATAAGTGTCAAGATTTCTTCTGTCATCCATCCCTTATTTTTATTTCTTTTCTTTTTCTGTAAATGTTTTTCTGTTGGTGTTACTAAAGAAGATTTGAATGACATCCAATTTAGGTTGATATCATCTGGAGAAGTTCTTCTGCTTTTCAGATTCCTATCGATATCCTTTTTCACTTTTTCCTTGTACGCCTCATTTTCTAGGCACTTATAGTCAATACGAGTATGAACTGATGTTGCTGACAATTTTGTAAGCCGAACTTCAATTTTTGCAATTATAGGATTATGATTTGAGTTCACGTCTGCGCCTGGGTATGCCTTTATTAATTTTATACTATTTTTGTATCTGTTGTCAATTAGTAGATAATCTATCTGGTTACGGACAATTTTTTCCTTATTGTCTTGAGGTGATACCCAAGTACACAATCTTCTTGGCGGTAATTTGTATAAAGTATTGGTAATCACCATTTCATGCTCTTGACAGAACTGAATAAGTCGGTGGCCTCTTTCATTTCGTTCCCCTAAGGCATAATTTCCAACAACGTTTTGCACCCTGCCTGTCTCAACCTTGGCGTTAAAGTCGCCTAATAGAACTGTAATATCTCTACTTTTTGTCTGCTTAATGGCATCGTCAATTTCTTCATAGAATATTTCTATTTGTTCGTCCTCTTTGTCCGCCGTGGGTGCATAAACCTGTATTAAATTTAGTTTCCTGTGTTCTAATTTTATCTGTAATAGCATCACACGTTCAGAGAACGGAATAAAGTTTATGACTGAGTTGGACAAGTGTTTCCTTAGCATGATTGCCACTCCGTGTCTGTGCTGATTGTCCTTACTACCTGAGTAGTTAATTATATGTTGGCTACCAATTTGACATCTTCCTTCCTTTGTCCATCTTGTTTCACTGATGCCCAGAACATCTATATCCATTCTGTTCATCTCTTGCGCTACATTGTGGGCTTTACCTGGTTCGTACATACTGGTTACATTCCACGTTCCGATTTTAAGGATGTTCTTTTTTCTTCTCTTGTTTATGTTGTTTAACTTGTTAGCTTCATTCAAAACTGTTTCCCCGGAGATCCGATTGGGAGACTATTAACCCGGAAAATTTCGATTTGAACTTTGCCATGATGATTGTACTAGGAAATCCTTGTGAATCTTTAATGCAGTGGTTTCCCTTGCCTTCTGCATTCCCCTGCCATTGACCTGTTTGGTTCTTCTGCCTTTAGGGGCGATTTCTCTCCCCTGGGACAAGAGAGTGCCCTGACCTCAGTTACTCATCCGCTCTTGTCAGACCGTTGGCTGCTGAGGGAGACCGCTTATACCGGCGTTATCGGTGCCATTGTTGTTGCTAGTTTTGGTCCGCCCCGAGTATTCTATTTCCCCGGTACCCGCTATATCTAGCAGGCGTTCCCCTATCCGCCACCTGGGGAGGCGCTCAGTTGGGGACCTAGCAACCCCGCTGAGTCAGTGTGTTACCCCATATTAAATTATTGCTTTCACTGTACTCTGTATATTAGTTTTTATGTTCTATTTTAATTAAATTTTTAAGATTTTAAGTATTAGTTAAATCTACTGAAGTCGTCACGTGCATAAAAATTAAAACTTTGAGTCTCCAAATACTCTATTATTCGGATTGAAATATAGTTGTTACTTACAAACTAATTTCTGGAATTGAATTAGTGGCTACTGATTTTGAAGAAAACGAAAAGATAAATATATTCGGCAAATGTTTTTATCCTCTTACTCTTACTTTTCAGAAAGCCCACGATTTTTCCAAAATTATTCAAAATTGATCAATGCGTTAAGAGTTTCATTTGCTTTATTAATAAGCCTGCCAAAAATTTTAAATTTGTGCTACTACAATGTATATCTTGGTTGCTTTTCTTCCTCTTGTTTTGCTTTTACTCACTCTTTACTTTTCTTTATGGGGATTTGTTACCAAAGAGCTATTTTACTTTTTTATTTGCGAACAGTCATTCTAAAACTCTAAGGATTTTTTGACACTAAATGCGTACTTATTATTTTTCACGGTTCTAAAATATTTTTAATTAGGACTTATTAAAGCATCACCAAAATTCATCTAGGATAAAATGTTAACTATGATTTTTTTTATTTTAAGGATCGCAAAAATAAAAATTGTATTAAAGTGCCAGTAAGTACTTTGTTTTAAATGATTATTAAATAAATACTAATTTCTTTGTCGCTTAAGCACCTTTATTTTCTATTTGATGCAAATAATTTTAAATAAATCTATAAACAATGGATTAATTATTGAAACTGTCATTTTTGTGATTAAAGTTTTTATCTTTTCTAATATGAGTATTATAAAAATATTTTGAGGAAAAAAAACTAAAAATCAATAAATGGGGACAATAAGAAAAATAACTGAGCACTAAAAGTTAGTGTTTAAAGACATGGCTACCAAGTATTGATGAGAACTTTCCTTAGAACATGTGCTAGTATTTATTATTGTAGTTTTTAGTAACTCAAATAAACACGGATTACTTTTCGGCCTACTTTTCCCTACAAAAAAGACAAATATTATAAAATTTGGTAATCAAATAGGCTACAAAAGATGTAAAAAATTTTAAAATTGCCTTACATAAAAATTAGATATACAAATTTTAATAGAAACGATTGTTTATAATACATATGTAAGTATAGTACACTCAACATGGAGATTACATGGGATCCATTTTTAATTTGTGAATATTTTTAATATTTAATTAATAAATGTTCTAATTGTGGTAAGATATATCAGACTTAGTAAAGATTGATAAAAAATTCTTGTATAGATAAACTTATAATGTTAATTAATGATATCAATTAATATTAAATAAAGGTTTGGATTTAGTACAATTAAAAGATAATATCAACTATCTAAAAATAAGTAAAAAGCTGATTTAAATAAAAAGTTTCGTTTTATTGACAGAACAATGTTACGAAATGACACAAACACACAGTTTACGTTTTTGTACTTCAGTGAATGGCTAAAAGGCTAACAATGCCATCGTATTATTTAGTAATATACTCGCTTAAGGTTACGGGTTTTTATATCTCTACTTAATTAGCAACCTAAATTATGCTTATGTTCATGTAATTATTAAATAAATTTACCTACAGCTTTGTGGTGTATTTTCAACTTACTGAATTAAAAAAAGTAATTTCTGCAATTTTAAAAATGCACGTCTATAAAATATCAAAGGGCTTGTGACTGTATGCCAAATGACTATTACAGTTATTACTTCTCTCTGTAAAAAACACAGTAAACGTCTTTCGGCTTTTTACTCTCTGAAGTTAGAAATCAAAAAAACGAAACCCAATAAAAGTCGCTTTTTAAAGGTAAAAAAAAATTTGATATATGTTACAGGAACAATTAAAAAGTCTATTATTTTGTCCGAAACTGCTGAAATTTTTAACGGTCAATGATCACCAGTGAATGAATACTACCTGTACTGCACTACACGATTAGTGGAAAAATTAGTCTTTGGGACAGATTTACTTTTTGTAATAAAGCAATATTCTGCTACGAAAAAACTATATTAGGCGTAATGTATAAATTGGAAACAGGAAAATTTTACTGTTATATTAAATTTTCATGTAACTCTTCCAGATCAATACGTTTTCTGCTAACTTTAAAATGTAATCCCATTTTTTTGCAACCTATGGGTGTCAATACTGAATGGGTAGCTCAGTTAGGGTAGTAATTCAATAGCAAAGACTGCAATAAGGTAGTTTTTTACCAGTGACAAACAAAGGTATTTTAAATTAGTATAAGTTTTAGTTAAAATAATTTAAAATAATCGCATTTTTCCAGTTGTGTAAAAAGCTAAATTTACAATTAGCATTGAAGCACATATTTGATCAACTACCAATGGGAATACATGCACATATTTGTTAATAATTTAGAATATTATTTACAATTAAGTTTATTAGTTATTTATTTTTACAACTAAACCTATCCAGTTATTTGTCAAAAAATCACTAATATTGGAAAAATTTTATTCAAAATGTTACTTTTTTTAAAAACTAATATAGAACAATAACAAATAATTTTTTTGAAAGAACGTCATGATACTCACCCCATTTTGTGTTTGCACTTATTCAACTTCGAAAGTGTAGACATAATATTGCTGATTATTTGTTGTTTTCTTTGTAAGAAACAAATATTGCAACTTAACAATACGGAAGTCAATTTAGTTCGTTTGTGACAGTGCTAACAAAAAGTAATAGAAACTAAAGGTTTCAAAAAAATATGGTAGTAGTTTTGCTTAATTTTAGAATCCTTTGTATTTGTAAGTTTTAGTGAGTCAAAAAGACAGATTTAGTAATATTATTAAAGTTTTTTAAAATCCTTATATAAAAATACTATAAACTCTTTTAAAACAATACTAATATAGATCCATATTTTTTAAATGACCTTTAAAATATCATTACGATTTGTTAATGACCCTTAGTACTATAAACGCCTTTGCCCGCTATATTTTTTTAGTTTCCGGATCTACCACCAATATCAATTAGTATCAATATAAATTAATCTGATAATCTATTGCTGAATTTTACTAAATACTTGTAAAAGCTTATGGTGAACGTGCTACATCAGACACCAGAGTCAAAAAGTGGTGGCTTTAATTGTAGTGATTTTAACGTTCGGAGCGACCGAAGAAATTCGCAAACAAAAACTCGCAGCTGCAAAAACAATTTGCAAGAGTATTATATGTTAGTCAATCTAAAATTCTTAAACATTTTAAAGCCGCAGAGTTAAGTTTACAAGGAAAGAAAATATGTATCATACAAATTTTAAGAAAGAGATATCTAGAGGCAAAACATATAAAAAAGTCCGCTGAATTGGCAAAAGAGAAAGGGGTTTTTGCTGGGGGACAAAATGTGAATATACTTTGCTAATCCCAAACTCACAAATCTACCATCAACTTTAACACCAAAACAGAACATTCACGAAAAAAAGCCAAAGCTCTAGATTTGATAGAACCAAAAGCGCTGTTAAAACCAGAATCGAAAATATTTACCTACAACAATTAATTAATCAATAATCAATTAATAAGTTTGAACTAAGCCTTAAAGGTCAAGTGTTGAGTATACGTTAAAAACATGATATATTAATCTTTCCAAGGGACAAACTTCGGCCACATGTTGACAAATAGATCAAAAACACTTTGGAAGAGCTTTCCTCCACCTGCCTCACTTACCAAATATTGTCCCTTCCGACTACCACTTGTTTAGATCAATGGCACACCCGCTTGCAGAGCATAACTTTCTCTTATATAAATATGTTTAAAATTGGGCCCTCTCGATCGACCTCAAGAAACTTTATTTCGAACTGGGATCTATAAATTACCAGAAAAAATGAGAGAAACTTATAGCTAACTATAACCAACTTTTTAATATTGCAAAAAAAAGATAGAAACTTTTGAATTCTACTATTATGTTTGAAGAATTAGTTAGTTTTGAAAAATTTAAAATAATCTATAAAGGTTTTGTTAATACAAGTAACATATATTAAAAAAAAAATTAGTATATAAATACGGCCAAATCACTGAATTTGTTATCTAAATATATAAATTGCCAAGTATTTTGGTTCTAATTTAGCTACTCTTTTTACGTATTTAATAACGGGAGTATTTGTCATTATTAGGAAAATGAGTCAAAATTAAGTTGGTACGGCTCTAACGCCCCGCGTGGGAGCATGGCCTGCAAACTGAGAGGTTAAGGCTCTCATATGTTCACTCAATGTGCCCGGTCGTCGCGCATCATCTCTGGCGCGGGGCGATGTGGCAAGCACCGCGCCTTAGACGACCGCCATTATTACCTCTTGCTCGAGTGAACGCACGTACTCAATTATTTATAGTGACTGAGTAGGCCACCCGCCAGGGAGTTGAACCCGGGTCCGTCCGCATTGTAGCCCGCGCCTCAACCTCTAGATCACTCTGGCGGTCGCAAAATGAAGTTGCTAGATTTAATATAGATGCTCTCCTTTTTTAGACCTTATTTCCCTCTATAAACTATAAGGATAGCACATAAAATCCCCTAGCCGCCGGTTCTCTCTGGAGAAAACAAAAAGGACAGTCAGATTTGACGTATAATCCGAATCCGCGTTCACAAATTCAACAAAACCAGTGCAAGTAGCCTAAAAAATACTCTCTTTCACATTTATATGTCAGTGGCTACATTTAAATGGAGGAAAATGTAGGCCCTGGACTTCTTATAAAGCGCAAAGCGCCTCAACTGACACCGGTCGAAAGCTTTGCCATCTACTCGGCAGCCATGTCCCTCTATAAACTATAAGGGTAGCATATAAAACACCCTGGCCGCCGGTTCCCTTAAAAAAACAAACAAAAGGGAAAACCAAATTTGTAGAATCCGAATCTGCGATCAGAAATTTAAGAAAACTAGTGCAAGTGGCCTAAAAAATAGCCCCTTTTACTTTTATATGCCAGTGGCTACATTTAAGTGGAGAAGAAGGTAGGACTCGCATTTCTTACAAGGCGCGAAGCGCCTCAACGAACACCGCTCGAAAGCTTTACCATCTCATGCATAGAAGTATACTTTAACAAGGGCGCGAACCGATATTTACGTTACAATCTTTTTATTACATTAATTTAAAAAAAACAATTTTTTATTAAAAATGTTTAACTAACACAACAACAAATAATTCATCTTAGAGTTGAAATATGTTATGTTAATGTTCTTCTTTCACTATAGAATTTACTAGGATCTGAACTCTCTTAAAAGAAACGAAATTTACAAAAGTCAAAATTTATAATGCCGCTTAAAATGTTTAAGCTTATCAACAATTATGGTTTTTTCATTAATTGTGGGAAAAGTACCATCCCTGAAGATAAAATATGGTGATCGCAGACCTAAGTCTTTTAATGATGACTAAAGTTATTAAATTGTTCTTGGTAATAACAACAATTACTTGTCTACTCTAAATATAATAAAAAACTAAACGCAGATTTTGGAATAAATAAAAAAAAGTAATTTGACTAAAAATGTTTATAATCGTATTAAATTGTGTGTTCAAGAATGATGATTTTCGGTTTAGAATTGTTTCAACTATGCTTTGTATTAAATAAATAATATATTCAACAAAACAACGCTTTTTTTGTGAAAATCTAATATCAAAAACAAAGTTCTTTTATAATACTGAAACACAAACTTTTTTAAAGGCCATCAAAATTGTCAATCTAGTTAAGGAATATGAAAAAACAGCTTTTTAGGATTTTTTTGTGCTTCAGTAATACTTTGAACACTTCATCACGAAGAGTAGTATTTAATTAAGATGGTTCATTGTAACTTTTGTTATCCAGTGATATACAAATTATTGAAACAAAATATCAAATTGGAAATGGCAGACTAAAAACAATTCAAAGTAAACTTTATCTCTTACACATTCATTCGCTTATTTTTTAGGAACGACATGCATGACTAACCTGAGACAAACTATAGGGTCGTTAAGGCAGATCTGAAAATTTTTAGGCTGCGTTGAAGAAAAGCTAAAAGCGCATGGGTAATTTTCCATTAGGTAACAACAAGTTAGCTTTACATCATCATCAACCTACGATTGTTGGCCAAATAAACCGATAATATGACCGCAGAGCTCCTCTACTTGAATTTCTTTATGTCCGAAAATCTCTTACAGAAATTATTGCGATGTTTACGACGTAGCCGAGAAATACAGGAATCTGATCATAAGAGAAGTGATAAATTCGTTCGTGAATTGAAAAAGACCAGTCAGGATTTTTGATGGAGCATGACTGACCAGGTAAAAGAAACAGATGTGGCAAAGTCGATATTGCACCAGGACCTGCACTACAAGTATTTCGTCCTGAGAAACCGCCAACTGTTGACTTAAAAAAACAAGATGAAAAGGAAGTTAAAGGCCCAAGCACTGCTAAATGACATCAAACACGACAAAGCTGGCTTCCAGAGATTCTTTTGATATGAAGAGAAATGCATCCAAATCAGGAAGGCGAATTGCAAAAATGATCATTGAATCTTCCGCTATGTCTCTGAAGTTATCACTTTCATGCATACAAAGTTTTTCACCTCTCTGGAGGTGCTGGGGTTTCTAAGCAGTGAAGGGGATATCATGGAACTCCAGTTCTTCGGAAGAAAGCCTAAAGGTAGCTGCCGACAACTGGAAAAAGTTGCAAAGCCTTGAATAGAGGAGATAACGTTTAGGCAGAAGCATGTCTACTAACAAGACTTCGCTCCAGCCCACAAGGCAAAGAGCCGTAAATATGGCTATACAAGTATTTGTATTGTGACTGGTCACCCGACTTATGGCCACCCTCCAGCCTCGATTGCGATATCCTTGACGAAGGTTAGTGAGAGGCATCATAATACAAAAGATAGCTTAATCATCATAGAGGTAACGACACATGTAGACAAGGAAACTTACAGCAGGTTTAGGTCCCAGCTTGGGAAGGTCGCAGCCGCTGACGGAGGCTACCTTCAATAATACGGTCCTTAACACTAATTACTTTAATTGTGCCGAGTAGCATGTAAATAAATTTAATATTTTAATGTTACTTTCACTGTTTATCTATTTTTAGGATTTACCTCAATGACCCTGTAATAAATGCTTGAGTAATAATATTAAATAAATACATGTATAATGAAAACTTATCTTTACGATTAATCTTTCCATTAATCATCTTGCCAAACTACTACTAAATCTCACAACCAAATTACAAGTGTAAATTTGCACTTCTGAACATTTTGGAATCAGAACCTTGCTGTACAAATCTGACAAGAGTTAAATTGCAAAGTTTGAGTGCAAGCAGAATTTTAATTTAGAATCTTAAAAACTAGCAAAACTGCTTTAATTTGCCTAACCAATGCCTTCGGCGACTACAGAAAAAGCATTCTCGCGCAAATTTTGAAACGTTGCCTAGTTTTATTCTTTAGAATTTGTTTTTCCGCAACTACAAGATTCCTGCATTAATTCTTTTTTTTTCAGGGACCAAAACAGCCCAGACCCAGCCGCCGCCTCTGCAAATAGAGGTAAGCATTGCCGACTTCCGTGTTGTTTTCCACTTTTTCACTATGGCGAGGCGGTTACATGCGATCAACTTTATTTTTCCGATTGCGCTCGGCGCGTCCATGCTAAATCGTAATTATAGGCGGTTTTGCGGCGCCGCTCCATTCAGCGTTCGGCGGAAACGTGTAATTACCTATCGTAATTCATTCGGTGCTATTGTTTGAGTGTATTGTGCGCTATACGCGAGCACTGCGATAACAAATTCCAGGAAGATAGGGGTCGCTTTGTGTCCGCCGAGATCGACGGAGATAAAAACGGGAACGCACCTGAGCCCCTTTGACTGCCAATTTGGGAACAATCGATAAAAACTGACTGGAGAATGGAATACTAATGGACTTCAGAGAGGCTGCTTGACACTCTAGTGATGTACAGCTTTATTTATTTTTTACGTTGTCGTATGTAATGAATATTTTGTGTTTTAATCAGATGATGACATAAAATAAACTGCGGAAAAAAGTATGAAATAGTATATTGACTTAAAATATGTAAACCTGTGTGCATTGAAAGTTATAATAATTACAATATATTAAATTTAAATTTAAATCAACCGCAGCTAAGGTAAAAATAACATAATTAAAATTTATACATGTTGAACGGAGTAAACGAAGTTGATATCGCATATAAATAAAAACTTGTAGTGGATAAGAAATTCGATTAAGTGTGTGCGTTTTTACCCATTGTGTTAACAAAAACCTTAACAAAGTACGTTACATCGTTAAAAGCAATAAAAATGATAAACTTATAGCACGTGTTGTGATTCATTTTAAGCAGCTATAATACAAATTTTCTGTAATATAGAATGCTTTATGAGCAACTTAAAATAACTGCCGTGTAAAATTATACTTTTTATTATAGCTCAGGTTGAATTATTTCAGTCAATGAGCAATATCAGAGTAGATACACAAACGCTTTATCAGAAAAAAGTTCAATCCTGCAAACAGAATCTAAAGACCTTGTGCAAATGATGTGTTATAGCATTACGTATCTGTGTTCTGGCCCTCTAAAACTCTTATATTCTTACATTATTAGAATAGATGGATCTTTATTTTTAGTCTAGAATATATTTAGGATTTAATGTGCGTTAAAGGGACTTGTGACTTTTAATATCTATAAATAAGAATAACAGCAGTCATAATTCTTAACTCACTAAGTTAGTAATGTGGTGCATATATAAATTTAACAGATATAACACTATACGATTTAGTTTTTCAATAAAAATTTTAGATCAGTAATACACACACGGCTTTTCTCAAAAATATTGAGCCTATAATACAAACATCTAGAATTATAATATCAAAAAATTTATTTAGTAAATTACAAGAGACATATGTCGTTTCAGTCCCCTTCAGTCTTGGAATTTCACACATTTTCTAGTTTCGTTTCCACTGTTCAGAACATTCTAAAACTTTTTATTTAGATTTAAAAATAATTGCATCGTGTTGGCCTAAATCTCGTTGATGGTCTAAAACCTACTCTTTCAAAATAAGGTTGCAACTACGATAGAAAGTTATTTCTTATAACCAAATATAATGTACTTTAATTTTTGTAATTCTTAGTCCATCTTCTAATTCTTGAATTGTTAATTGCTGATTCCATTTATAGTCCGTACGCGTTTAACATTTCTTGTTTTGTTACTTCACTTTACTAGCCATTGAAGTGGTCCTGATTCGCAGATGCTTATTGCAGTGTGCTCTCATCGTCTATACAATTTTTACTATATCGAGTTTTTATTATATTAACATTGGCTCGATATTTTCGGAACAGACCTCATAAAGTAGCGACGCTTGTAAGTATTGTAGATAGATCCGGAAAAAAATTCTCCTGTGGGATATCTCCTGCTACCGCTTCTTTACTCAATATTATAATACGAAAGCAAGAACTGGTCTTGTCTGATTTTTTACAACAAAGAGCATAGAGTCACCTGAAATTTTGAGACATAGTTTGGAAGCAACACTCTTAAGAAGACTCGTATATACTCATGGTAATTTTCGGAAAAATGAAAAGCTGTTAAAATGGTCACCGACGTCTTCCGAGTATCGACGTGAAAGAAAAATATTTGCATTTCTCGCTACTTTCTCGATGACCACTAGCGATTCAAGATTGCTGATATTGCTTCCAATGCCTTATTTTGAGTTATGTGTGCCCGGTCCCATACCAAACTTGACAAAAAATGAGGATTTATTCTGGACTGTACAGAAACATCACCCCTACGGTCGGAACTTACAAGAAATGATTTTTTTATCTATTTGATTTTGGTAAAATCTATTCTAGACCTGTCTAAATCTTGTTTAGATTAAGGAAATAGACGTTTATAAAGTACACAAAATACTAGAAAAGTTTTAATATGACACAAGCGATTGTCGCACATTGTGACAAGTTCAAGTGTGTTTAGAGAGGTTTAAAACTGTCCTATAGCCTACAGAACGACCTCTAGATGTTAGTTGCTTCTAAATTGTGACACTAATGTCATCTTCGGTAACACGAATCTCTAATAAACATCTCCCGTATCCTTAAAAAAGCAGAATTTTTCATAAATTAAGTTTTTCCAAAATTCATCCTAAGTTGTGCCAAAGTAAACTTCTTAATACCCAACCATCTCTGACCAATACCACGGTACATAACCTTTTGACTACGCTGTAAACGACTTAGTGATCCAGGCTCTGGAAAAAGTTTTGATTTTGCTGTAACTCTAAATCTCACTCCCAAATTATATGCCAAATGCCCAAATTCATTCATTTGCAAAACCCTTATCAACAGATCCATCAGACATTCCGATATAAAAAACCGCCAAACAGGAATTAAAACCATTACCACCACTTTACTAGAAAACGAGTTTTCCAATAAATCCTTATCCTATATCATCAAAAATATAAATAAAAAGATTATCTTTTAACCCCAAAACCCTCCTGACCTATGCCTGAACATAAAGAGTTGACAGCCAACCTTTACGTGTCATATGGAAATTCCTTATTACCCTGCCCTGTCAATTACGCAACACCCTAAAAACCACAACCAATACAATGCATCTCCCGCCAAGCAACATTCCCACCAAACTTTCACTTCCAGCTCTATAAATGACAAAGCAGGACACACGAAAGGTCAGTCTTACTCTTACTCTCTTTGGAGAGGAGGCAGATTGACACCCCAAGTGAAGAGCTAAACTCTTGAAAATGACATCAAAGCCGATGTCGAAACGTAGAGAATTACTAAAATGCTTTCACTAAGATATATAAATCATTACACGCCCTCCTTTCGGAAATTTAAAATAATGTTGTGTATTATATTCAGTTTTACAGTATTTTTTAATGGTACAAACAAACAAATAACACGCATTTGAAAATATGGTATGTCTAAGTACTTGAAATAAAATAAAATTACATATAAAATTAAAAGTAACAAGAAACTTAATATATGTTTAGACATGTATTATGCGAATATAATTTAAGTCACAGTCAATATTAATATCACATCCTTTTGTGATTCCAAACAGCCTATATATAGCAGTGGTTTTACCATTTTATTACTTATCTACGTAAGAGCATCGAAAAACATCTCACATCCGAATTTAATACGTGATAACACCTAGATAGATATCCCAATAACAATGTCTTGTCTACTGGTGATATTATACCTAAATAAGAAAAACCTATGATAACCGTCAGGTTTACTAAATACATTTTGACTCATCAGGTGATTCATCTCACACCAGTTCATTTTGCAGATGAAACTTTAAATAAGCTAGGAGCTACAGTTGCCTTAAAATTTGATAGCATTGGGCCCTCACGTATAATCATAACCAAATCGTCGAATCGATCACAAGCTAGCTAAAAATCTTAAAATAAAAAGCCTTTGTGAGAGTCTAGAATGATGTATATTAATCCAGAGCTCTAAAAACTGTATTACGATAGCACATGTCGTTTATTGCCTACGGTGTATATGCTCCCAACGAGAAACCTATAAGAAAATATTCCAAGGATCTACTCAGTATAATTCTAAATTCACTCACAAGGTTTCATTGCAAAAAAAAATTAAGACGTGTTTGTGCTTGATCACAGAGAAAAAATAAATCAAATGCTCGTAATCTACAAAACTAATATATTTAAGCAATGCGGCAACCCCTAATACGATAGAAATACGAAATAAAAGGATATAATTATTGACATGGCAAAATAAGGAATCACTGCATCAACATCCAATACATGGGCATTATCAGTTGGGTTAACAAGATCCTGCGTCGACTACTATCAACTAAATAATAAGACGGATAGCTACCCTTCGCTAACAATCGATGACATCTTATATACCGGATTAGGTTCGAAAACACCTAAAAAACCGCATACACCATAGGGCCAAGACTATTGTCAGTTCAATGTTATGCTGTTTAGAATATACAACACTCCTTTGTAGTATAATTTTCTTACCAGAATACCATGCCATTTTAAAATGGTTACTGCAAATTTTCGAAACCGAAAACACTGCAATACAGATGCTCTACTAAGAAATCCATGTCCGAAAACTTATGACGACTGTTTTTGGCTAACGTCGTCGGCTTCTAAATGACACAAACCACAGTAATCAAGATCGGCGATTGCTGTAAAAACTACGTCGTAAGTAGAAACTTGACTCGGAATCAAGAGTAGTGCTGGAATGGAAGCTGTAAGTGGCGAGACCGCCGTAGAAGAAAATTAACGCGCTGAACTCAGTGGTAACGATTTATTCGGCACAATGGAATTCCTTGAAGTTAGAAAATAAAGATTTGCACTAGTTCGGTTTGAGAAAAGTTTTATTTAGCAAAAGAAGTTTAAATTATATATGTGGAAAAATAGCCCTCTTGGAAAGAGAAAAGCACCTTTAAGCCAGTCCAAGGTAGACAACCCAATAGAAATGACAGCAGTTGGTCTATTACTGAAGACTAACAAGAGCAATAAACATACTCGATTAGCCAAAACCTATATGATATTGTTTCAAGAGCTATTTGTGGTTGCTGAATTATTCGTTTTTTTAATCGCGCTATAAAATATACTCTTGGAAATCCACTCATATTAAAGACTTAATTCTGTATCGGCTCTTTTTTAGAAAGTATGCAAATTATTGGAAATTAATGAAACTAGAACAACCTTTTTACACCCCTAGTGATGGTAAAAGAAAACCAAACAATTTGCAAAAGTTGCATCCAAACATACACTAGACTTTTACCTTTTCTTGATGTTTTACTCAGCTGCCGTTCATGAGAACACTGGAGAAATCTCAGCTTGTGATATATTCGGAAGAAAGATCGAGTTAGCGAGATCTTCAATTCGAAAGCAACTAGTGAGAAGAACAGATTATTAAAGTCATTATATGAAGATATTAAAAATCTCGCCCGTAAAATCATTCAAATAAAAAACCCTTATAATATCGAAGCCATCAAGGAAATTTTGTCTTCACAGTCTGCACGTTTCAAAACTAGAAAGGCTCATGTGAAGTTGCCAAAACTATAATTTACGTCGTATATCACATTTGAATCACCCAATGGTGAGTGAAAGTTGGTGCATATTAATCTTCCCTAGCTATGCAAAGATCAACAGTGAGTTTCTAAACGAACGAAGGATGAAGTTGGGTCACCTAAAGAGCCAAATAGCCAACTGAGCTTCGAAATGTTTACAAACGTTTATTCTAGCAGCAATCAAATACGATTTGATGTGGAGACCACGTTAGAGAGATCTATTTCGTGTCTCGGCTGATAAATCTAAGCTTATTGTATAGCGTAGAAGTGCACAGACAAGCGACTGGCGTCTATTTATAGAACGAAATTAGGTTGTATAAACGAGCTGAAACGACATCTTACAACAGCCAGACTTTTACAACTTTTAGCCAAAGAACGTTTTATATTCTATTAAACAACTTTCTTTACATAACAGCAGTTATCTCAATATGTCAAGAACCCTACCATTGCATGCGGTTTAGACCTACTAAATTGGCGAGACATACTGGTAGTATAGACGAATTGCAATAAAAAATTCCATATAACATGTATCCAATTTTTAATGAGTCCAGAGGTACAGCTGTTAGTATTTAATTTAGTGCAGTTTTTGTTTAGTGTGTTGGTAAACCTTTTGCTATGAGCACATTTAATTTAACGATTATCAACAGTAGTGTGTCGTTGTTGACAATGAATGTTTTTAACTAACAGACATAAATATTGTGATTTGTTGGCCAAATGTACTGTACTGTACCGTTTAAACATGCCGCACGTATTTACACATGTTGAGTATGCCGATATGGTATTTGTATATGGATTTTGTAATTGAAACGCTGCTGCTGCTTGTAGAGAATGTTCTAACCGCAGACGACTAGATTCCAGAGTATTTACTCGTGTTTTCAATACACTGCGTGACACTGATGCAGTACCCAGCCGTCATATTTCATAGGAACGTGCAAATGAACAGACTGTGGATAAAGTAGAAGACATTATGCAGTCGGTAGAACGTAGTCCTTCAACAGGCACACGTAGAATTTCTGCACGTATCGGTGTTCCACATACAAGTGTATGGCGGACATTACGTAGGCACGGGCTCCATCCGTATCATTTAGAGCCCATTCAACACCTTATAGCAGGAGATGAAAATAGACAATTGGAATTTTGTCGTTGGATACTTGAAAATCGCCAAGTAATCCCATTTGTAATCTTCACTGATGAAGTCATTTTCACTCGTGACGGCATCAATAACACTCGTAATGTATATCACTGCCCTAAAGAAAACCCACATGCCATTGTGGAGACACATTTTCAAGAAAGTTTCTCTGTAAATGTGTGGCGTGGTTTGATAGACAATCAGTTGATTGGACCTGTTGTGTTACTGCATCGTCTTACAGGATCCCGTTATCTACACTTAATCTTTAATTAAATACGCTCATAGCAAACGGTGTACCAACACACGAAACAAAAACTGCACTAGGTTAAATACCAACAGCTGTACCTCTGGACTCATTAAAAATTGGACACATGTTATATGAAACTTTTTATTGCAATTCATCTATACTACCACCCCCTAAAATATTTACTATTCCTCTAAAAACACCCTGTATATATATATATATATATATATATATATAAATAATCTTAGAAAACCGTAGTGGTTCCTCTATAACTCGGTGTCAAGAACAATAGTGGTTTTAAGACGAAGCAAGCTTAAGTGGGGAAAGGAGAATAATGTAGCAACTAACCCTAAAAATGGATAATGCTGTGTATCGTTCATTAGTTATTGCAGTGAAATAAATAACTGACCTGAGAAACTGAGTTTGTTATAATATATAGTTTAAATTAATGTTAACTGTTAAACATACAATTTACATCAAAATAAATAGATTTATTTATGGTTCACTTTATAAGATGCAGCTAACTAAACAACTATTTACGTTAAATATATTAATTTAAAGATATGCCTTAGAAACAGTTGTATAAATTACTTTTTAACAACTATTTAACATAATTACAATGGATGGAAAATGTCATACAACTCTAAATATTTTCTTCTCAGCTAATCGTATAATGCAGTAACGCATGGTTTATTAAACAAATTAATATATAGGCCTTTTAAATCTTCCTGCTTATACAGAACAGAAAGAAAAGTTACAACCATATTGAGTGCTTACGGCAGTTTTTTAACAATACCTCTCAGCAAAAAAGAATGTGCAAAGTTTAATGCATGCCAGCCAAAAAATTAAAAACGATATTAAAGATGTTTCCTTGCCTAACAGAACAAATTATAAACTTCGCTTTAGGCGAGCCGCAATTTACAATTCAGCGGCGAGCTGCGCAGAAGAGCGGCCGTAGGGTACCTAATTGTTGATAATTTCGCAGTTTCTAAAAGCGCGGCAGGAATCATGCTTAGCACGTGATTACAAGCTGTATAAGGCTAATTGACTGGTGAGTTTACAAACGAAGGCGTTCATTTAAGAGCTAATTGCCTCTTTGCGCTGCGCCGCATTAAAATGCTATTGATGATTAATTGGCGCCGTTGAACGCGATGGCGTAACAAACTATAGTGGCGGTTTAACGTATTTAAATTTATTCCTAATTAAAGGATATAATATTGTACATAATGTTAGCAGGAACATGCAGTTATATCTCTTAACTTTTCTAAATTTTATAAAGAAACGATAAACATGCTGATTTAAGCTAACAATTGTTATTGAATTATATTGGTTCTCTCATTAGCACAATAAGAATTGCCAAAATAATATTGAAATTGCAGCACCAAAAGAAATGTAAGTTAACAAATGAAATATTGCAAATTTATTTAATATTATAAGGCAAACAAATGATTAAATTCGAACAAAACGAATCAAAAAGTGAATGAATGGTGTCTTATAAACTCTATTCCATCTATTATTAACACGCTCCTATAAATCAATCAGATGTTTTTCACGCTGTGGTATTTCCAACATATTCTAATGGTGAAAAGTCAATCGATCGGGCCGGCTATGGGAGAGTATGTACTCTGTGTTATTAAGGAAACACAACAACCGTTAACTCCTCATACAATAAGTTGACGTCTTATGTCTCGTACGAATGCAGTCTTCTTGCTCCCTTTCTCTGCGTCTGCGGCCTATTAATATCCAGCCATCGTTTCGGTTTAAACAAAATCTAGATTTATCAAAAAAGATGATTTCATGCCACTCGTATATATATAGAAATGTATTTTCGTTGCCAGTGTAGAGAAGTCGATGGTGGTCACAAGAAGAGATGTCGTATTATTCCCGTTGCGAGTAATCCATGTCGAACAGAGGAGAAAGACAATCGATAACGTGTAACCATCAACCATTATGGCGCTATGGCACTTGAAGTCGCACTACGGTCTGTAATCGCAAGCCTCTGAAGATGATACTTTCGTTTAGTTGTCCGGTATACTACTGCAGAAACCAGTTTTACCGAATTTTTTGACCCACTGGTTCTTTTGTCTAGGTTTTGTAAAGAAGTATTCCATTCATGTAGACTAACAATACGTGCTCTTTCAAATTCTATTAAATTATTGGTGATGTGCTCTTTATCAACAACAATGCACTCTTATACCGTGTAAGTTACACGTGACAAATCTGAATGACCTAGAACATTTCTCATATCCAAATGACATAGCCAAATATCAGACAGACATAAACATATGGTTTTCTAACATTAATCATATTCCGATTGTCATACATTAATTTAATTTAATACAAAAGTTTCAATACAATATAATTTGTTTTAATTGTACTGTAATTTAAATTGGCAGTAGTATACATAGATGTAGTATTTACTCATTAGTGTGGAGAGAATTTTAATATTTTGTATTATTTGTTGTCTTAAGTTGCTGACATTTTATTAAAAGTATTTTTTTATTAATTTTGTCATCAATGAAATAGCTGATGTTTAAAGGGATAAGATTTTTTATTATTTTTTAAGTTTCTTTTATGAGAGTCGTTAGACTTCTTTCATTTTATTTACGGTAATTTTTCCAGCATCCTCGTCGCTCGCACCAGCCCGTACAAGTCCTTTACTAAATAATTGCTGTATTTTTCTGAATTAATTATTAATTTGCCATAAATAACTTCACAGGAACAAAAGCCTTACACTCGCACAAGATCTAGATAGTCTCTATTGTACAGCCATATTTTGTTAAGTTGTCTTCTAAGCAAACAATGGCCTGTGAGGAAACCTGTAACAGTTTTTAACTAATTCTTACTTTGTAATAACAGTTTTTCAGTTCTTTTAAGAGATGGTCTTGCATTCGTAAAGACAGCAGCTGCCAGGTCATTGTTCCTATAAGTTATCTTTTGGAGCGGTCGCTTCCGCCTCGAGCGCCGTTTCATGAACGTTTCAGACACACATCTTATTGAATTAAGCCCATTTTGATCCTCGGGGAGCAGTACTTTGGAATTCATTTAGCGATATTTGATTCACTGTACGTGCCCGTTAAATTATTTTAACTCGACTCAATGGGTTTCCGATACTTCCTTTCCTTTGTATTAAAAATAAAACAAAAAGCAAAAGAAAATCTACCAATAAAATGCTGGTATTGTTATTACGGTAACTGATATTGATTATACTAAAAGTTTAAACCGGTAACTTATAAAAATTTCTTACAATAAACGCAATATATATAATTAGACAATTAAATAGTGCCTAAGAAATATTTGGACCAGATAAAAATTAAATGTTCTCGGAATATAAATGACGTATATTAACAAGCTATATATGCAACAGGTTCAATTTTTTTTTTAGTTTAAGTAGCTTGCATAGTGATTTTTGTTGAGTGCAGTTGTCAATTATAAATAACAACGCGACGTTTGTAACGAACGTATAGAGAACCAGATAGAAAATCGTGTATTAAATGACACAAAAGTAAATTGGAAGCACTTCAAAGAAGGTATGCCAAAAACCATCTGCTACAATATAATGAAAAGATACGAGAGTACGGGTGAAATAAGAACTAAGCAGTCACAGGGGCGTACTCTAGTCACAATGACATCACACGTTATAAGAAATATCGAAAACAAATAATAAAACAATTTCTGTGTTTCAAATCGTGTAGTATCGGTAAAACTTAATTTGGCTCTATCAACTATTAGTCACATTAAGAGAAAAAGTTAAAAATAAAATAGCACGAAAACAATTGCGCCCCTAAAATATATATATAAAAAAGAACGGAATTTAGGCGCCGGGGAAAATTATAGAAAATTGGCTCAAAAATTACACCAACGGTCAGAATTGATTCTAATCATTTGTAATGTGACCTACACGGTTTGTCCGGAAAGTATCAGGAATAATTTTCTCTAGCCAACCAGAAGGGCTACAGGGATGTGGTTTTCAGCGGGATGGATGGTGAGGGGTAAGGTCTTAAGTAAAGAATGCGGTCCGGCTTAGTTGCCTCTGAGCCTTAAGATAGTGAGAATCGCGCTTCCTGCAAGCCGTGTTTTGGTGACACGTCATGGACTCGACATGCAGCTTACGTTAGACCAAAGTTAAGCGGTGAAGTTTTATCAAACTCAAAAAATTTGGTATTGAGACTGCATCTGATAAACGTCCGAAAACAGATCGCCAACACGCCCAGCTACACGTCGCTACTCGTAAGGGGATTTTTGAAAAGCACAACGTGGTAACGTTTTACGCCGTACAGCCCAGAAATCAGACTGAAACGAACCCGTTTGGGTCAGTGGAGAAGGTCCAAATTGCCGTGAGCAAGACCATAAACAGCATTGCAGTTCCCGCATTCCAGCAAAATTTAAAATAATGCCTTATTGAAGGATTGCTTTTATTTGTTAAAAAACCTATAAAAAACAATATTTTTTGTGGATAGACATTGCATCGTATCATTCCTCATCATTGCTGACAGAATAATTATAAACTAATAGCATAAAATGCGTGGAAGAGTCCGATAACGCTTTTTAAGCTTCTTACTGAGCTCTTGTGGAAAGTTCATGCCAAAAATTTAAAACTAATACTGAATATGAAGCAATATATAGCATTATGGAGGAAAATCTCCTCAAAATTGCACTTAAATTAGGTCTTACTCTAATGGGTAAAAAAATCCTTTATTTTGTTAAAATATCCTAGTCTAAGTATTTGTTAGACATCATTCATCGAAAGAAATAGTCAAATCCAATTATGTGTTTTGGTGACCTTACTGACGCATTTGATTAAGTAAAACTATAAATTTACCACAAAAGAAAACACACCAATGAAATTTATTTATGAAATAAAAATAAAGCAATTTTTTTAAATTTTAAATAGCTGCTCTGCAATCATAATGTAATACACGACAATCTACAAAATTATAAAGAGTAACATCTATTCGGAGAGAGGGTTAAGTGGGTACACCTCTGGCTAACAACATTATAGCTCAAATTTCGTTAAGGCTAATTTACATTTAAAAAATCTTGGGAAACTTTAAGCTTCAGTCTTGGTTATAAGTTCTCTTGGCGGAAATTTAATTTTGTTGCACTTGTACATAGCACAAGTTTGTCAAAGAAGTAACTACTTAATTTTTGTATGTAGCCTGTTATGAGAGGAATACTTAACTCTTGGTGTAATTATTTATTTCGTACAAACCGGGGGCTGTTAATTGCAACACTTTGTTCTGAATGGTTTGCAGTTTACTATACGATATATAGATGCGTTATTCCAATACTAAGCATCCAAAAGTTAGTATTGGTCTAAGAATAATCTTACAAATCAACAATGAGCGTTTGTATCTGACTTGGGATGTACAGTTGGTTAGTTTTGCATCTAGGTAGACTCCCAAGTACTTCACTTAGGAATCTCTTGGATTATATAGATACATTATTTGTTCTAATCGATGGAAGATCACTGCAGCGCTTAATTGTAAAAATCCTTGCTTAGAATTTTCTTGAGTTTATTTATATTTTTAATTTCTGAAACCAATCACAAGTGAAGTTTCTTGCATCTTGAAGGTATTTTATCGCTGTTTTAATTGTAATGCTCTGAGTGTTTTTGTAAACATCGCTAGTGTTGAGTCGGTAGAAACTATATATAAATTGAACAAGACTGGTCCTAGAATACTCTCTTGATGGATTCTCGCTTTTATTGTTTTTAAACTAGATAGGGTAGTATTGATTCTTACTTTGAATATTCAAGTGCTTAAAAAGGAATCTACGATTTTGATTATCTATCCCGGAATATTTACTTAATCATTTTATAGAAAAGTCCTTCCAGCCATATCTTATCAAAAACCCTTTCCATATGCAGAAACATTGCTGCGGTGTATGCCTTTTCTTCGTACTCTTTCTCATTTAGTTTTACTATTCTCATAAGTTGATGGGTGGTTGAGTGTGAGTGTTTAAATTCAAACTAGTGTAGTGGGATGACTTCATTGTCTAGAAAAAAGTCTTGCAGGCGAGTGGGAATAACCTTTTCCAAGTATAATAAACTAATGAATTTGTAACTACCAGAGTTTTACTTATCCTCCCAATTTGTAGACTGGGATTACGTTCGTCCAGGATAACGGAAAGCATCCAAGTTTCACGCCGCCGTTGAAGATTAAAGTTAGCTAGATTATTACTTTTTTTAATAGGTGTTTTAATATTTAAATGTTTATAGGGTTATGTCCAGATATTTTACGCTTAGGGAGAAAAAAAATAACTTATTAAGCCCTATACTGTTTAAATTATTTATGGATTAAATGATACAAAAAATGAATAAAAGAAAAACAAAAGCAAATGGGATAAAAACAGCTGCTACTCAGGCTTATTGCTAACAGAAGTGAACCCACAATTACATCGCTTTTATATAATTTATAAACAATATAACATGGGTATTTAAAGGGATAAAACAGAAACAATTGTACTATTTGAAGTATCTATGTTGCACACTATAAACAGAAAATAAATTTACTAGTAATGTTCTCGCACGCTGTTTGAGAAGTTACAGGAGCGAGTTAAAATTGCAACGTATTATTGCATAAACAGTCGCCGAACCTTTTCCATGTTAAGTCTATGGGAACTGGATTTGCTGATTGCTCTAAATCCAGTTGTCCGATTTCGAAACAATTCATCAGGTTACCTCACTCGCTTCGAGTTCTATCATTGTGGAAAATTTCATAGTGATCGATTCCGTAGTAAAAACGCTACAGATGCAACAGACTGACGGAGATTGTCGCATTCGCCCACTATATACCAGAGTATAAGAGCAGACGCTCGCTTCGCTCGCTCCTGCAATTAAAAAAGTACAAAATTGTATGTAGAAGTAGGGGTACTAAGCCAATGCAATTTACATATACTGCAAATGAAAGAACAAGTACAGAAAGAAATTAGGGTTTGTGAGTAAGAGATATAACATAAAAACAAATAACATTTACATAACGATTTTAAAACTAATGACACAAAAATAGAAACTACAAAATCAAAACAATCTTTACTTTTTGGAAAGAGGAGAAGCAAGTGATGAAAAGCAACTAACACTGCTGTTATAGTGCTATTTCTATTACTTAATTGTTTACTTATTTAGTGAATTAAATGAGTGTCTCCATTAGAAAAGAGCTTTTTGGCTATAATAGATAAAACTGTTTTGTTTTTTCTACGTTTATATTTTTCCCTAAAAACACTAATTGTATGTGGTCTGTCCCAAAATTATAAAGCCAGTGTTAATACAGGGTGTCTGGTGGCAGATTTATATTTTCAAACTTAAATAAAAAACGTAATAATTGACACAACGTTTTATTAAGAGCATTGAACGATAAAATAGAAATGCGGATTTCATTTTTTAAAGAGTAAGTCATCCAAATGTCTTCCGCCGAGTTGCACACACTGTTCAAAACGAAGCCTTGTGTTCTGCGCCACAGGCTGCAGTAAACTTGGTTCAATTGAGCTGATTTCTCGACGAATATTTTCCTTTAAAGCCACAAGAGTTTGGGGATTGCCATTATAAACCCTCTATTTGAGGTAGCCCCATAAAAAAAATCCATGGGAGTTAGATCGGGCGACCTCAGTGGCCATGGGATGTCCCCAAAGCGACTGATCAGTTTTTGGGGGAAATTTTCCTGAAGCAAAAAACATCGAAGCTCTGGCTGTGTGTGCAGTCGCCCCATCCTGTAGAAACCACGTGTGTGAAGAGTATGATGGATGAGCTCGCAGGTTTGGCAAAAAGAAATCCGTAATCATGCGTCGATAATTTTCACCATTGACATTCGTCGCCTGACCTCGAGAATTTTGGAAAAAAAATGGTCCAGTTATCCCATGCGTGGATAAGGCACACCAAACAGTTACCCTGGAGCAATGCAATAGTTTTTGATGTTTCAATCGAGGGTTGCGGGTTCTTGGAGACCAGTAACGGCAGTTTTGCTTGTTAACGTGGCCGTTTAAGTGAAAATGAGCCTTGTCGCTCCAAAAAATGGGATTTACAGTGCGAAAACGCTCCAACATCGTTTCACAAAAATTTTTGCGTAAATCAAAGTCACTTTCTTTCAGTTCTTGAACGATTTGAATTTTAAAAGGATGGAACTTCAGATCCTTTCTTGAAATTTCATGAATAATCGCTCTTGGAATCCCCAGTAAGGCTGCTCTTTTCCGTATTGAAAGTCGTGGATTTTCACGTAAACTGCTTTCAACCAGTTCAATGTTTTCGGGAGTCCTTGAAGATCGACTGGGCCCTGGCCGTGGGGCATTCATAGCCGAGGCAGTTGCGCGGAATCTCTGCGCCCACGAACGAATTAAATTTACACTCGGTCCATCACGTATTCGCCGAATACCGAACTTTGAACAAAATTGCCGACGGGCAATTACGTAAGAATCATTACTCTTAAAAAATGTCTTTACAGCGAACGCGCGATGCTCACTCGACCACTGCGACATCGTGACTGACAAATCCGCACGATCGGTGATTCCAACGGCGCCACCCTCACCCCGCACCGTTTATTACTTTTTGAAATAATCGTATTTAAAAATATAAATCTGCCACCAGACACCCTGTATAATGAAAACAATTGCTTCAGTGTGATATCTGTTGCCACTCATTTACGTCTTTTAAGATTATGTGTAGTTCATTCTGCATTATTGCATCACACACAATAACTGCCTAATTGTGTGCGCCCGTGGCGTCATATCTACAGATTCAAACGTACACATAGCTCAAAAATAAATTTTAGTCAAATATCTTATTCATTGAGAAATAAATATAATTACAATGATGGGGGTTGGGTTCAATATTGAAGGAATTTTTGTAAAATTAAATGTTTATTTCACAAAGAATTATAAAGCACAAGTTATTCAATATACTGACCATCATTAACTACAACTTTTTTGCATCTTTCTTGTGACAGACGGATTGCAGGTGAAAGAACTCCTTATCCTTTGATTTGCAATTCATGAATCGACCCATTTTTCTGACATCTTTAAAAGAGTTGAATCGCTACTCAGACAGGCCATACATCATCAATCGAAATAATTTGTAATTGAAAAGGGCGGGTAGGGTAGGACATCCTGTCAGAGTGTATCCAAATAGTTTTTGATTTATTTTGCAACACGTGCACGAGCGCTGTCCTGCTGAAAAATCACATTATCGTCTCTTTCAGTGTACTCCAGCCGTTTTTCTTTCAACGCTCGGTTCAATTTGATTAATTGTTGTTGGTAGAAATCCCCAGTGATAGTTTCTCCTTATTTAAGCAGCTCATAAAACACTGTACCCTTCTTTTCCTATTAAATGCAGAGCGTTACCTTCAAATCATGTATGTTTCGCTTTATTGTCGATGTTGAAGACGATGAGAATGCTTGGACGGGCATACATCAGAATTTTTTGCGCTTAAGGTTCTCGTGTTGAATACATTTTTTATAATTAGTCACGATACCATACGATACCAAACCCCCTCCTTTTTGTGCTTCTGCGCAGCGGTTTGCAAGTGGAAAACGTCTTTCAGCTTCAATTCATGTGACATCCAATTTCCTTGCTTTTAAATCAATCCTATTGCCTTTAAACATTTACTGATCGCCAACAAATCAACAATCAAGAAATCTACCAACAGGAGTCTTCATGGAGTAATGCATCTTTAAGCTTTTTCGGCTGACCCGGGCGCTTCTTGTCTTCACTACCTTTGAATCGTCAAAACCAATACTCATAAGTCGAAATCGATGGAGTATGTTCACCATAAGCTTCGCAAAACAACGATTTAAGCCTAATGACGGTACTATGCCATGAAGTTGATTGCAGTGTGTACTGATGGCAATTAATTTTAACCCCAATAAAATATGATAATTACTATCAAATGAAAATTAATATATGTTTTTATAATGACAACTCAACAATGTCTTGATAAACCGGTATTGCATGTATAAAATTTTTTATTTTTAATGAAGAGTTTGCTTGTAGAATGTTTTAATTATGAATATGTTCTCTAGGGCGTAAGTTTTTCGTGTGATAAACTATATCTCCTAAATTGAAAAAGAAATTATTGCAAAAAAAATATTTATTTTTTTGTGATAAAAGACCTATTACTTTAAGATAAATAAATGTTAAGTTAGTTCTACTGATTCAGCTTGTTATCAGTCAAATTATTCTATCTTATTATGGATAGTTGGGAAACGAAGTGAAAAAAGTGATAAACAGAAACGATTGGGTTATGTAGCAACGTTTAATATTCAAGAACAACGTGTAATCATCCGATTTTTCCTCTTGCGTGGTGAAACGCCTATCGAAATTCATAGCTAATTTAGTGCAAGATGTGGTGATGGCGTTATGGATGTTAAAAATGTGCGTTTGTAGGTGCAAACGTTCAAAGAAAGCCAAGAGTTGTGTGACAATAAACTAAAGCAGCTTCGGTCACAAACCAGCCGGGCTGAAACTGCGATTGCGCAAGTAGATGAAGTTGTTATAGAATAAAGTCGATTAGATGTGCGTAATGCCGCCTCTAAACTTGGCATTACCATAGGATCTGTAGAATATTTTACATAATTATTTGAAAATGCGGAAAGGTAGCTCTCACAACTGCTGATTGACAAACACAAAGCTACATGTGGGTCAATATCTCAGGATATGTTGACACGTGATGCCGCTATAAATGTCTAACCATGAAGGGCACTTTTCGTGGCTCATTTTCCAATCGAGCTACTGTTGCACCAGAGCGACGACGTTGTAAACATGTGTACGTCTAGATGAAGGTTACGTTGAAATTTAACAGAAGTTGTAACTACCTTGGGTAAGAACTTTTTAGAAAAAAAATTGGAGATCCTAAAATTTTAACGCACGTTGTACGTAAACTTAAATTAAAACAACTAATGGAAGGGTCTGTTGACAAGCAGAAGAAACACTTAATGCTGAGCGGTTCGCATACTTGTGGCAAAATATTTTGTTGCCATCAGTGCAGCAATTGCATTTAGAAAATTTTACTTTTTCACTAACATTAGTTGTACTCCTTTGTTGAAACAGTTTAGTTTGACATTGTAAGACAACAAGGGGTTAGCCGTTAAAAGTTATTTTTAGTGTCCTAGACTGACAATTTTTCATCCTCCTTTCCTCTAATTGTTGCAGGATGGAAACGTATAAATTTTTAATTGGATCGGTTTTTTCCCTGGATTGGAAACGTGGAACAATTTAACTTAGCGCCCATTCATAATGGACGTAAGCATAAGCCGCCCGTAAGAAATATAGAATACATGAAGTTGAATCAATGCACAGCTTATGCACTCGTTTTACGTTCAAACGTAAGAAATACTTAAAGTTAAAATCGGTTCACCTTCACGTATTTCTGAGGTACATTTTCAGTAACTTTTAATTTTCCTCTAGAGTACTGTTGGCAGCTGTAACAAAAGGTTTGTTTTGGTTCTGAAATTGCATAACCTAAGTTTAGCATTGTCGACATTTTGGCTTCGTTTTTACAACTGATAGAGAACTATTAATTTAATTAAATATAAAAGGGATAGCAAGTACAAAGGCGACATAATCATGCAAAATGCCTAGAAGGATATTGCTGCCGCTACTGTGTTTGGGTATGCGCAACTTTTAAATGTTTAGATCAGGCTACGTGCATTATATGTATTTCTTATGGGCGGCATATGCTTATGTCTATTACAATTGAAGTTCAGCTTGGCGGAAACAAACGAAATTTCCGTGGCAGACGCGCTTTATGCGTTTGGAAATTATAATTGCCGCCCGGTCATTCGGAAAACAGCAAAAGCAGACATACGTGCACAAACGCATGGACCTCCTCGTGAAAATTAAGCAATCGGAACACTGGACGCCAAATTTATAATTGAAGAAGGGTGGAAAAAATAGTTTGAGAAATTTAGAAACACTCGATGACCTTCTGGGTGACTTTCTGACTTTGACATTTATGCTTTAAAAACTCTGATAGTAAATAATCTTTTTAGTGCAGCTTGTGGGTTTCCAAAAGAGTCAACTGTAAATCATCTGACCATTCAAAGACAATTGAAATAACTGGAAATAGTAATAAAGTTGAAAAAATGACTACCTTATGACCTATCGCTGGCTCAACTTCCACATTGAATTGACGTATGCTGTCATCGCATTATCGTACTATTTCAGATTTATTCTTGGAAGAAATTGTTACTGAGAACAAAAAATTAATGGCTAAGCCTCAGAGATAAACTTGAACTTTGGTCTAAAGCTGAGCTTCATTTAGTGAAAACGCGAAATTTTACCGAGTATCGCTGATCGTCACTGCACTGTAATTTGATCCGAAAGGCGACGCTCAAACAGCTGTCAGTAATTTATACACTAAATGTAATTGTATATATATATATATATATTTATATTGACCATTTCTACAATAATGTTGATGTTTAATGTCTAAAAGGCACAACAAATCTTAAAATAGCAAAAATGTTCTAACAATTCGATAATTTCCTGCTGCATGTGCCTGCACGTTTAAACTTTCACACATCTGATACATCAAATATAAACTATTTACTTAATTTCATAATTTACCAACTAAAGTTTAATTTAAATTATTTGTAAAGACAATTGAGAACTAATAAAAAAATTAATATTTTAAATGGTTTAATTTCGTGATAGAAAGATTTTTGTAATTTTTTAAATTTCATCATGTATGTTACCACTAATAAAAGAAATAACTACATGATATAGCATTTTGTTGATGTCATTTCAAGTTAAACATTTTAAAGTTATTTATAATGATCCGCAAAACGTTCTTGGAAGTATTCCTAAGCCTACATTTTATGTTGTTGTTCAAGGTTTGCGGTTTGTTTCAGAAATGTTTTGATGTTTTACATTTATCGAATGCGACTTTAATTTGAGCATTAAAATAGCATCTAGAAACTAAATCAACTTTTTGCGTAACATACTTATTTAATTCTACGTTTACTATTATACTTGTTCCTTATCTATATTCTTGGTGTATTTTGTTATTATAGTATACCAAGTTTAATTGACGTCAAGTATCTTTACATTCAACCATTGTATTCTTTTTTTTTATTACGAAATACACCAATTTGGAAGATTTTGTGTACATTCCGGCATCGATTCTTATTTTTAATTTCTCTTTTTCTGTTTCCTGCTTGACGATTTTTAAATCTTTAGTAATCTAGGATTTGTTTAAAACTAAGTTCCTATAATTAATTTTATTGAATATAATGATTAATTATATAAAGAGAATTAATTAATATATCCAGTTAATTGGATAATATAGTGACTTCCGTTACCTTCTACATCGCAATATCATAGCTTATTAAAGTATAGCGTGTTTTAAAAATAATCTTTCGATTTAAAATGTTTATATTATTAAAAATAATGAACATAGGTACTTAAGATTAATTTTATATTACAGGGCTAATATATTTTTTTTTATTTAGAATTTAGAATTACAAAGACATGAGACGGAAAACCGTCCAATGACGGACCCCGATAAACTAAATATTAATACTAGTTGGTAAAGTCAAATGTTATATCGATTTGGGCGTCTGGTAATATTGGCGTTGTCAAGTAGGTTGCGTGCTCAATAATTGGAATGTTTGGATAATCTGGTAGCATGGTTTGATATGTTTCTGGTAATTTTGTCATTGACCCAGGGTATTTTAAGGTTGTTATAAAGTGTTAGGTTGGATACAAACCATTCTGCGTTGGCTATAGTGCGGAGGGTTTTGTTTTGGAACCGTTTTATAACTGCAGTGTTCGACTGCTTTGCACAGCCCCACAGTTGGGTGCCGTAAGTCCACACTGAAATTAGCACTGTTTTATATACTAGCACTTTATTAGTTAAAGATAAATGTGATCTTCGACCAAGGAGCCAACTCATTTTCTTCTTTTTGATGTCCAATTCCTTTCTTTTTTTAGCTATGTGGGCTTTCCATGTGAGTTTTTTGTCAAAATGCATGCCAAGGTATTTTGTTTTGTCCTGAATTGGGATTTGGATGACATTTAGGAAGACGGGGGGGGGGGGGAAGTTCCGTACTTTGTGATGAAAGTTATGGCGGTCGATTTTGCTTCACTTATTTTTATGCGACATTTGCAGAGCCATTCCTGCAGTGTGGTGAGGTAGCGTTGAAGTATGGCGGAGACTTGATGTGAATCGCTATTAATGCCGCATCATCCGCATATGTTGCAATGACAACCTGGTCTTGATGAGGGAGGTCTGCCGTATAAATTAAGTATAGGATAGGTCCCATGACGCTGCCCTGGAGAACTCCTGCTTTAATTTGATGGAAACTGGACAAGCTGTCGCTGTGCTTAACTTGAAAGTGCCTTTCACTTAAATATGACCGGATAAGAAAGTAGTATTGGTGGGGCAGTACTTATTTGATTTTATACAATAGGCCAGGATGCCAGACCCTATCGAATGCCTGGCTGACATCAAGAAAGGCCGCCACGCAGTATCTGTTTTCTTCAATATCTTGCTCAATGACATCTACAACTCTATGTATCTGCTCTATAGTAGCATGTTGCTGTCTGAATACGAACTGACGTTATAGGATAAGTTTATGATCTACAATTATGGGTAACAACCTTTGTAGGATTAGTTTTTCTAGAACTTTTGAGAGTAATGGGAGTAAGGTTATCGGCCGGTAGGACGCGGCTTCGTGAGCGGGTTTACCCGGTTTAAGGATAAGAATGATTTGCCCAAATTTCCACTGGATTGGAAAATACTGCAATCGTAAAGTTGCATTGAATATATGCGTGAGAGCCATTATGGCTCGATGAGGTAATTCTTTAAGGACTTTAGCAGTAATGAAATCGTACCCGGTGCTTTAACGTTATGTAAATGTTTAATCACAAGTTTTATTTCAGCAGGTGTAACGTGTTGTATAGGCGGGCTTAATTGACAAGGAGCCTGTAGGTAGTCGAGAATCTCAGTTTCTTCTTCATGAGGGACTGCTATTGGATGAGGTTGAAAGATACCGGAGAGGTGGTTCGCGAACATCTCGGCCTTCTCGTCATCTGTTCGAGCCCATGTGCCATCATCTTTACGAATCGGTGGTATATGCACTTTTGGACGTTTATATTTGCTAGTAGCTTTCCATAGCGTGTACTCATCATATGCAGATGGAGAAAGGTTGCTTACATACTCTTTAAATGTTTCATTTTTACAATCTTGGAGAGCCTGTTTCAGTTCTCGGGTTAGCCTATTTAGTCTGGTTTTGCCGCAGGATGTTTGGTTCGTTGCCATACATTCCTAGCTTTCCTCTTCTCGGCAAGCTTGGATTTAATGTAAAAGGGATAGCTTTCAATAAGTTCTGCTTTGGGATGTTCGGTTGGCGTCGAAATGTGAGCTGGTTGATGTACGATACTGTTAAAGTGCCCCACGGCTAAGTCAACTTCGTCTGGTGCTTTTAAATTAGCTGGAATTTCTATATTGGAAGTGAGGTACTTTTTGTACATGTCCGAGTGCGTGTGTCTATTGTATAATGAGGGTGTCTTTTGTTTGGTTATAACTGATGTGCTCAATGTGACGATTATGGAAGAATGATCAGAGAGAAGCTAGTAGCAGGTTTCCACTTTAGAGTAATTTGAGGAGATGCCTTTGGTGACAAAGAAGTCCACTGTGTCAGGAATCTTGTTAGCCAATATGCCATAGTTGTGTGTCTGCAACGTCTTAAACAGTTCTCGGCCTTTGGTGGTAGTTAGTCTGGATCCCCAAAGTGGGTTTTTGGCGTTATAGTCCCCCCCAGCAATAAATTGATTCCCTAATTTTTTAAAGAATGTTTCGTATTGGTGTTGTCGAATATTATGTCTGGGTGGACTATGGCTGCAAACACTAGCAGACCGGTAATACTCTTGACGTTGAGGATGGTACCTTGTAAGTAGTCAGTGGAGAACTCTTCCATTATGTGGTGAGAGATTTTATTACTGATAATTACTGCTGAATCAACGTGGGCTGTACCGTCTGGGTGATTTGTAGAGTATGTTGAATAATTATGGATATTTAAGTAACTGTATTCAGTGATGTGGGTTTCTGAGATCAGTAGGATGTCGATTTTATGTTGTTTAAGAAAGAGCTCGACTTCAATGCGATTCTGGGCTAGTCCATTTGCATTCCATAATCCTATGCGTAAAGTATCCATTATTGCAATTTGTTGACTAACATGGTGACCAGATTAAGCATCGTGCTGTTCTGGTTCATAAGCTGCGTGAACATTGATTCAAATTTAGTTAAAAACTGAGATAGTGAGATGTCATTGTTGCTGTTATCTTCGAGTTGGCTGTTCGTGCGGTGCTGTGATGCTGCTTGGGCATAACTTGCATTGTTTAAATTTGAGGTGCTGCACAGTTATTGGTGTATTCGATGTCTTTACAATAGATGTTCTTGGAATACTAGACGATTTACCTCTATTTATTTGTAGTTGCTGATACACTTGACAACCCTTATAGTTGGCAGGGTGTGGGCCTTGACACAGTGCACATCGCGCGGAAGTTTCCTTTGATTTCTTGCAGACAGTGGTATTGTGTTCTCATCCACATTTTACACAGAGGAAGGGCTTGGTACAGTAAGTTTTGCTATGTCCATATGCCTGGCATCGTGTACACTGTATTATTGTGGTTCTCTTTCTGGGCGGTTCTACGGTTATTAGTTGGTAATTAAGGTGCTTTAATTCAACCACTTTTTTATTATTCTGAGCCGGCTCTAAATCAACAAAGAACATAGGCAGAGGCTCTTTAGTTGCTCTGTGTCTGATATTGGTGAGATTTCGTACAGTGTGGCCGTGCTTTTTTAGTTCTTCTTTAATTTTCTTGGTGTCAACAGAGTGATGTAGATTTCGAATTACCACTCTGTGTGATAACTTACTCGGACACGATATAGCACATCCACTCGCGCTTGCTGTCTACAGCGTTCTAGGGCTAATATTGAAGTTCTTTTACACATCAAATCGTAGGTGCTTAATATGCCCCCCTTGGGATGCACAGCATATGGTCTTGCGGTAGCCAAAGTCATCTCAAACTTTTGCGATCATATCTGGATCTAATGCTGCCATGGCTGCTGTTATGCGGTTCCACAGTTTCACCACTGTAGTTGGAAGAGGAGGCATATAAACACAGTCTTTTATAAACCCCCGCAGTGATGTAAAGCGAAATTATTAAGTCCCATACGGCTCCTGTGTGGTGGTGCCCCATCCAGCCTAAAAATGAAGTTATCCGAATCGGTCTCTAACTGTGGGAAAACCTGTTTTCAAGCATCTCTATATATGTGATTCCCGTAATAGTGTTCTCTAAAAAGAAAAAGACACCCTATACCTTTTCTAGAGAAATTGCACAAAAAACATTAGTTTAAAAGAGTCTTTCTAATGCTGTATAATTTGATATAGCTGCTCCAAATCAGTACCTCATTCTAACATTATAAAGGTTTACCTTACTACTTAAATGAAAAATAGACTCGTGAGAAAGTACTAAGCGTGTTGCAAAATTGTCGCTTTCTGTCACTTTGTCGAGGATGAATTAAAACAACTGCACACGTCGTTGTTTGTCACCTGCATGAAGAGTTTGCATTAATTGAATCCTGTGTGGTTTTATAATCAAACGTTACCGCAAAACACGCCAGGCAGACGTTTTAGTTCTCTACCGACATGGCGAGTAGATTTTTGGGGGCTACGTGCGACACAGGGGGACGACCACTGGATTTTTCTTTACACAGACAACCTGTGTCTTGTCTATATCATCGCCTAATGCTCTGAGCTGTAGGAGGTTCCACACCATATTGTCGTTGAAAATTACGCGAAGCGTAGAACACAAAATATTTGTTCAGTCGCCATTTTGACAAACAATAAAGTGGCAATTGAACGAAGCGCGCTGGTGCTACCTATCGATAAGCTTGGCATTCAAGAATTCCCTCTTTCTAAGAGTACATTGTTCAATTAAAAGCTAAATTGTTATGATTTTTTTAAATCGGATTATTTTTTCAAAACACCCTGTAGTATGCTGTTCTCGCCTGTGATTATTTAGAATTATGCATATTGTAACGAAAAATTGTATCTTTATCTTAAGACAATCTTAGCAAGTGATATAACCTAACTTCTACTATGTTTTGGTCTACTCTGAGTATTTTTCTATCATTTGCTCTATTTGGAAAGCATTTTCGTAATCTAGCACAAGTAGGAGACTAGTAACTTCATGCGTTTTTCAAATAAAGATTAAAATATGTTTTCCTTTCTTTAGAATTTTAATATAATAATAAATAATATAATAACAGCCGACGAAATAGAAGATTAAAGATATAATAAAAAGGCTAATGAGCAACAAAAGTCCAAGCAGAGATAATATAACAGCTGAAATGTTTAAGTACGGGGGAGCAAAGTTAAGTAGCTGCATTCAAAAACTTATAAAATAAATATAGGAGCAAAACTAATACCGAAGGAGAGAATAGAGGGAATAATATGTCCTCTACATAAAAGAGGTGACAAAAGTGGGAACTATAGAGGCATGGCACTTTTCAATATAGCATATAAAATCCTCGCAACGTTCATTAAAGATAATTTAAAGAAAAAAATAAACGTATTATTGACGAATATAAGTGCGAGTTTAGGCGGAGTAGAGCACAACAGATCAAATTTATGTATTAAGCAGAAAGCTTAAAAACAGACAATGGCTTTATTCATCGATTTCAAACGGGCTTACGATAGGACAAAGAGAAGGAAGTCTTCAAGGTATTAGAAGTGGGATCAGCAAGAAATTAATAAACGTGGTACAAATAATGTTACGAGTGACAGAAAATAAGGCGAAAGTAAATTATAGAGCATCAGACAAATTTGAAGTTAACGAAGGATTAGACTAGGAGAACTATTAGCGTCAGTACTATTCGGCGTTATTCTGGAAAAGGCTATAAACTAACGTAATCAGATCAGCATTTATCTAAAAAAAAGACACCAATGCCTAGTCTTCGCAAACAACCTAGTATTATCAACACGAAGTAGATAAAATATTAGAGAAGAGATCACAAAAACTAGGCCTGTACATCAACGAGATAAAAACCAAGTATATGGAGTAGACAGGTAAACAAATTAAGAGATGACAACCCTTGAGAATAGTAACAGATAGCGAAAAAATGTACAAGTTTAAAAAGGTAAATAAATGCGTATTTAGGTATAACATTTACAAGAAAACCTGATGGATGTTAAAGGAGAAATACAAAGAAACAAACACATCTCTAGAAATGAGAAGATACGAGTACATAAAACTATTATAAGACTTACTGTAATATACGCCAACAAAACTTGGACTTTGGTCAAAGTAAATAGGAACAGAAAGAAAAGTACTACAAAACATGGGGCCGGCGAAGAGAATGCTCTGTAAGCAATCCCAGAACGAACTTAAAAATTCGAAATCAAATATCTCCAAAATAATTCGACATAGAATTTTTTCGATTTCATTTCCGAATTCAGCGTAAAATTTCCTATAAGAATCACATTTAAAATCGTAATATCGAAAATTTTCCCGAAATTCGAAGTCGAATATCTCGAAAACTATTCGAGATAGAAATTTTTTAATTTCAAGTTCTAAATCAGCGTAAAATTTCCTATAAGAATCCATTTTTAAATTTTAAAAAATCTCAAATTTTGTGACGGACCGACAGACCGACAGACAGGCAGACATATAGAATTCAGTAACGAACTTTTTAAGTTCGCTGAAAATATATGACGGGAAAAAATGAACGAAACCTGGAACCGAAGAACAAATGAAGAACTAAAAGAGTGATTCAAAGAACTTCAGATAACAGCCGTAATAAAAGCTCACAGAATCAAGTGCTTGAAATATGTAAAAAGAATAACAGGAACTAGAATGCCAAAAGTGGTATTGACAAAAAGAATTGGAGGAAAAAAAGATGACCCAAAAAAGATAGAAAGAAGGGGCCGAGCAGAATATTTTGTTATTGAGTTATTTAGTTTACAATTTGCCAAATAAATGAGGCATTCAGTAATTAATATGATTATCTAAATGACTTGTGGGATCTTGCCTACAATAGCAATTTCCCTTTATAACATTCCTAAAATAGCTAGGTATTCTTGACTATTAACTATACTAACCTAAAACTAAGTTCACAATATTAATATTGTTGTATGTTATATGAAAGTCAGCAGATTAAACTATTCAAATGTGTTGGGTAGGTCCGAGGGTTTAAATCTTTTTAACCTCCGCACTTCACCATTATTGTTTATTAAGTTACTTGCTAATTCATTTGGATTTGCACTGAGTTTATCGCGATAGGTGGCACTCACTTTTGTAATTAACTCTTTGACCGAACTTATTTGGAGATCGCGTCTTATCACCTCATTAGGCACATACCAGGGTGCGTCAATAATTGCTCTTAGCACTTTAGCCTGAAACCGTCTGATAATATCGATTGTGGAGTTAGCTGCAGCGCCCCAAAGTTGTAGGCCATATGTCCACACTGGTCTCAATATTGCTTTGTACAGTAGAATTTTATTGATTGTCTATAACTTTGATCTTCGACCTAATAGCCAGTACATGGATCTGTATTTCAACCCCAGTTGTTTTCTCTTTGCCCAGACATGTTGTTTCCACGTGAGACGTCGATCGAGGTGAATACCAAGGTATTTGACCGTTTCTTGTTGTGGGATCTGTTGTCCGTTTAAACTAACTGGTGGGCATGTTTCACGTTTTAGCGTAAACGTAACGTGAGCGGATTTTGATTCGTTTGCTCTGATGCGCCATTTCTTTAGCCAGTCTTGTACCTTTTCAAGGTGGATTTGTAATCTGTGTGAAGCTGTTTGAGAGTCAGGGTGTGTCGATAAGATGGCGGTGTCATCCGCATATGTAGCTATTGTTGTTGACCCGGTAGTCGGAATGTCTGCCGTGTACAACAGATATGGCAAAGGGCCAAGAACACTGCCCTGTGGAACACCGGAGTTTATGTTGTACAGTCTGGTGGAGTCTCCTTGGAGTTTAACGGAATAGTATCTGTTAAGTAAATATGACTTGATCACTTGATACAGGTCAGCGGGAAAAATATTTTTTAATTTAAAAAGTAATTCTTCGTGCCAGACCTTATCAAAGGCCTGGCCGGCGTCTAGAAACACTGCGGAGCAGTAGCTTTTGCCTTCAAGAGCTTTAGTTATTAGTTTTACTATCCTGTGGACCTGCTCGATTGTACCATGTTGTTCGCGGAAGCCAAACTGGTGTAGAGGCAATAAATTGTTGTTCTTAAGTATTGGTTGAAGTCTGATCAGAAATAGTTTCTCAAACACTTTGGAGAGAAGAGGCAGTAGACTTATTGGCCTGTATGAAGCGACCTCTTCTGGTGGTTTTCCGGGTTTTGGGATAAGAATTATGGTGGCAACCTTCCACTGCTCAGGGAAATACCCTAGTCTGAGAACTGCGTTGAAGATCTTGGTAAGTAGTGTAATGCCTTTTTCTGGTAACTCTTTAAGGACCTTGCCTGTTATCAGGTCATAGCCTGGTGCTTTGCTGTTTTTTAAGTTTTGAATTACCGTTGTTACTTCCTTTTTACTAAAAGGTTTACATGGAAGACTCATTTGAAATGGCGTCACTAGAAATTGGTGGATTTGGTTTTCTTCTTCTGGTGTAATTTCGGCTGGGTAAGGTACAAAAACTTTTTCTAGGTGACTGGCAAATGTGAGGGCTTTATCTGAAGTAGTTCTTGCCCATGTTCCATCTACTTTACGGAGAGGTGGAATGTGCTGTATAGACCTTTTTTTCAATTTCCTAGTGGCTTTCCACAGCGAGTAGTCGGACGCTTCAGTGGGAAATAAATTCTCCAGATAATGTTGTATTGCTTAGTTTTTTAAGTTTTTTAGTAATTGTTTGAGTTCAGTTGCAGCCCTGTTTAGATTTTGTTTATCAATCGGCGCTCTAGTGGTTTGCCATCGGCGTCTCAGTCTCCTTTTTTCGGCAACTTTCTTTTTGACTAGAACTGGACAGTCGATGATTGGTTTTGTTTCTAGCTCACTCGGTGTAGCTTCCCAGGCAGATTCCTGTATAGTTTGAGTAATATGTTCGACTGCGTCTCTGAGTTTTTCTTCTGTTTGTAATGGTACGTCTAGTTGCAATGCTTCATTGACTCTAGTTTTAAAATAGTTCCAGTCGGTCTTTTTGTTGAGAAGTGACGGTGGTTTTTCTATATTCAGTACTTGTGTACCAAGGGTGATGAGAACAGGTGAATGGTCAGACGATAGGTCCAAGCAAGTTTTAGCTTGAAGGTAATTAATACTTATATTTTTAACAATGCAGAAATCCAGGAGGTCTGGCAGTTTGTCTGGGTCAGAGGGCCAGTAGGTTGGTTCGCCAGTAGTGAGAGGGCTTAGGTTGTTTGCGTTTATGGCTTTCAACAGTTCTCTTCCCTTCGTAGTTGTCACTTTTGCACCCCAGTACATATTCTTCGCATTAAAATCTCCCCCAGCAATGAAGCGATGTCCAAGGGTATTTAAGTAGTGGCTGTACTGATCTTGTTTGTTTGCGTGTCTCGGGGGGCAATAAACCGCTGACAGAGTTATCGGTCATAGCCAATCTTCAATTACGATAGTGGTGGCTTGGAGGTGTGGTTCAGGGTATTTATTTACTTCATGATGTTTTAGCGAAGATCTTATAATAATGGCAGTTCCTGCATGTGCAGTTCCATCAGGGTGTGGTGTGACATGTATGGAGTAATTGTGTATTTTTAAATAGCTTCGTGCAGTATAATGTGTTTCGGAGATTAGCATGACATCGATATGGTGTTGTTGAATAAATGTTGTAATTTCGGGTCCATGTTGTTGTAGGCCATTTGCGTTCCAGAGTGCGATCTTAAGAAATTGAGCCATTATGATAATTTTGTAACGAGAGTCGTTAGTATGTTTAAAATTGTTGACATTTGTTCCATAAGGCTTTTCATCATTTGTTTCAGTTCGGACATTTCATTAGATTGATTGGAGGGTGGTGCTTATGGCTGCTGCTGATTTGTATTTATGAGTTGTGCTTGGTGAGCTCGAGCACAATATAAAACTGTTAGAAATAACAAGATGCAAAAAAACGGCATATTTTCCCAATACTGCTAAATAATGGAATTTATTAGACCTGTATACTTTTAAACTAATTGTCTAAAGACCATTAGACTATTACAAGAAAGTGGTCGTTGTCATTTGGCAACGTGACATTGCAGAGCCATCTGTGTTAATTCGTTTGAATTCTTATTTTGAGCTCTTTCGTGTAGTATATAGTTTGCCGATATATTATGTTGTTGATGTTAGTAAATTCGCTATCTTTACAGTGATTGCAAAATCCCTGAAGAGATATGAAGCACTGTTTTAGTGAATCATGCAAAAGGACCAAAACTGATATACCTTCTGATCAAAAAGTACTCAGAATTTGTTATTTAAACAAACCGCACTTAGAATATTGTCAAAATCTTTTTTTTTGTACATTGTTGGTATAATTGCAAGTTGTTTACATGTCAGTTTTTAGCGCAATTTATCAGATAGTTTGTGCGTATTAGCTTTGTAAAAAAGTCGTTGTTTAGTGTATTCTTCCAATTTTACCATGTGAAATTTAGTTGAGCAAAAAGTCTGCCTGAAATTTTGTATTTATAACAAAATATGTGCAAAATCGTTGAAAATGTTAACGGTACTCTACGGAAACTCGACAATGTCGAAAACACAAACATGTGAGTGGTACAAAGAGTTTAAAGCGGGCCGTACTGTGGTTAATGATTGCCTCGTTCTGGTCGTCCATCCACCTCTGTGGCTGACAATCACATCGAAAAAGTTAAGACAATTGTGCTCAAAGATCGTCGTGTGAGTATCAAGGAGATAGCAGCTGATCTTGGTGTCTCGTTCGGATTGGCTCAGAGCGTTATGCACAATGTTTTGAGCTTGAGACAAGTTGAAGCATGGCTTGTGCCGAGAGCGCTGATTTTTTACAGATTACTGTCGCTAAAGAAATGCTTTCTTTGGGCCAAAATGTTATTGAGGGCATTATTACGGGTGACGAGACATGGGTCTACGAATATCACATCGAAACAAACCAATAATCATCGGAATGGGGCTTCTCAGACGAGCCAAAACTTAAAAAAACCACAAAGTCGGTCCACAACCAAGGTCTTGTTGACCGTTTTCTTTGATTGCTGTGTGGGGTCCACTCCGAACTTTTCCGCCAAGCCAAACAGTAAATAAGAAGTATTATGTGAGCGTACTAAAGCGCTTGAGGGAGAATGTGCGTCCAAGAGGCCGGAATTGTGGAGAAACAACTCGTGGTTTCTTCACCATGAAAGTGCACCGGCTCACACATCTCATCTTGTAAGCGACTATTTGACCAAAAACAACGTTAATACCGTTTCGAAAGCTTTGTATTCATCTGACATGACCCGGTGTGACTTTTTCCTGTTCCCACAACCCAAGTTACCACTTTGCGAAAAGCGTATTGAGTCGGTTGAGGCGATAAAGGAATTCACGGAAGGAGTTGAAGGCGATTTCAGAATCGGCCTATGAAACGTGTTTTGAAAATTGGAAGAAGCACTGGAATATGTGTATTGCTTGCGATGGAGATTACTTTGAAGAGAGTAAAATAAATATCGATGAATAATTGAATCATTTTCGTTTTATTGACAAATTCCGGATACTTTTTGATCAGAAGGTATAGGTAAAACGGCTGCAAAATATATGAGAAGTTGGCGGCGTTCGTTAAGAAGTGGGTAAAGTGATATTTAGAGAGTGGAAATGTAGACGATCATCAATAATGGGGGTGATTGTATGTGATTTTATACATTTGTGCAATAGCTCATATTGTATGCTTCAATAAAAGAAAAAATTATGTAGATTTTTATTTTTTCAGAATTACAATAGTCACTGTATTGTTGAACATATTGTAATATGCATTTTTGTTTTCTTCTTAACAGAGATCTGCTAATCTGGGAGGAAGTAGCTAGATAGTTGCTGAAGCTAGAGAGAACCCCGCGTCGAAATCTGACGTTTTAGAGGAGCCGCTTGAACGAGTTTGCCGAGCATCTCCCCTAACTGATAGGCAATCCCTTTGCCCGTGCTCGTGCACTTTAAATTCCACCGAAAGCATTGCAGCAATGCGAACTTCGCAAAACGCTGGCAGGAGTTAATTCAGGCGGGATCACGATCCGCGATATTCCGCTCTCCGCGGCGTTACAATCGTGTTGCACGCCATCACATCGATCGCTACCTGCACAAAACTACAAAGAACGCGGGCTGATCAATATCGGAGGCGAAAAACGAAGCAGTCGCGGCCGTGCCATCCAAGGATGCGCCGCGGGAGAATAGCAATTAGCCGATGACGAGCGCGGGCCCGCACAAAGGAACTCCGCTTCGATTACAATTGCAGATGGGTCGCAGAGCGGCCGGTCTAGCGGCTCTTATCTATGCCGGATGAGAGGATCATTATTGGAACGCCATCGGTAATCGCCGCGGCAATTCTGTTGCGTAACGACAGGCCGATCGCGTTTCTGCATTGCGTGAGCCTTCGCTGGCAGGACGAACTGAGGCAATGAGTTCTGTTTACACGGTTGCAAAACGGAAAGAAATTGAATCACGCGAAGATTTTCGGAAAAGTAAAAGTCCGCGGCAATTAGAGCAAGTAGAGCGGTAACAATGTGCACTAAGGAAGTGCGGCTCTCTTAAACGAGTGTTTTCACTTATTGTTGATTTATTGTAACGCTAATTGTACTACTAGTCTTATCACTTACAGTTGTTCATATTATTGCATGGGTATTACAACCACATAGTTTCCAGATGATTTTTAACATGGAACATTAAATGATTTTGAACAAGGATTTATAGTTTTATAAACGAATTTCTTGAAGCAATCGTCAGAGGAATAGAAACATTAATGTAGTAGAAGAGTATAGTTGTAGCTGCTTTTCTGTTGTAATTTAAGACAAATAAGGCATACTAATTTTAAAGACTTGCAATAAATGATCAACTAAGTATCTTAAATATGAGTGTTGAGGCATAAATCATGGCAACTATTTTTTCTTCTAAGGTAATGGATAGTATCAGAAAAAAAAATGTTTTGAGAAAACCGTGCATTCATAGTGTGTGTCCACAACACGGTATGGCTCTGTGATGTTCTGTAGTTGCACAGAGAACAATGTTAATTCAGTTCTCAGTCCACCGCCGTGCGAAAATACATGGGCTACAAAATATTTTTGCGAATTGGCTACCTTGCGTGTGCTAGATGCGATTTAACGTTTGCAACATACAGTTTGACATTTTTGACGGCATATGTACCCGGACGCTATTTGTTGTTTCCATTAAGTTGAAAATTTCCTCTCGGGCAAAAAATGGAATTAACTCGTAAACATTTTGTGCGATGATTTTCTTTACGTGAGTTTGACATGGATTATCTCAACAACAGTGCGTCGATCAACTCACTTTGATTTTTGGCGATAAAGCCTCACATATGTCGTTGGTTCAATGAATTCAATCGTGCTGGTAGTTTGCTGACGGGTGAATATAAAGACCTGCTAAAGCAGGGTGTGGTGCCACCAAACATCGATGCCGTACGCGAACTGATAAAACAAGATCGTTATGTAACTTATCATGAAAATTTAACCTTGAAGAAGCTGTGCGCGTGTTAGATCCCGCATAAGTTAGCTAAAAAATGCTCGTGTCAATAGTTCGAAAGAAATGCTCAAGAAATACGACCATGGCACTTCAAAAATCGTCATCGTCATAGATGTAGGGGTATGAGCCCGAAAGTAAACAGTAGTCGACTGTATGGGTGTTCCAAGATGAACCAAACTCAACAAAAGTCGTTTGCAAGTGGTTGCCTGTTTTTTTTTTTAGAAAATCTGGACAAGTCGCAACCATAATTTTAGAAGATAGTTAATTTTGAATGATGCATAATCATTTGTTTGCCAGAAGTTTTCGGTAAAATAAGAAAAGTCAACGCGCGTCGACGGATCATTCTCCATCATGGCAATGCGAGCTCACACACAGAAACGTAAACAACTGCTTTTCGAGCACTCAAAACGTCGACATGATGGGATTATTCGTACAGTTCTTATATGATCCCCATCAATTTCTTTTTGTTCGCACACGGGAAGAACAAACCACGCGGACAACAATTTTCGATGCTGGAAGAGGCGGTTGACGCGTTTAAAACCCACCTTACGGAGATACCTGATTCGTTATGGAAAAAAGCTATGAAAATTGGTCTCAGAGTATGCACCAATATATTGGCCATTAGAAAATGTTTTATACAATAATAAAACGGTTTCCAACATTAATTTTTGTTAGTTTTTACAATAGATATCGTGCAGCCCACGTACGAGCGCGATTTTAAATATAAAAATAGAAGAACAAGAAATTGACCCGTTGCCTGGTTGCTATTTTCTTTGCATTCTCGCTGAAATTTTGCAACTATTTTTAATCTTTGAAAAAAATAGTTATCATGACTTATTGCCTTAGTACATTTCAACATAATTTTATTAAAACATGTTTTGTGTACTTGACGCTTTTACATTTGGTTAATATGATAATAGATAAGAAAATGAATAATTTTAAATCATTTTAAAACTTGAACATAACTAATACTAATTTGTGTTGCAATATATTTTATAAATAAATATATTCTAAGCTTAAGGTCTTTACGCTTCCTTGACAAGTTGTTTTCAGTTTGTTATCTGTCTGTTTATCTAAAATCAGTTGAAGGTCTTCTATTATTTATTAATTTAATATATTATTTAAAAGTTCTCCTTTTTGCGTAAAAGAAGTTTTTATTCAACAAACACCTTGTTAATAGGTGTATAAATAAGTTCTCAGCATTTTTCTGCAAAATTAAAGTTTTATTTAAAAACAAACAAAAAAGCTGAAGTATCAAAGTATTCTCCATTGGCATCGATGACCTTTTGCCATCTTTCGGGTAGCTTGCGAATTACCTGGTGATAGAAGCTCACCGGCTTCGAGACGATAAAGTTAACGATGCATTTTCGGACTTCTTCTTCTGTTTTGAAGTGCGTATCAGCCAAGTGATGCTGTAGCGACCGGAATAAATGATAATCGGAAGGGGCCATGTCTGGGCTATACGCCGCATGTGGGAGAAGTTCCCAGCCTAGCGTGTCTGCAGCTCATCCGTGTCAAATGTTTGAGGGCGTCCAGCGCGTGGTTGATCTTCAAGACTAAACTCTCCTCCGCGAAATCTTTGATACCACTTTTTGCACGTTGCATGACTTACAGCATTCTCACCATATGCAGCACAAATCATTTCGGTGGCTTCAGCAGCGTTTTTCTTAAGATGAAACGCGAAGTGGATAGAAAATCGAATATGCTCTTTTGTGATTGTCATCGTGAACACAGCTGATTATTAAGGTTATGTGCATCAAACGACATTTTAAAAACGCATTGCTTTAAAACCGCAAGAGGGCGGACTAATACGTTACGTGTAAACGGTGATTTGCGTCCTGTGAAATCTAAAGCTGAGAAATTATTTATACACCTGTAAGTTATAAGTTTCTCTGATCTTTCTGGTAATTTATAGACTCCGCTTTGAATAAACGAGTCGTCTTTTAAAGTGATCCACTAAGAGACAATTTTGAATTTTGGACAACTTATATATGGACAACAAATATAAGCTGAAGTGCCGTTTTGCAAGTCCTTCAACATATTTGTGACCTGTTCCCTAACATATGACCGAAAGTATTTCTATTGAAAGACAACTTTGTTATGTCTTTATTGATGTTGGTAAAGGTTGCTAATGATCGTTTAATTTGATTGGTGCTCCCATGGGTTCCCCACTTTTACCTGTCATCTAACCTTTTATGACCGATTTCGAAACAAAAGCCCTCACTTCCTTTCACCTTAAACCTACCTGCTGGATACAATATGTCAATGACACTTTTGTTATCTGGCCTCATGGACATATAACCTTCCAAAATTCCTTTCCCACCTCAGCCAAATCCATACCTATATCAAATGTACCATGGAAACCAAACATAATAATTCCCTTTCCGTCGTAGATACTCTTATAAAAAGAAATTCTTCTAATTACAGCTTTCATTACGGGGTCTATAGAAAACCCACTAAGACTAACCGCTGTCTTAATGCCAAATCCCATCACCACTCTGCCCAAATTTATTTAGTTGCAATATCCCTCATTACCAGATCCATCAGATTTTCCGGTACAAAAAACCGCTAAACAGAAATTAAAACCGTTACCACAACTTTACTGAAAAGTGGGTATTCTAACAAATTAACTAATATAATTAATATACATATATATATATATATATATATATATATATATATATATATATATATATATATATATATATATATATATATATATATATATATATATATATATATATATATATATAAACATTAATTCCCAATCCAAAAACCCTCTTGACTAACAAAAAGCATTCCTACTTTATGTGAGAGACATCACTGATAAAATAAGCCGCATACTTATGAGACAAAACATACGCAGTGTCTTTACGGTCAATAAATAAATAAATATCGGGGCTTATTTACTCAGCAAAGGATCACTGCCCCAATAATCCAAAAGAAGTTGATAAAATACCTTGTAGAGACTGCCAAAGGTCCTATATAGATCAAACAAATCGGCAAATATCCAGCCGAATATATGAGCATTTTCTGGTCGTACCAAAAGGTGATAATGGTTCGGCACTTGTTAAACATAACAAAGAAACAGAAAATTAATTTTTTGGAGGCTAAAACCATTGCTTCTATTTTCCATTTTACTGGCAGGATAGTACGTGAGGCAAGTAAAATCGAAAAACATTCACAATACCTGAAGACAAGAGATGATAGTCAACCTTTACTCGTCATATAGAAATCTCTTATTAATCCCCACTTTCAATTACCTAATATCCCTAAACCAACAAACTATCCCCAACTCAATACATCTCTCGCCAAACTTTCACTTCTAGCCCTATAAATGGCAAAGCAGGACACACGAAAGGTCAGTCTTACTTAAAGACTCGTAGCTTTCCTTGGGGAGTAGGCAGATGGAGACCTCGAGTGAAGAGCCTGAAAATGGCATCAAAGCCGATGCCGAAACGTCGAGAATTATCTCAAATAAGACGCGGTTCAATTCGTAAACAAATTTTTTCAATATATCCGTGACTATTCCTACATCATACGTTGTTTTGCCGTATGCCATTGGAACTATATTTCTTTGTTAGTTAAAATATTTTTAAAATTTAAAGTCTTGTGTTATATATACTATTGTATATAACATTCTTTAGTTAAAATGTAGATAGATGTCGTTAATTTCTAACAAGACAGGTTTCCAAAGTCCAAAAAGAAACAAAAATTTAAACGATCACAATACCACAAGTAGAAATACGGCTTGTGCATCGAAAACAAGCAGATGTATTGGAAGCCTCTATACCTGCCCTCTCGCAGTGACAAAACTACAGCCTTGTTAAGGCCAAGCGTATTTATTTACCAACGTTAACTTTAAATTTTAAATTTTGCACTTATGCAGCCGCTTTGTGTGTATAAGTGTGCAAGTGTACAATTAAACATTCGCTATTAACGCGTGGTCACTGGATCAACCTATGATTCTGGTGACCCTTAATCAACTATTTAAAAATCTTCTATATCGTAAACTAATTGGTAAACGATTAATTATTCCATAAACAGAGAAAAATAAATTACAGGCAGCCGACAAAAACAAATGCAGCTTTTGGATATCCAGCTAATCAAATAGGTAATCCAACCAGCAATTATAGTTTCTACTCAACTCCTTATCCATCACAATATTAATATAAAAATCTGGTGTGAACATCACAGGACTTTCCTTATCCTATTATTTGGGTAATTCTGGCAAAAATCCTGGGTTTAAATTTTTTTTCGAGTTCCTATTTTACCAACTTTTACTTTAAATTCATGTTTATCTCGTGATAACAAATCATTTTTATTCTCATGAATTTTTTGTATCTTCAACCGTTTAGATTCGCGATCGCTTTGCGACCGATTTTGCGACCTTGTGACCAAACAGCTCGGCCGATTTTTACCAAAAGCTTCGCACTGCGTCCCCTACATACAAGTAACTTGTATACCAAATTTCAAGTCTCTAGCTCTTACGGTTCTCGAGATATCCTGTTTACTGACAGACCGACACACACACACGAACTTGGTGTCCTGAGGCTATAATTCGTCCAGAAATGTGAAAAACTGCGTAGGTCAAATTTCCGCCGATTACATTACTTTCCTTATTACAGGTTAAGGAAAGTAAAATGTAATTCATGTACCACCACATTTTTAACCTAGTCACTAACCCCTCAATTAATTAAAGACACAATAGAAAAGATACAAAAATCAGTGCATGAATGGCAAGTAGTAAAGAAAGGAAAACCCGGTCATTTAAAAATCTTTCAATTGAAGTAAACCAGCCACCGATATTAAATTCTAATAGATAATGATGTATCAGCCAATAATGATATTTAAACTAGCAACACTAACGAAATTGTTAAGGAATCTAAATCATCGCTAACATTTATTTACGGTGTAACTAATATTAAAGGTATGGTAGATAATCTTTCACTGGTTACCGAAGAAGAAACATATTACTGCAGTGCACTGGCAAACAATGCAAAGTCAACGTCCATAATTTGGAAACATATAGAAAGCTAATAAATTATTTAAGAAACCAGAACATAATTTATCATACGTACCAGATAAAGCAAGATAGAGCTTACAGAATCGTAATTAGAAATTTACATCACTCGATTGCAGCTGATGAAATAAAAAACACTAACTGCAGCAGAACATGAAGTCCGTAACCAAAGATAAATGATCATAAAATCTATAAATTAAAATTTGTATGTGGAACCTAAATAACAGTAAAATCTCTGGAAAAAAATATGTCAGAATTATAGACATTCCAAAACTTACTGCTGTTCGCTTGTATAAAATATGGACAACAACACAATTGTTCTACATGGCAAAACAAGGCAAACCGTGAAGATGACCATCTGGCCAGCTACAAAGGCTGTAAAGTCTATCACTAACGAAACGGATGTAAAATCCGGAAAGGCAACTTTCAAAAGCAAAGCAAGTCATGTATGTAACCTTCTAACCCCTATATTTTAGTTTCAATTAAAGTTACAGACCTGAAAGGTATCTACTGACCAAATATGAAGTGAATCGGTCAAGTAGTTCCGGAGATACCATGTCGACAGACGCCTTATACACCTTATAAACTTTCGAAAGTTAATAAACACTAACCATAGCTAAATACACAAAAATTTAAAAATAGAACGCAAATGGTCTTACTAATCATAAACTTCAGTTAGTAACAATGCGACACACTTTACTAAGAAAACAAAACTCCAATTCCAAAACTATGCAATATACCATACCTGCCATCCCGATGGGATTCCTCATGGGAGTTCAGTTCTTATTCGTAATGAGATTTCACACTTTGAATTGCCAAAGTATTATGCACCACTACCGTAAGAAGTACAGCCCTATCTTTGTCATTTGCTGTTACTGTCATCCAGTGTCCTTTACAACACAACAATATAAAAACTACTTCCAAATATAAAATCAAACATTTATTGCTGGAGATGTCTGGGATACGAAGAACACTTACTGGGAACCCCGAATAACTCCTACTAAAGTACGTAAGCTATTATGCTCAATAAGAGAAAACCAATACATACATTTCTTTACAGGTGAACCTACCTTTCGCCAAAATTCCACATTTACTCGACTTTTTTGTAGTTGCGGGTTTCTCTCCACATTACTTTCTTGTTGAAGAAAACTATGACTTGTCAACGGACTACACATCGGTCATACTCATTTAGTACTGAAGTGATAAACCAGCCCTTAAATCCTAGATAAACTAGTAATTTAACTAACTGGAAGAAGTTTTAAAGTTATGTGGAGGAAAACATTAATCTCAAGCTCCGCATTAAAGAAGCACACGAACTAGACGTAGACCAAATTCGCACAGCTTATCCGAAACGCTGCTTGATTTTCAACCACTGGTTAACAGGAAGAAAATCTCAATTAACAATGGAAAACAAGCTGCTACTATACAAGGTTATTTTGAAGCAATATGGATATACGGGATACAGTTGTGGGGCCCTGCAAGTAATTCCAACGTGGAAATCTTGCAGCGCTTCCAGAACAAAATTCTACGAACAATAGTTAATTCCCCCTGCTACTTTCCTAACGACACAATATCGAGAGATCTACAAATTTCTTCAACTCAGGAAAAAGTTAAACGGTTTAGTGTAAATTAAACGATTTAAACCAAATGACTTAGTAAATAAGTTTAATTAAGATTAATATAAATTAAATTTATTATATTTGCTGTACTATGTCTTTATTAAGATATATATATATATATATATATATATATATATATATATATATATAAAATAATTTTTAAATATTCTATATCAGTGTCACGGCCGATAAAACCTTTTATTTTTACTGAAGTGAGATCTGATATAAAAGCACCAGTCTATAACCTAATAACAAAACATAAGTAAGAAATTAGTTAGGAAACCTATTTTTTTATTACTTACCATTCTATTGTATATAGCAGTTAATAAAACAATATTAACTCTATATACAATCAAATGTTTACCATAAATTATAGGCCAATTAGCTTATTGCCACTACTTGGCAAACTTTTTGAAAAACTCCTACTGGAAAGACTGAAAGCAGATATTGATACGATTATACTGATACCTAACCATTCATTTGGATTTTGTAAAAGGCACTGCACTATTCAACAACCCCGAAAAAAGCTTCTGCATTGCAACGTTCCTAGATGTGAAATAGGCTTTCGATAGTGTAGCGCATTGATCTGTTATACAAACTGAAGAACATACTCCCGAATATCTATTATTTGCTGATAAAGCCTTATTTAACTCATTGTTATTTTATTGAAAATCAACGGACAAATTTCAGCACTAATAAAATCAGGGATTTCACAGGGCAGTGTCCTAGGAAGTTCGCTTTATCTCCTCTATACATCTGACATGTCAACTTCGACATTCGCCGACGATGTTGCGGTATTATCTATTCACAATGGTGCCTTTGTCGCACCTGAAAATACACTTAAACAAGCTAAGTGCAAGGATTCATGTATGGCGAATTGCTATAAACGAGAGTAAGTCAGTTCAAGTAACATTCACTACGAGATCTACTATCCCAGTTAATGAAGTATCCAAGTATCTCGGACTTCATCTCGATCGACGGCATTGACATCTCAAAAAAAAGAATGCAGATTGACCTCAAGTTTAAACAGATGTATTAGCTCCTAGGGCCAAAATCAATACTCGCACTGGAAAACAGAGTATTGCTGTATAAAACAATCTTTAAGCCTATTTGGACTTAAGGTATCCAGCTGTGGGGATGTACCAAGAATAGACATACCATAATACGAGCCTAATCTAAAATCCTTAGAGCTCTAGCTAACACCCTGGTATGTTAATAATCAGACTATACATGATGACCTTAATGTACCATTTATGAAAGAAGAAATAGAATAACTAAGCATAAAAAGAACCTCGTAAATCAGTTGATTGAACTACTACCGACAAAAAGTCTCAAGAAGCAGTGGCCTTTTGTTTTGAGCTGAAATGAACTTCAAGTCCGTCCACACAACTCCAGGGGTATCATCTATAGATGAGGACATGACAACATGCACAGTCCATTTACTACATACTCATTACTATATTATGGAGTAAACTATAATGTAACTGTATAAATAAAAACAAAATACCACAAGTAGCACGCTAACATGTAATTTAGTAATTCTCGTTTTTTCTTCACTAATTAAGATTTTTTTTAGTATTTTGTTGTTACAACATTTACATCTAGTCCCAGTGGTTTTTATTATTCTGTGACTAAAACTAAAATATTATAGCAATTAAAAAAAAGACATAAGTAAGATTCTGTATTTTCAAAAATTCATAAAAACATAAAGTGTATGTAAATCGATTATACATAAATAATTTGTACCTGTCATAATTATACCTTTAATCAGTAATATAATTTATGCTCTTCTAAATCAGACATAATACTAACATGACCAAGCACTTGTTTTTTTACAATATTTTAATATTTATTTTATTGTTTTCTAATTTTTTAAATTACCTGGCAGTTCTACTTCCTTTCTACGAAACCGATAAACTGTTCTATAAACGTTATTTCTAAGAATGGTGTAAAACATACTGCTTGCTTCTTATAAAAATTATTAGAAGTATGTGCGCACGTGCGCGGGAGTTTGTAAATAAATTATTTTAAGACATATTCTTTTCATTTTTATAATGTTATTAAATATTTAACACAATTTTAAAATACAGTAGATACATTGTAATATTCTGACTTCTAATAACCTTGAACATTTATTTATTAACATGTAATAAATTTACACTTATCTTTATGATTTACTTCTAACTACAGTAATTGTTTCACCTATAGTAGTACACAGCAAAGTAGGCTTTTTATTATAACTAGCTTTAGTATGCCATCAATAAACATTTTTACATGCAAGCTATATAAAATAATGGTCCAATTTCAGATGCAAATAGCTTTTATATTATAATAAACAATGTTGTAACACCCAAGAAAAATCTAAAAATAAATTTGGTTGTCTTGTTCTATAGTTATTCTCAGCGAATTTCATACATAACACGTAAGCCATCCATACAAAAATCGAGGTATTTAAAAAATGTTGATCAAAGAGTACGACAGCTCACGATCAGAACGAATAGAAGGAATGATGTTTTTTATGTGAATGAAATACACATTTGTAGAAAGATACAAGGATTTTTATTTGTAATAACTAGTTTTTTAAGTATAAAGGGGTAAAAATTGTAAGAACTGCTGACTGCCTTATATTTACGATGACTGTATCTGCTCCAGCTCTTTTATTATGGAATGCTTTTCGCGATACCTAAGTTATGTAGCCACATCTGTGTGCTTCAATATTCTTAATGTTGTATTTAAATATAAGTATACCTCTAAATTGCACCTTACAAGTCAAAGAATTTGCTCAGTTCTAAATTCAGAAAGCAAAAATAAAAAATTTGAAAATTAAAATCTAAACTAAACAGTATGCTAAGGAATATTTCTAGTCTAAAAATATTAACTCAATTTGCGTTGCGTAATAAAAAATGTTGATTTGAAAGCAACGAATAGGTATTTTAGATCACATAATAGCAATATGCGAAACATAAAAGTAGAAATTGAAAGGTGCGCTAGTGCAGAATTGCGTATGAAAATGTTTTTATAAGATTATTAATTTTTCTATACTTTGCAATAAAAAAACCATTAATACATAATTAAAACTTTCTTGGTAAATTTAATACTTGTTTATGTGTCATATATTTAATTAATTTACTTAACCACAATAGGACCTAAAAATCTGAACATTATAAGGTTCGCAAGTGTAATTCCTGAAATTTATAAAAAACTAAAAAAATATTATTTCTTAACATTAAACATTATAACCTGCTTTTTATTTCTCTACAGTACTATAGTAAACACTGAGGCATTTCTTCCAATGTTCCATTAAATTAAATATTTTCTACTGCCCAAGAGTGCCATTTTATAAACCTCGATTAAACGATCTTCCATTATCAAACTTCAAGCAACAATAGCCTCTGGAATAACATGAAGTCCCGTTTAATCGGTTTAGAATTTATTGCATTCTGCACATACAATAAAACTTTTTTTGCTAATAACACAATTTTTGGTTGTTATTGCCTACATTGACGTAGTCTATTCTTTTTGCATAATTTTCAACAGATTATTTTTAATTTTTGATTTAACCACACTAGCATCAACTTGTAAGTTTATTTTATTTATTTTAAATGTGCAGTCGTTCCAGTAAAGAGCACAATGTACGTAATATAACGAATAAGTCATATTGCCTTAATCTTTGTAGATCTAGAGCCTTACAAAAATAACCCTAAGACACATGAAATCTTTACTGAATAAGGGAAAAACTAACATAATTCAGTGTACTTTATGAAAATTATATGAACGCTGTAAAACACTATAGAAAACCATAATTTTGCATGAAATGTGATCCTGATCCTAATACAATGATATGTATCGAGTCAAAAAACAGGTTTACTTGTACTATGCGATAGCTTCCATGCAACCAATTAGGATGCTTAATATAGCAGCAACTTTAACCTGTAAGAGAACATACTAATACTACAACTCGAATGCAAGTGCATGAACTGCAAGAACAGCTGCAATCATACCAAATGAAATAAACCAACCCCCATTAAGCTATGCCGTAGCTGCTGCAAGGCAACAGTCTAGTACAATACCAAACACATACAGCATTTAAATAATAACACCAAAGCTTTTTAATTCTCAACCTACTTACATAACAAACAAAATTTCTTAATAAACTTATAAACTAATACTTACTACAAGGAACGCAAACGAACCTCCTGGAAATACAAGCATTTTTCAATACCATAAAAATTGGTATACTTCTAATGTCCGAAGCACACTTTACAAACTACAATTCGGTATTCTTAATTATACAACCAACTATACAACAGATACAAATTATAAATCTCAAAATTAAAGATCATGTTGGAGAGATGATAGTATCAGCGCTATACTGTCTACCTGGACATGCAATAACACGAAATCAGTTTGAGGTCTTTTTTGGGACATTAGGAAACAAATATAATGCAGGTAGTGTTTTCATTCTAAACACCCCTCATGAGGTTCTAGACTATTGAATCTAAAGGAACGAAAGCTGCATAAAACTATCATTGACACTCACTTTAATGGAGTAGCTAGAGGTAATCTTACCTACTGGACAAATAACCTGAATACGTTACCAGATGTTTTAGGTTTCTTTGTTGCAAAAAACTACTCACTAAATTATATGAACGGCAACTTATTTCTAGGCAAGACAGTGATTACGCCTTATAGCAAGCAGCCAGGAAACTAAAGCAACCTATTACTCGTATTCCTTCCATTTGCAAAATTGATGGCATTTGAACCCACAGAGATGAAGGAAAAATAAATGTATTTGTTGAACACGTAGGTACTACTTTCCTACTACGTGAAACAAGAACTCCTCTTGATGATTACGTAATTCTTAAATTTCTTGAAGCACGATTTCAATTCGGTCTGTCTTTCAAGCCTCATATATTCAATGAAATACAAAATAAAAATAAATGCCTCAACATCCGAAGAACGCCAAGCTACGACTTTATCACAGCCAAGTTGTTTTGCCAACTGTTAAAGAAAGCCTTAGTATCTATGGAACAAATATTTCATATTATAACAACTCAATTCTTCTTCATTTACTGGAAATTTGAAAAGTTACTATTATACAAAAGCTGGGCAAACCAGTAATTATTGCTATTGCCAGTATTTTCTAAGATATTTGAAGGAATGCTATTAAGATGTGTCAGTCCTATTCTAGAAAAATTGTTTAATCCCTCCACATAATTCAGTTTTCGTCAAAAATACTCAACCTTGGAACGAGTGCGTAGAGAATATTTTGAAGAAGAACCTGTGTACTCAGTTAAGTTTCTGGACATAAGTCAAGCTTTTAATCGTGTCTGGTTTCCTTCCTGATTATGAAAAATTAAGAAAAGTCTTCCTTATAGATACTTTCTATTTTTTAACTCGTGTTTATAAAACATATATTTTTAAGTCAAACTAAACAACAAAGCTTTTCAATCCATTCTGTTACAGCTGGTGTATTTTAAGCCAGCATCCATATTACGCCAACCATTTATGGCAGATCTACTTGTCAAAGACAAGTGTATGGTACAATAGCTACCTTTATGAATGACACAGCAATGCTATCCTTTTACAACTATCTACTCTAAGTTAACAACAAGTTTTCAGAATGTATTAGATGCTTTAAAGAGGGCCCTATAACATTCACCATTCGAAAAATTAACCCACATCTAGTAACCTTAAATAGAAATCCCTTACCTTACAAAGAAGATATTAAATACTCGGAAGACTAATATAAAAACTAAAGAGAAAGAATTAGGCATCCTTATGAAAAAGAATGGGCGTACAAGACCTAGTTTTGGGGGTACGCTAAATAATCTATGTTCGTAGAAATGCTTCAACGCTCTCAAAGTAAAACACTCCACAATATCAAATGCCGAATGTTATGTGAATAACCGCATATTACACATTGACTTAAAAATCACGTGGGTTAAAGACGTAATCCAAGACTTCTGCAGCAGATGCAAGACCCGGATGAGTGACCACCCCAGCGTATTGGTAATATACTTGATAAGCAAAGTGAATGTAACAAGAAGCTTAAAACTATTGTCCTATCAGTCATTTAAAAAGAATCCATCAGCCTTAGAGATATTCCGTTGGCTTTTACAGTTATTTTCTCAAATCGTTACGAATCATTTACACCTTTTGTGGCACACTTTTTCGACAAGTCTATTAAACGTTGAAACGCACACGACGGTTACTTAAGTAAGGTAGAAATTAAAATGCATTTCGAATTTTGAGTTTGATGTAAATTGTTAAATTCTAGTTAATTAGTGTACACAATAATAAGAAATGCTTTGTTTATTGTCGAGACTATTATATTAAACCGTAACAGTGAGCCGTTAATATTACAATAATTTAAATTGCAGATGCTTTCTATTACTGCATAGTATAACAAAGGTATCAATAACTAATAACTAATTACTTTAAGATGAATTATTATAGTGTATTAATTTAATGTTTTATATTTGCTATTTTCGCTAAGCTTTAAAAATTATTAGAAGGAAAAATTACAGCATTTGCCACGAATATCTTAAATAGAATTTTGGATAGTAAAAATGTAATAAAAATATTCTGGAAAATTAATTTAGTGTTGTAATCTCATATTGACTTTCCATTTTGATCTGTTAGAAATGTTTTATTCGTTTTTTTGGTAACGCCTTTGGTATGTTTTATTTTTCGGTGGAAATTTATGGAGTCGCGTTTCCTTTCTAACTATTGTATCTCAGCTGCACCTTTGATCTTATTTTTGATTAGTTTGTTTAGTTCTTTATATTTATTGTCATTGAAATTTTTTTGCCTTCGTCTAGCTGACATTAAATCTAATATGTCGCCATCCATTATTTTTTATTCGACCTGATCTTTCTTATTAAATTGTTGTTGGTTGTTAATGTTACAGTACTTTTTATAGTCATTCGTTTTCTCCTGTTACTTTTGTGTATCCGTCATCTTATTATTGATTTCCATTTTAACTTTATTCTTGATCTCTTTATCTTTTAATTTGTTTATTTCTGGTCTGTTGTGCACTTCTTGTCCTTCTGGTTTTCTCTTTAATTGTAATTTTAATTTAAAAAGTAATAGAGTATAGCCTGAGGAGATATCAGCCCCTGGGTATGTTTTGGCTAAAATTATGCAGGTTTAAAATCTAGTATTGATCATTATGAAGTCAATTTGGTTTCTAACTATTTTTTCTTCTTTGTCGTTTAGTGTTTACTATGTGTACAGGCATCTAGCGGGTAGTTTGAAGAATGCGTCCATGGTTTCCAACTATAATTTTATCATCATTTTGACTTATCTGTGTGTTAGGATCACCCAAAATTAGTGTTATTTTTTGACTCTTAGTATTTTTTAGTGTTGAGATCTTTATATAATTTTTTACTCCATCTTTACATCTTTCTGTTGTTGGTCCATAAGCAACTATTATGTTTAATTTAAATGCTATCGTATTTATTTTTATCATTGCTATTTTGCCTGATATAGAGAGAGATCCTAATATACTACCGAAGAAGCTAAACTTATTTTGTATTATTATTGCTGCTCCATTTCGGTGATGCGTGCTGTCTTCTTTGTACGTTTCAAGTGCCAATCATGAAATGTCGTGTCTTTAAATTGGCTTTTCCTTTCTTAGCTTTATTTAAAGCCGCCCTCCCTCCGGCGATCTAAATAGTAGACTAGAGACTCCAAGACATTTTACCTTAAACTTTGCCATGGTTATTGTTCTAGGAATATCCAGTTAGAATCTTAAATGCATTCCTATGCCGTGGATATTCTGTTGATTCATACCTCTTTAGGATCAATTTATCACTGCAAGGAGAAAAGACTTCCCTTAACTGTGACTATTGGCGAATTATAGGGGGATCGCTTATACCGGCGATCACTCGGTCTGCTTGATTGATGCAACTGATGGACTATTACCAAAACAGAAGTGATCCCAGCAATACGGTGCATTAAAAATAAAAACGCTCCTGGCCCCGATGCGCCTACAATGAAATAATAAAGCTAATAAAGGAAGAGCACCTAAAACCCATGACTGATTTATTCAATCAAATATGTAAGACAGGAGACATACCACAAGACTGTCTAATCTTCATCTTTATACCTATTCCCAAAAACAACAAAGCCGATAAATGCAAAGAACACAGATTGATGAGTCTGATGAGTAACGTACTTAACATTTTCTTGAAGGTCATACGTAAAAGAATATATAGAAAAATAGAAAAACATATTAGCAATGTATAATTCGGATTTAGGTGCGGATTGGGCACGAAAGAATCACTATTTAGCCTACAGGTTTTAATAGAGAGAGCTCGTGACCTAAATAGTGACGTACATGCATATTTTATAAATTTCGCTAAAGCTTTTGATACAGTTAGACATCAGAAAATTATAACAATTTCAGAAAAAATGGCATTGACAAAGGAAAAAGACGAATCATAACGAACTTATATTGGAACCAGAATTAAACAATTAGAACAGAGAAATTAACACTATCACAGAACAATATACAAAGAGGGGTAAGACAAGTGTATATTGTCACCCTTACTATTTAATATATATTCCGAAAAGCCTTGGAAGGACTAGACGTAAGCATAACAATAAACGGAGTGACCATAAATAATATCCCTTTATGTCGACAATTGTAGACAAAAAAGAAATGAATGGGTGCAGAAAAAGATGGAAGAAATAGAGGGTAATTACAAAAATAACAATACAAAAGAGTTTTATAAACAAATGAAGAGGCAAAACAAGAGGAAGACATGTAAAAACAGAGGACTCAGGAATGAAGCAGGTAAAATTGAATATGATATAAACAAGAGAAAAGATATATGGAGGGAGCATTTCCAAAAATTGCTATATGAAGTAAAAGAAGAAAGTTACCAGGACAAACAGGAAAAAGAAGGAGGACAGACAGTTGAAGAAGAAGAAGAAGAAACAGTAGAAGAACCAACCCTATAGGAAACTATGGAAGCGATAAAAAAAATCAAAAACGGAAAGACGCCAGGAAGCGATGAAATAAATGGAGAGCTGCTGAAATATGGTGGTGAAAAAATACAAGGAAAAATACACAGTCTGATAAGGGAGATATGGAGAAAGGAAAAGATGCCGACGGAATGGGAAATGGGGATAATTATAACTATACCAAAAAAGGAGACCCCAACAGTGCAACAACCACAGAGGAATAACTCTATTAAACACGACTTACAAAGTATTCACCTCAATAATACAGGGTAAGCTGAAGAGTTATGCAGAAAAGAACTAGGGGACTATCAAATGGGATTTAGGCCAGGAGATCTACCATCGATGCACTACACGTAATGTTCCAAATACTGGAGAAATGTTACGAATACGATATAGAAATCCATATGGTATTTATCGATTACAGACAGGCCTTTGATAATATCAAGAGAGGGAAATTAATACAAGTATTAAGGAATATGGGGATCCCGAGAAAACTGAGAAGCTGCATAAAAATGACAATGAGAAATTCCAAAGCTAAAGTGAAAACAGAAGATGGACATACGGAAACATTCAAAATCAATAAAGGAGTGAGACAAGGAGATGCATTGTCGGCAACATTGTTTAACTTGATGATTGAAGAGGCAATAAGAAAAGTAAACGTACAAGGGTGCATAAAAAACAAGGAAGCACAAATTTTAGCATATGCTGATGACGTAGTTATTATCTCAAGAACACCAAAGAAGCTAACGGAAATAGTGAAGAAGCTATGCAAAGAATCAAAGGAGATAGGGCTTGAAATAAATGAAAGCAAAACGAAATACATGCAATGCAAGAGAGGAAAAAATGATATAAGGGCAACAGTCAAGTTTGAAAACTATCAAATTGAAAAAGTAAAGGCATTCAACTATCTGGGAACTCAAATAACACAAAACAACGAGAGAAAAGAAGAAATACAGGAAAGAATACAAAAGGATACAGAGCTTTCTATGCTAATCGGGAAATGCTAAAATCTAAAAAGCTAAAGTTGCAAACGAAAATAACAATCTATAAAACACTCATTAGGCCAATAGTGTTGTATGCTGCAGAAGTAATGTGTCCACACAGACAGAAAAAGAAAAGTTAAGAATCTTCGAGAGGAAAGTGTTAAGGTCGATAACAGGACTCAAAAACATAGGAGACGGATAAAACGACAATATATGAATCACGAACTTAGGGAAATATTGAAAGGAGAGGATATAGTGAAAGTGATGGCAGCACAGAGGATTAAATTGATGGGACACATAATGAGAAAAAGAGATCAAAGCATAGCTAAAGAAATAACAACATGGAAACCTGAGACAAATACACCAAGGGGGAGACCAAAGATGAGGTGGTGCGATGAAGTTACTGAAGACTTAAAAAAGATGGATATCAAGGACTGGAAGAAGAAAACAAGTAATAGAGTAGAATGGAGAAGAATAGTAGAAAAAGCGAAAACACACCAGAGACTATAAGAAGTTAAGCGTACGAAGCAAAAAGGGGACTAATCCACCCCACGAAATGGATTAGTAAACTTCGGAAAGAAGTGGCTATATTCTTATAGAATGGAAAGCCTTATTATTATATTATGTCGACAATTCTATCGTACTAGCGATGAGCCCTGAAAATCTGCAGATGCTGATAGACCGAATGGTAACAGTCAGGAAAGAATATGGAGTGGAACCAAGAAATCAAAAATTTTGATATTAGCAAACAGAACAATAATGCTGACTTCTTTATCGAAGATAAAACCCTACAGCGGGTCAAAAACAAGAATTGTCTCGGTTTTTATCTAAATAAAAACTGGGACCGCTCAAAGAAAATTAAAATCAAGACAAAAAATCAAGGAACGCATTCAATCGCTCGAAAAAACATTATGCAGTCTCTCATACCTTAGACGCATAATGAAAAATAAGAAATACGAATTTTTTGAATTAATATTACAAGGGAAAATCGTTAAAATCTTTATTAAATAAAATATTTCCTAAAACAAAAGTTTGCAAAATGGGAGTTCTGTTGTATATTAGTTTTATTAAAACAATTTGGTTATTAACAATTTTTTTTGCAAGGAATTTCACTCTGTCTGTTAATTGTTCGCACCTCCACTTTAGAATACGTCTTATCCACTTTCTTTGCATGCCACAATCGAATTTGTGGATTCAGGTTAATATCAGTTTACGAAGGATACTTTTTACTTTGACATATTAATAGTTACTGTAATCATTCAAATGATCCGCTAAATTTACCTATAGTAAACCTATGTGCTTTTAATATCAGACCGCCCTCGCATATTTCCGTTTTCAAGCACAATTCATACAAGTTATTATAATAATCAGAACCAAGTGATTAAAGTATTTTCCGACATTTCTTAAAACGATTTCACTTTATAGTATTATTTTTCTTTTTAGCTTTATCTTGTTTAACCAGCAAGTAATCTATTAGATTGAAAAAGAAATAACTGCCTGAAATACCTTTTCTTACCTTTTGATTGTTTATAGGAGTAATTGATACACAATTGTTAACTTATTTTTTCAAATTTAGAACTACAAAAATGGAAAGGTTTTACACTTCTGAAGTACAATTATTTGTTATTTATTTTTTCTGTTTACAAATTTTCTATCAAATTGTACTGCCTGTTTTTCTTAACAGTGTTATGTTTTTTTCATTTATGGAAAACATTTGTGGATCAGATAATTGTTGCAAATATGGAGACTGATAATGTCTGACAAAGCGTACTATTATAGAAACATTCGAAGATATAGAATACAGATTTTCAGACTTATTAGGTTTACCTTTTTTTGATAAATACTACTCAACTAACCTTGCTCCATCCCCTCAAGAAACTAACTTAAGCAAACAGAAAAATGCAGTCTTGACAAATTTGGGTTCCTATATGTCTTTATATGTCTACGAATCAATGCTACCAATGCCTTTGAATTGTTCTAGGGCCTTCTAGAAATGGTAGTTTACACTTTATTAAAACTGAGGTAAAGTAATGCTTCTTGTTACTTTTTCTGATTTGAAAAATATGTTTTACTTGCAATAACCATCAAATTTTAAAATATATGATGTAAAATTCACAACTTATTATTTTGAAAATAATGCATAAAGCTTACATCAACAAAATCTAAATTTTAATAGGTGTGAACTATAACTTTTTATACATTAAAGCTTTCCAATATTTTTGTTAGTTTATTGTAGGCTTAATTTTTAAATTAAAAAAAATATTTTGAGTCGAATATATTATCTAATAAATTACAATTAAATTGATTTGTATATAGAGAAGAACTGTAATAATATTAGTATATTAATTGTAACTGAAAATACCCTTTCTATTGGTTATGTAACTGTTATTATACAATAATTGGATAAAGGCAAGTAAAACAATAACCACCTGTAAATATGTGCATGTGACAGTATATTAAATTGTCAAACAGATTTTAATGACATAACAGTTTTCAATTATCAAGGATATCTGGAATTTGAATGTAGGAAACCGTGTTTACTTTTAATTTGCATGAAATATTGCAATTCCTAACGGAACGTGACTCAATTTCTGGAAAAGCTACGTACGAGTCGGTGCAATAATTTCTGTAGTACATTTTCTAACCCAGCTGAATAGATTTTATCTAATGTACTGTAACGGTATACGTCGGTACAACATACTAAAACTTGTTAATATCAATTAATGCCTTATACGAATTTTAGTTTGGAGGAATCGAATCTGCTGATTCCATTCACTTAAACGGCCATCTTCTTTTTTTAGCTTTAAAAAATATGTTACTAAAGGACATTAAAAAATATATTTAATCGTAATATTATAAAGTTTACTACAATTTCCCATGGTAAAAATTTGACTAAAAATAAGTAAAATGATTATTTATTTCAAATAATATTAATTAACAAAAGCAGTAATAAAAGTAAATTCATAGCTTAAAGCAAACATAATCGCAAGGCGAACAAAAATATAGGGTACTACGATAAAATACATCTTTTGAAATGCAACGTAATCTATAGACTTCTGCATCGTTCTAAACTAACTGTGGAACCAATTCTGGGCACACTTATTAGCCACGCCAATAAAACGTTTTATCGTTGTTGCGGCCTTCGATAGGTATGTCATGAAAGTAAGCCAAGTTTTTGCACTTGCTACGATAGTGTTGACATAACAGGATGTGCAACTTTTAAACTTATTGAGCATTTTGTGGCATTGTAAAGTACGTACCATCTGCTTATCGATTAAGGCATAGGATAGTCAAAATGAACAAATTTTTTACACTTGAGGCTAGTTGTGCAAAATAATATAAATATCTGATACCAGTACGCCCAAATGCTCTTCCATCTAGCGATAGGTCATACGCTGTCGGACTGGAATAATTTTCTTAGAGTGATAATATTCCCCTCCGTAACGGACTGAAACTTTCTCTATAATTCCCGATGCCACCTGAACTTGGTCGTAAGATGACCCCAACCTCTTTCAACACGTCATTTCTTCTAAACCTGAATAACACGAAAACCGCGTACAAAGTTGTAGGGTGGAATTGCTTAATACTTTCTTTTTTCCTGAAATGTCACTACTGACCCTATGTATAAGAAAAACTATTTAGGCCATTTTTAATATAATAATTACAACAAAATAATAGCAGAATATTACAAAAAAATGTATTTTTATAAAATGTTGATATTACAAGTTTTATTAGGTATCGCCCTTTAAGTGTGATGTTTATTAAAATTGAGGCAGAAAAAGTGTTATTCGCATTAAATTTTTAATTTCAATGTTTATTGATTGTAAAAATAATTTAATTATTTCGTAAAATGAACACTAGAATATCTGGGAAATCATTAAACTATTGTCATAGATTTTTTGCCATATTGAACACAACATGACGAAACTCAGGTGATATAGCTATAAATATGGAGATTTATTGACAATATGACATTATTAACAAACCGAACGCAACAGAAAATATTAAATAGGCTGCATTATGTTTCTTCGTAAATATGTTTAAATCAAATATACTCAAGTTACTACAACTAAGATATAAAAAATAAGTTGTAAAGCTCAAACAGGTAAAGACAGCTGATAAACGACTAAATACATTTAAAGAATTGGATTAATCCAATATTTGTACGACAAACTGACCCGATTTTTCATCCAAATTCAGCTAGTCAATCTAATTAGTATGTTAAAAACAAAACTCACACTAAAACAGCAACAATTTAAAAACAGGTGTTGCTAGGTGTACTGAAAGCAAAAGCCGAAACATGGTCTTCAAATTAGACGGTCGACTGTAGACAGGGGACTCGATAAGTACGAGTCTTAAAAGGTGTATGAAAATGCGGAAATGTAAAATAAAACTAAGATAAAAGCATAAAAAACGGCTAAAGTCGAGTGTTTAACATTTTTAAATAAGCAGTTTAACAAAAATATTCTTTATAGCAACATTATCAATCAAAAGACAAACATATTTCGTTTTGGAATATTGAAACCAGAGTTCAATATATATTTATAATCGTATTTTTCCTATTTTTTATTCGATTCTCTCTATTTTTAGACTATAGCTAAGTGTATGTACAAAAAACAAACGTAGTGTAGTTTAAATCGGGCAAGAACTGATGAAGTTACAAATTCAAAAATACTTTCGCAGTATGCAAAGTTTCATTAAAATCCGATAAGAATTACGGTAGCTATGATTTAAATAATTTATAAATTGAAATATAAGCACTACATAATAATGTAGATTATTACGGTACGCTACATAATCTACAAAAATTTAATAATACTGACTTAATAAATTCAATAATATTAAATTATTAAATTAAATGTAATAACATTTAAATACGATATTGGCTGCTAGAACGTTTAAACTTAAAACAAAATTTTAACACGAGGGTATTTAGATGAGGAAATATCTATATAGAAACAAGTTAACCATAGTAAGTGTAATTATCCTGTAATTAAAAACTTTGATATAACTCAAGATTTTGATAAGGTCGGGCATTGAGAATTGTGTTACAAATTAAAAAAAATACGCAGTATTTAATCGGCTCTTAACAGATATATTTTTTCCTTGCAACAACATGATATACTAAAGTAATTTATCTTATATTCTATATACTTTGGAATATTCTAAGAAAGTTTTTTATATGCTATCCCATATTTATTTTGCGCTGCCAATATAAAAAAATTACAAAGAATCATAACTGCGATGTTTACATAATTTTTAAAAAATTTACAATTTCTGAAAAATTTAATTGTAATTTAAAAGTGCTAAATGGAGCCAAACAAAGATAAATCCATTCAAGTAATGTTCACTATGAAAATAAACAACTACCTGTTGGTAAATAATTACGACATTCCAATACTTCAAAATAATTTAGGATTCGTTTAGATCAACAAATGATTTGCAGACACACATATTTATTAAATGAACCAGAAGAAAGTTCCATCTACTCTAGAAAATAAATTACCACTAATACAGTTCATCATATAAACCATATGGACGTAGGAAAGTTGTTTTTATAATTCTTTAAAAATAATTTATAAGTGAAAATAGAAATTAATCAAGTAACAATTATAATTAACAAACAAAGTAAACTGTAAATATTGTAAAACTGAAAAATTGTGAGGCAAAGCAAGAAATATATAAAATGGTTATCATAGAAGGAGAACTGTATGTGCAGAACGATGTGAATTGTGTAGTACAGTCAAAAAATTAACACGCTGGAGAAGAAAAAATACAACCAAAACGACAACGGTAATGAATGCAAATAATGTAGATGGTTATGCTGTTTAGAAGATAGAGACATGGAATATCAGAGAGCTAACTTAGGTAATGAAAATTAATTTATGTATGGAGAAGTGACAAAAAGAACAACGGTCTAAGCAAAAATGGCGTGCTTAATAAAAATTTTAGTGAGTTGTCTTCCAGGGTTATTACACCCTTGTGCATTTTCACTTCTTATTGAATCTTTAAACATTCGCCTTCTAAGTTATTATTTTTTATAACTTCTCCAAAGTATTCCCCCTCTTCACTTTATTTATATTTCATTAATTTCGATAGTCAAGTACAGTTTCAATTCTTCGTTTGGCATTTGCTTGCCTATAAATAATTTTATTTGTTATACCTTTCATTATTAAATACCACATAAAAATATCCACTTTAGTAAACGAATTTTTGAATAGCACAGCGGAACAAACTTTTAGTAAATACCAGACAAAAAGTAGGCAATAAAAAAATAAAGAAAATGCAAGTACTCCTATTTTTTATATAATTAAGGAGAATAACGTAAGAATACACGGGATCACCCCCAAACACATTATTAAGATAAATCGATCATTTGTAGTTAATTTTATTTAATATTTGTTAAAAGCACTTACGAAAAGGCTTGCAAAGAAGCAAATAAGAGCACTTTAGAAAATTTCCATTAATTACTAGCATATGAAAATTACCTCACAAAAAACAAATTAAGCGTTTATACAAATATTTTAAGAAATTCAAGAAATCCACATTTAAGAATTAGCAATCCAGACAAATATTACGTTCTGAGAAAATAGGTTGACAAGCAGACGGGGATCGAAAAAGTATCAGAGGAACGCATTAAACCGGATTTAAGAATGCGAAGTTAAAGTAAAGAACGCTGTCACTGACAGCTAAAATGTGGATTGATAGAATTATAGTTAGACCAAATGTAATTTACAGTTTAAAGATGTATGTAACAGCAAATCAAAATAATAAAATGGTTTAATGATGAAGAAAAAACCATTAGAAAAAATTTATAGACAATTAATAAAAAAATAATGAAGATCTTTTGGAAGAAGGAACAATAATAGATTTCATCAAATAGGCTTGGTTGGAATATTTTAAGAATTGAGCAGAAAAGAACCCTTAAAAAATTTCGATAAGGAAGCAGAAGAGAAAAATAAAGGACCAGTAAAAAACTGGCTGGGGAAATTTAAAAATAATTTGAATTCTAGAAAAATCGGAAACAATTGTCAACGAACAGTAAGGAGTTGGGAGAAAATGCATCTACGATTTTGAACCTTTAAGGTTCCTTTAAGTTGAATTCAAAGTTATTTTGCATAAAATTTTGTAAAATTTGAAAATAACGTTATAAATACACTAATAAAATTAATTTAATTTTTTCAAAATTTAGTAATGTGCTAAGGAATATGAAACTTTTTAATGACCAACACTTGCCTTTCTAGTAAGATTGTTGCTGTTGACCTGAAACATCATGGCCTTGAAATGGCGACGTTAAAACGTTTCATTCTACCTGAAGGATGCTTTGTGGAAGATCATCTCTAACAAAAAACTCTGAAAAAACGCCCGATTATTTCTACTGGTACAAAATCTTACGTTAAATAGCGGATTTAACCTTAATTACACATATATTGATATCATATGTATTAAAGCACTTATTGAATGTTTTTAAATTGCGTCCAAATGTCTGCGTTTTTAAGAGCCAAGCGTTAAAACATAATATAAAAAGGATATTAAACTAATAAACATTATATGTTAAAGTAAGATTACTAAGAAAACTGGGAAAATAAAGAATTAAATATGGATTGCGTATTCAAAACTGTTTATTACTTGAATATATTAAAACCAAGTTAATATAAAAATAATGAAAGATTTAAATCAGAATATAATTAGAAATATTATTTTTATTAAACGAAAATCTGGAAATTATCACGACCTCTCCACAAATTAATTTATTTAAAAAAAGGTTGTGCAATTATATATTTATTAATATAATATATTAAAGAAACCCACCCTCCACAAAAAAGATGTTTAAAATTTAATAAAAATTTAATTTTGTAGCTTATTATAGCATTTGCATTTTTAATATAAAAAATAAATAACAATAACCCCAAACTTTTGTTACTTTAAATTGGTAAAGAAGCTAAATAGTTTTTATGCTAACAAAGCAAACAAATTCAATTTCCTTTTTAGATGTTTGTAAACGGTTTAGGTTGACCATGTTTTTTATTGTAATTTATATCTTGACATGGTTGTTTTCCATATAATACTGCAATATTTTTTAAGCTTGTGTTAATACACTTAATCCCCAACAATCTATAAATATTTCAGAGTAAATAAAACTACAAAGAAAACATTGTGTATACCTTTTTATGCCCATTTTTCTCACACTTTATCCAAAAGCAAGAGTACCAACTTCTAGTCAAAACAAAACTTTCAAATGATTCTTTTATAACAATAAGTATAAAAAATTGTATTACTTTTAATAATGCATAGTTGAAATTAAACCTTATCTTTTAATTAATGAAAAGAGATGAGAAGTTTACAATTTACATATGTAAGAAACTATTCAAACAACATATGTAATAGTTGGTCTAAACAATTAATTACTGTCTTACCTTGAAGTCAATTTTCAGTATTAAATTGCATACAAACAATGAAAATTGTACCCGGTAGCTTGTGCTTTTAATATTATATTCTATAATGAAACCAGCTTTACATTAAATTGTTTTATACTACCCCAAAGTATGTTTTGGGTGTAGCAATTTACTTGAAAAAGTGTTGTGCGGAAATTCATACGCCTTTGGAAATAAGATAACCTAAAAAAACAGAAATAATAACATAGAAAATAGCAAATACTCTAATTACAGCCTGGCAACAAATTCTTTCACTTCATTCTTGTAAACTTTATTTTTTGACTAAAACTTACTGATTTAGCTTTTCATTGGTTTGAAAGAATGCCTTTACCATGCATTTGGTTGACATATTGCTTTTATTTTTTATGATCCTTAAGTTCAATAATACACAATTCAATAACTTACCTTTATGTTGGCATAAAATTTGAAAGCAAGTGTTAATACGAGATAAACTGTAGTATTTATTATCAACATGATCGGAGTAAATTTTTTTGGTCCAATAATTGTAATATTATACTCCATTGTGATCGAACACTATTTTATCCATTTAAAAATTGAAATAACATTTTCAATATTTTTAAACAATTATTTTTAAATAATAAAGGGTTTTCCAATAAGAATGATATAATTTTGAAATAAAATGTCAATTATGCTTAAAATGTTATTGCTGCCACTAGTTGCCATTTGTGTTTAGTATTTTCTGATAATTCATCATGGTTAAATATACGTTTCAAGAACGTTTGGCCATTGCTCAAAAATTTTATAAATATAAACGTTCTGTGGTCCACATAATCGCCCTTCTGTGCTTGCTATTCGTCGAATCGTTGAACAATTTAAAGAGATTTTACTCTTCACAATGCGAAAATATCAAAACGTCAAGACGCAAGAAAAGTAAAGAACATTGCTGCAATAAAAGACAGCGTTGCAAAAGCTTCAAATTTATCGGTTCCTCGTCGTCCTCAAGAAGTAGGGCTAGCGGATCAACAACTTGGCATATTTTGCAAAAAGATTTAGATTTACACCCGCATAAGATTCTGTGGACACAAAAACTGAAGTCATTGGACCGTAGTAAGTGCCGTGGCTTTGCTGTTTGGTTTTTATAGCAACTTGAAACAGATCATAATATTGGGTAAAAAATTATCTTATCAGATGAAGCGCATTTCTGATTAAGTAGATATGTTAACACACAAAATTGTCATTTTTGGCGTGAAAATAATTTATAAGAAATACACAAAATGTTACTGTATAGTGGGCTTTATGGCAAGGTGACATCATCAACCCATTCTTTTTCCAAAACGAGGTAGGAGATGCAGTTACAGTGATTGGTGAGCGTACCGATTTTTTGTGGCAAAATCTACGTAAAATAGATTTGGAGGACATGTGGTTCCAATAAGCCAACGCCACATGTCACACTGCTAATACCACACAGCAAATGACGCACTTTATTCTACTGTATGAAAATAACTCAGTAATAAACACAATCATAACTTGCATTTGGTTCATAAATTTAAACTATTAACCTTTATATAAAATTTCAAAATACATGCCCAAGCGGCTATGTTACTTTTACACAAATTGTGACAAGTAAGCTGCCCTCCAAAGTTTTATTTACTCAAGCTATGAAAGTATCAAAACATTGCGCGTGCGATGTAATCTTATCAGTCAGTCTAAAAACATTCCCTTCAGTATTTGCTTTACCTGATACTAAAAATTATCATTCAAGAGAGCTAATTAAAATCTTCTAACATGACACGGTTGTATATTTTTGTTGCATATTTTTAGTATCGTAATAGTGGTTACTTTCTTATAACTGTCGCCCAAAATTAGTTTATGTTTTTTACCGTACTTACTAGCATAATTTCTAAGGTGTGCCTTCGGCCTAATATGAATTGATCATTTATCTGGATAACGCAATACACAAATTTAGGAAGTATTAAGTTTCTAAAAACAAATCTAAAGAATGTGAAGTGCTACAAATATCACACCGCGTTTTAAATTTTTTTTGATCCTACAATGTAAAAGTAATCTTTCCACCACGAATAGAAAGTAACTTCTTTTCTTATTTACATGTCACTTAATGTAAAGTGTCTGTTGTGATGTCCTAAACCTTGTGAATGTATTTTATATCATTATTACTGTACAATATTTACCATTTATTATTGAAAAACGCTTTTACACTCAAATCTTTTCTAAAAAAATTATTTAAATCTCAATAATCACTACGATAATTGGTATAAATTGTAGAACTGCTTTTTGGGCATTCTGCATAAATGTATATAAAACTTATGAAACCAAAAAATTGACAAAATAGGCACTAACAGACATTTATGAATTAATAATTGCTACTCATCGGATGCTAATTCTATTGAAAATTTTATTTGCTGGATTATTACGTTTTATATAAATTCTTTTCTCTAAAATGCTCAGTAACAATTTGTCACTATATTAAAGATTATGTATTCACTATCGAAGTCGAGTTCGCATTTGAAATTCGAAGCGTAAAGACGTGTGTTCTGAAACTCGAAAGATAAGTGCGCGCTCGGTGACCTCCCGCCTCGTGCGGGCAGTGATAAAGTTAATCTTAAGTACAATTAAAGTTTATTTTAAACATAAATAAATTTCCACGTAAATAAATACGCAAATAAATATTGTTACTCAATAACAGTGCGGTTTAACCGAACTTTAAAATGTTACCAGCAGGAAACGGCCAAGGTATGGGACTCGTTCAAAATCCAATGACACAAAACAACATACAGGGTCAATCGTATGTATTACAACCATCAAATAATACACAGAGTCAAACAATGTTCAATACTAATATGCCATCACAATTTTACTATTCCTCTCAACCACTACAACAACAAATATATCATTCACAACCTACGAGCCAGTACTCTTTTCCGCCCAATCAAGAACAATTTATAATGCAAGAAAATCCAATGTATCATGTAAATAGACAAAATAGCACCCCTGAATACACAAGAATGACTTCAACTAGTGATGAAGAAAATAACACCTACTCTACTAAAGAGAACCCGTGGCAAGTAGTAAAAGGTACTAAGAGAAGGAAGAAAAGGAAATCCATAAATCATGAAGAAGAAGCGATACCACTAAATAACACATTCAATGCACTTGCAAATAGCCAGATAGATAACAATGCAAGCAAGGGCACACCTAAACCCCTCCCATATTTGTGTACGGAGTTGCAAATTTACCACAAATGATTAATAAACTAGCAGAAATAGTTGAATTAGAACAATACACAACTAGGAGCTTGGCAAACAATACTGTGAAGTTAACCTGTCAAAGCCCAGACACATTTAGAAAATTAGCAAAATACATGAAAGATAATAATATAATTCATCACACCTACCAACCGAAGGAAGAAAGGTCGTACAGAGTTGTAATTAAATACCTACACCATTCGATTGACCTAGAAGATATAAAACAGGAAATCACACAACACGGACACAAAGTGAGAAATATAATAAATATGAAACATCGTGTAACAAAATATCCCCGTAATATGTTCTTTGTTGATCTGGAACCGTCAGAGAATAACAAGGATATCTACAAAATAAACAGATTACTAAACAGTGTCATCCAAATAGAACCACCAAGAAAAGACAACAATTTAGTGCAATGTACCAGATGCCAATTATACGGCCACACTAAAGCCTATTGCAATAGACCCTACCTGTGCGTTAAGTGCGGTGGCCAACACATTACATCGAGTTGTAAGAAAAGTAAAAATACGCCAGCTATATGTGGCCTATGTGGAGGTGGACATCCAGCTAAATTATAAAGCTAAAACAAACAATTACCATCCTAATAATCAAAACAACCTAACATAACAAAATAACATAACACAACAAAGTCAACCGCAACCGCTATCGACAAGACCCCAAACTAGAAGCTATAGTCGTGTAACTAAACCCCAGAATACAACTTAAGGTGGAATCGACCATGTCACTAAATCAATTTTTAGAAGAATTTAAAATAATGTTCAACCAACTGATACAGCAGAATAGTATGGTGCTCAATATGTTAACAATGCTAATCAATAAACAAAACAATGGCTCTTAGAATAGCTTTATGGAATGCCAATGGCCTTGCTCAACACAAAGATGAAATTCAGTTATTTTTAAAACAAAACTTAATAGATATCCTCCTGATCAGTGAAAGTCATTTCACTGAAAAGACATATTTCAAAATACCGAAGTATAATGTATATCACACTAATCACCCGGATGGCACTGCACATGCAGGCACAGCTATAATAATAAAACAAACAATAAGTCACTATGAACTACCAAAGTTTGCTGAAGACTATCTCCAAGCTACCTCAATTCGTGTCCACATTTCCCCATGTGAAATAACAGTTAGTGCAGTCTACTGTCCACCAAAACATAATATAAAAACACCACTTTGAATCCTACTTCAGCACTTTAGGCACCAAATTTCTGGCAGGAGGAGATTACAATAGTAAAACACGGCATGGGGATCCTGACTAACCACCACAAAAGGAAGGGAGCTATTCAAACTCATTCAAGACAAAAGATATACATACTTATCTACGGAACTCCAACATATTGGCCGACAGACAGAGATAAGTTACCGGATTTACTAGACTTTTTTGTCACAAACAATATTTCGCCAACCTATATGGACATTACACCTAGCTACGACTTGTCCTCAGATCATTCACCGGTAATAGCCACCTACAGCACATATATTCAACCTGTACCTAGACTACATAATTCGAAAACTGACTGGGACGAATATAGGCGCAATTTGTCAGATACAATAAATTTAAATCTAAGGCTTAAAAACTCAAATGAAATTGAGGAAGCTACAAATAGTCTTATAAATACCCTTCAAGAAGCAGCCCAACAAGCTACTCCAATAGTAACATACAAAAAAGACATCACGAATATTCCTCTCGAAATTAAAAAACTGGTAGCTGAAAAAAGAAAAGCACGAGTCAAATGGCAACGAACACACACCCCAGCAGACAAGAAAATATTGAAGAGACTTAGTAATAAGCTGAAATCTAAATTAAAATCTCTGAGAGAAGAGTCACTCAAAGATTATTTATCCAACCTTAACCGTTATGACAATTCTGTTTGGAAACCGATCAAAGCTAAAAGCAAACCAATAATAACTCTTCCCCCTTTAAGAATGGAACAACCATCACAAGAACAGTGGGCAAAAAGTGATAAGGAGAAAGCAGAAGTATTTGCGAAACACCTTGCCGATGTTTTTCAGCCGCACGAAAATGACCCGGACGAGGAAATAATGGAAATATTAGAATCTCCCGTTTTAGCAACGCAACCAATTAAACCCGTCACACCTAAAGAAATAAAGGAGGAAATAAAACGCCTGAATGCAAAAAAAGCCTCGGGCATGGACCTTATAACAGCAAAATGCTTAAAGAACTGCCAAAAAAGGCATAGTATTACTGACGTATATCTTTAATGCAATCCTCCGAATCTAATATTGGCTTCAAAAATTAAAAACTGCCGAGATAATTTTAATCCTTAAGCCTGGAAAAGACCCAAATAGCGCAAAATCATATCGACCTATCAGCTTATTACCAGCTGTTTCAAAATTGGTTGAAAAACTAGTTCTTAAAAGAATCAATACTGAATGGATACCCGATTATCAATTTGGATTTCGACAGGCTCACTCGACCACCCAACAGTGTCATCGCATATCGCAAACTATCCTCGCCAGTTTAAACAACAAAGAATACTGCGTATCTGTATTCCTAGACGTAAGCCAGGCTTTCGTCATGGTCTGGCACCCAGGATTACTGTTTAAAATTAAAAAACTCATACCAGCGTTTTACAAACTACTTAAAACATACCTAAGTGATAGACACTTCAGAACAAAAGTAAGACAGGAAGTCTCAATTATACTCCCAATCAACTCTGGGGTACCACAGGGCAGTATCCTGGGCCCGCTACTTTATCTCTTATTTACATCAGATCTTCCAGTTTCACCAAACATCACAATGGGCACATTTGCTGACGACACTGTCATACTGGCTAGCCACAATGTAGTCCTCGAAGCACACACTCTAATACAAGATTATCTACATGTTCTAGAACACTGGCTTCAAAAGTGGAATGTAAAAGTAAACGAGACAAAATCTACTCATACCACATTTACCCTGAGAAAAGATCCGTGTCCATCCATATACCTAAACAACATAGTAATACCACAAACTGTGACAGTAAAATACCTGGGAATACACTTAGATTCCAAATTAAACTGGAGAGAACACATCTGCAAAAAAAGAAAGCAAATGGACCTAAAACAGAGAGAGCTATATTGGTTGATCGGTAGAAAGTCTCCGCTATCTATAGAAAACAAACTATTGTTGTACAAATCAGTAATCAAACCCATATGGACGTATGGAATAGAACTATGGGGCTGTGCCAGCAAGTCCAATATCGAAATAATCCAAAGGTGCCAGTCCAAAATACTAAGAACGATAGTTAATGCCCCATGGTATATTGCAAATGAAATGATCCACAAAGATTTGAAGATACCAACTATAAAAGAAGTTATCCATGAGAGAAGCATCACCCACCACCAAAAATTGGAAGCTCACACAAATCCTTTAATACAGCCCTTACTAGAAGACACAGCAATAAGAAGACTAAAAAGACAGTGGCCAGCTGACCTATAAATAGACTTAGAGAGCTCATCGCTGGATGAGATCTCATCATGTTATTAATCGATCTAAATCCTAAATTTAGATTGTAGGTTAACAAATTAGCTTATAGAATACCTTGTATTTTGATTGCTAATTAAATAAATAAAAAAAAAACTATCGAAGTCACTCATATATCGATGAAAACATGTGCTTTACTTTCACTTAAAATTTAAGACGTTTAAACAAATTTTAAATTTAATTGGACTAATAAAAATGTAAACAATTTCTAAAGTCGATTCATGCTATTTTTCGTACTGATATCTTATTGTCGTATTATGAAAAAACACAAAAACACTCAATACTTCAATAGCTGTACATATCATACCTTGAATTATTTTGTTCCAAATTATTATAAAAGTTTATAATGCCTGCTTCAGAAAAAGGCGATATTTGTAGTGGGGAATCTGTAAAAAGAAAATTTATTCCTGTTTTTAATGGTTTTGCTATGTAAAAAGTGTAATGAGTTTTATTATTTATTCTACGTGGACAGCCTGAAATGTTTTGAGCCTAAGATAGAAACAAGTATTTTTCCTGTCAAATTCAATTTTATTTTTCAACATAGTCTCCTTTTAAGTCAATAAACTTTTTCCAGTGATGCTTCAACCTTTTTAACCCGTCAAAATAGTAGTTGTCGTTTTGCTCTGCAAAATAGGCGTCTACGGTTAAGATGACCTCTTCGAATGATGAAAATCTCTGTCTTTCAAGCCAAACATTAAGTTTGGAAAACATGAAATAGTCGCTGGAGTCTAGATCTGATAAATATGCTGGGTGGTCAATCAATGCAAACTAAAATTCTTTTGGCCATGGCGACTGCCAAACTCAAAGACAATGAATAGTACGATTCCATTATTGTTTTACCTTTTTTTAGGTAGGCGATGAACAGAATTCCCCGACTATTTCAAAAAAACAATCGCCATCGTCATTCCGTCCAATTAAACCGTCTTCGTCTTCTTTTGAATCAGGTTTACCCTTTGCAGCCCACTATGTTGACTGTTTCTTCATCTCAGGAGTGTAATCGTGGACCATTATCAACAGTGATAAATCGAAGCAAAAAGCTTTCTCATGCCCAATTCATCAGTCAACATATGACAAATGCATTCTTTCGATATGCCCATAGCATCTACTATCTTTCTTTTTTGAAGTTATCGATGGAGGTCACAGTATTGGCCTTTCTGAACGCCATCAGTCAAGCTGGTACGACCACGTTTAAATTCAGTTGCCTATTTTTCACGGTGCAAATGATGGGACACAGACTCCGTTAAACGGCCTTTAACTTGGCTTTAATTTGGCTAGGCGTATTGCTTTTTAATGCAAGTACTTAATTACGTCAAGATATTCAATGTTTCCCATATTTATAAAAGCACTGACATCGACTGATACAAACGATTGTAGTAGCAGAATAGTTTTGACAATTGGGGCTATATTTATGTTGAGACTCAAAACTTTTCATACTGCCCACGTATATAAAATAGTTATGTGTTTAACTTGCTAAAGAAATGGAACTTTTACAATGTTAACTTTATATGTAATTTTCAAAACCAACAAGATCATCCTATCAATAATCTTTGGTAACGAAAACTAATCATTAAAATAATTTATATAGTTATTTTGATTAATTTCTTCCTCAATGTATAAATATAGGCGCTTTAAAGTAGACCGGTTTCCGTGCTGTAATAACACATTTAAGGTAAGACCTAATCAAAATAAAATAAAACATTTTTAAATATTCAATAGATTGAAATCATTTCATAGTGCAAATAGTAAGTTTTGGAGATTTTAGTATTTGGAGAAAGTTAACTTATACCCAAACAAAATCTCGTTATTCTTACACTGACAAAAAACATTATCAATTTTAAAATTAATTTGAAAATACATTGGAGCCCTAATAAAAGTAATCGCGTTGCATTTATTCAACTCAATACATGTACTCTCAAACTTACTGATTCAAAATTAAGACTGGCGACAACTGACATTTAAATTGATCTCAATATGTTAAAGATGGTTTGTACACTGACTATGTGATAAGCAACACAACATCGAATGGAATGAATTAGTTTTTGTAAACCTGATTTTGTTATTGTAGACACAGACCTACAAAGGTAAACTGAGTGCTGTCTGCTCGGCAGTAACTAATCGATTCCAATAGATATTTATTGTCTTCTGTTATAAATTCTCCTAACATACCAAACAACTTACCGTGTATATAAAATGTGCGTGTTTCAAATGTGACCTCGAATGTGTATACATACACTAATATAAACAAATAACATTTCGCCGAGTAATTTACTAAACACCATGAAAATGTTATAGCGCTGACAAAGTAAATATAACACAAAGTAATGAACGCCAATCTGTTACTAGCAAAAATAGACAAAGGACAACAAAAAGTCAACAAAACAATTTTCCGAATGTCATTCATAATAACAAATTATTAATAACATGTTAAACTTACGACAAAATAGAATACTTAAACCTCTACAAATGTTTAAACCTGAGGTAAGTTATAAATTATATACAAATGATTAGTGATCTCTGAACTGTTGCGAAAGCAGAAAAGGAAAACAATAACCCACAGTACCTCACACACGTATCAATTATTAATAATATTTCTAAACATATATTCAATAAAAAAGAGCAAATCATATAAAGGAGTAAAAGAAACCTATGCCACACTGAAATTACTAATCAAACAAGAAAATGGTTCCATAACAAAAATCATAAGACATCTTAAACACGCACTTACAAAATCAGATTTTTTAACGTTTTTTATTCACCTAGAACTTCCTGAATTTATTTAAAATCTTCAACTCTTAAATAATAAAGTCATAAAATTAGAAACGCATAAGTCGTACAATGTAAGTGGTGCCAATAATACAATCCTACTAAACTGTATTTTTATCTACCTTGCAAATGTGTAAATTGTAATGGCACTAAAATTTATTACAAAATTAAAAAGCTTCTGCTAATGTACTTTGTGCGGTGGCGACTATCGATTAAATTATGTGGACTGTACTCTAAAGTACATAAAGAAATACAAAATAAATTTAAAACAGCAATCGACACATTAAAATAATACAGTAGTCAAAAAATATATTTTTTATATTTAATTGTCTAGTATAAGTTTAAAATCTAGATATTAGGTATATTACAACATTCTTAGAAAATTTTTTATGCCTTTGAAGCAACTGTACGCAGTTGGAAAACATTTTTCGACGTCTCTCGGTTTTAGTTCATGTGGCACCTACTTTCTTCGCTTTTGAATCATCTCCACTGCCTTCTAAAGTTTGCCGACGGTCAATAAATCGACATTTAAAAAATCTGTCGATTCTTCAAGCATTTGACGTAATACTCTCCAATCTTTAAAAATTTTTAGTTGGTCTGGGCGCTCCTTGCCTTTCATGTCTAAAATCACCACCTTTGAATCGAAACCAATACTCACAAATTGAAATCGATGGACCATGTTCATCGTAAGCAAACGGGCATGAATTTCTTCAAGTAAAAACAAAAAAGTAACGCTTCCCACACATTGTTTTTTGAAAGCATAAAACTCGATATATTCGAAGTTCAAGCAAATTATATGGCTTACATATACTGGTGGCAAAATATACTAGTAACGCCATTGTAAATCCTTTAAAATTAATTCCACGTCCCAATAAATATCAGAAACTCATTTTACTCCTATATCACAGTAGAGCACATTGAACTATAACTTCATCACATAGTATATTCAGGTTCCACTGCCTACAGAAACGCATTGGCACTTATATAAACTTTAGTAATATACAACAAATAATCAAAATACGAAAATGCGATTATCCAACTAACAACAATTTAGAATTGCAAATTACCAAACACCATTACAATGTCAGCTCTTTACTATCCAAGAAAAACTTTATGATACTTTTTAATCACTTGCTTGCATTTTTAGATAGAGGAAATATTATTTGTAGCCATAATTATTGAGATTTTCAATTAATCATGACCAATGGCAAGAGATTATAGTCTAATGTAACGAAAACTATGACTGCCAATTGGCAAACATACATATCGATCTACAAGCCAAAATAAAATAACTAACCTTTTAAACTGTTTTGTTACAAACAGAACTTCTTCTAATTACACAGTTATTGTCAGCAACTTTAACTTATCTTTTAATAATGCATCAATTGCAGAACTGTAAATACAACCATAGTTAAATAATCACCATCCTATTATTATATAACAATAAAGCATATAACAAAGATAATCTGCTGTTCTAAGAGAGAAAGTATTAGATTTAATATTGCAGAAACATAGGGCAAAAAATAAATGTCACAGAACTCCTAATACCTCTGATAAAACAGTATCTAATTTATCACTAACAGTTAACGGTATTCAACAAATTGAAACGCAAATAGGAGATCGAAGGTAGCAAATTCTGCTGTAAGGAAATCAAGTCATGATTAGGCCAGGTCAGCTCAAGAACACTTTGCTGTCTTCACCCTCTATTCTGATAAACTAAACAACAAAGTAAAACATTTTCTAAAAATTCTGTTGCAACTTCCACTGCCTACTATAAATTTTAGTTTTACTGAAGTAGTTTATAAAGTTTAACATATTGCCAAAATTAAGGTTCCTAGATGCGATTTAATAATGGGTAAGTTGCTTGTTAGCCTATTATTTCAAATTTTTAACTATTGATTAAAAACACTTCGATTTATAAGAAATTATTTAACAATTAAACAATAGCGTCGTGTTACAAATACTATTAAGAAAGCTTTCAATAATACATTTTACTGCCTAGCAGCATTATAATTGTACAGCAAAGCTTTTGATAAAGTTTGACCAAGTATTTACAATTCTATTAAGTCACTTGTTACAAATGAATATTATCTTTAGGTCAACTCCTAATTGTGTTTCGTTATATTAGAATTCAATATAGACAATTATATTTTCAAATTCCTAAAAATAACGCCGGAATAAAGAGTGAGGAAACATTTTTCGGTCCTTATCACATATTTATCTTATGTACATCAGTCGCCCCGTTACCAGCCGTTACATATGTACGTAGATTTGTTGATGATAAGTCTTTTTCGCAGTTAACTTTTTTTCTGCTCCAAACTCATTTGTTCTTCTTTCAAACGACGCTGAAAAAATAGCAAAAATGTACCAAACGAAAAGCTGTTTATGTCAATTTTCTCTAAACAGTACGGAACGCGTATCAGAAAATGAACCAACGATTTAAAAAATTACACCAATCGTTTGGAAAAAATCTTGTTTATCATTTAGAATCATTTTTTTATCACGTAACCATAAAACTAGTATGGGCTTATTGAATTGAGATTGCTCTTAAACATAAATGTTACTATTCAACATTTTCAAGCAAAAACTTTAAAAATGGTTACAAGCTATTTTTAGTAGGTCAGAACTTTACGTCACTTTAAAATATGAATGGTACATAAAAAGAAGGGACAATCACTTTCTGCGACTACAAGTCTATCCAAATAATCTCGCGTCTAGTTTACATTATGACCCTCTCCCGATCTTGAAGATTAAAGAATGTATGTTTGAGGTATTCGATGACTTCTTCAGTGTAATAAATTTTACTACAATTTTCCGTTTTCTCGAATAGATTAAATTATAATTTACATAGTTAACTTGAAATGATCTTGCAATATTACGAGCTTTATAACTGCGTTACCCATTGATGGATACCAATATAAATAGTTACTTCTTTTTCTATATATAATCTTATAGTCCATTAAATACAATTAATATAATTTTATAATTACCACATGGTTTGAATGATTTGTGCTTCTATGTTTTAAGATTTTGTTCTTTTATCAGTGCAATGTGCTACATACACTATTGTTTATTTTAATTACAATTAAACACAAACTACAATATTAAATTCAAAATTTTATATTAAATTAAGTCTACTAAAACCGAAAGAAACGATTATATTTTTAGAATTATATGTTTGTGTTTGGCCTAAATTTAGTTAAATACAGTATATTGCTTTTTGGATATGAGGTCTGGTAGAAGTAGTTATATCGCTTGTATAATAGGCATAAAAGTATTTTAAGCCATTCAGATTTGGCAGGTCTAACTTACACTCTATAAGAATGCTGCGTCCTCGACAAAGAGTACATTATCAACATCACCTACATGAAGAAGGCGTTTTTTATGAGAAATAGGCACAAAATTGGTTACCAGAGCAGTACTGTAGAGCGGGTATGAAATTAGGGAGTCGAAAAAACCAAAATTGTTATTTTTAGAGGCTTGTGATTATAGACTATAGAACGACTGATTGTCTACCTGTCTGTTCAACGTCGATTACTCGAAATGGGACGATGTCCTTTCTTCCTACTACCACTGATTTCTTTGTACCGCCAACGAAGGTTACAATAGGCAACGGAAAGGCATTTGGGAACACATGAGTGTCATAGATAAATTCAGATTGTCGGATATTAATACTTAGTGTACACGAAGAAAGAAGATATAAAACTGTATTCATATGAGGCACACAACGTCAACTATGGGTATGGGGAGCTAGCAGCTATAATAGCAGGTCACCTTTAGTGAAAGTTAAAGCAATATTACTAGTCAGATCTACATCAACGCGGTCTTATAGTGTATTTTCTTTCTTCAAGAGAGTGCCCCAAGCAACCTTTTAGCAGGATAACACTCGTTCACATATAGCATGTAATACATTAAACGTTTTTTAACTAAACGGAGTGAAAATTCTACCATGGCAGGCCAGATCACCTAACTTTTCACCGATCAAAAATATCTGGAATATCACTGCGCAACAACTACAGCACTATACACAATCTTCAAGGTGTCTGTTTATCAAAAAACTATTTTTTTTTATTGTTTGACTTGGTACCAAAAAGAATAGAGGCGTCCAGAAGAATCCGAGGTGCAATCGTACATTATTAAAGAAATATAAATGTTTATGCAATGTTTCAGTTGTTAATTTACACTTTTTTTGGTGCTGCAATACATTAGTGATTTACATCTTTCAGAATAATCCCAAAACTTTTAAAAACTGATAGTTGTCTTTGGAATTTATAGTCTGGCATAACTTGAGACGAAATGAATAATTCAAAATAATTACAATTAGAAGCAAAGTTTACATTGCGTTCTTGTCACTTAAATTTTCATTGCTAGTTGTACCAGAATTATTTAAATTTACCTCATTATTTTGATTTGATCTATTTTCATCTTCGTAGTCATCGCTTACAGAATCTGTACTTATCCAATCGAGATCATCATCACAGCTGCAGTGAAAAGGGTAGTTTTCACTTTCGCACGAATCTAATATCTATTTTATAAATATCGAATTTCTTCGACAACTTACTTTCTCTAAAGAATTATAAAACAATTATAGTAACGCTTATGAATCACCTCATGAAGCAGTTTTAATGACAAATACTACGTTAAAATTTTAGACAGTTATGTAGAGCTTCGAAATTAGAGTCGAAAAACCAAACATTGTTAGTATTGAGGCTTGTGATTATAGACTACTGAGAACGAGCTGATTGCATCCTTCTGTTCAACGTCGAAAATACTCGACAGTATGAGACGAAATTAACTTCTACTACCACTGATATTTTTGTACCGCCAAGAGGTTACAATAGGCTTACGGATAGGCATTTGGGAACACATGAGCATAGATAAATTCAATTGTCGGATATTAAACTTAAGTGTACAGAGAAAGATTATAAAACTGTTTTATGAGGCACAACGTCAACTATGGGTATAGCTATCATATAATAGAATCACCTTTAGTGTATACTATTACTAGTCAGATCTACATAACGCGGTCTTATAGTGTATTTCTTCTTCAAGAGAGTGCTAAGTAATTGTTTTAGCAGGATAACACTCGTTTCACATATAGCACGTAATTTAATGAATCCGTTCAGTGTTAACTAAACGGAGTTGAAAATTCTACCATGGCAGGCCATTGATCACTAATTCTTTCACCGATCATTTTAAATATCTGAATATCACCAAAATCAGCTACAACATATCTTCAAGGTGTCTGTTTATCAAAACACTAATTTTTTTTATTGTTTGACTTGGTACCAAAAAGAATAGAGGCGGCCAGAAGAATCCGAGGTGCAATCGCACATTATTAAAGAAATATTAGATGTATACCAATGTACGTTGGCTATTAGACGAAGAATATTGGAAGGCATCTTTAGAGGATCTTGCGTGCTCAACCTATAGTTGATAGTTCGATGCTATAAGTCCATATTTTATTTTCGATGAATATGTGGGATATTTTTCCAAGTAATTAATATAATTTGTTGAATCTAAAGTCTGTACGTTTCTTTATATTAGAGATATGTTTCTTCCAAACTGAGCTTTTATCTTGATGTAATCTTAAATAACTTATTGTTAACCTTATAGAAATGATTATATTGCTGATAGAAATTGGAGTACAAAGGTCCTCCTAGTGTAAAGATTATTTGTATTTAGACTTTATCAATTTTAATTTTTAACTTATTAACCCGCACTTGTTAGGTTGCTTAAGTAAGATGGAAATGGTGGTTTAATTTTATAAAGTAGACCCCGTACTACATTATCAAATGCCATACTAATGTCAGGATTTTTTTATTGTGTGATACTGTTAAACGGAATCCAAACTTGGTGGTAGGTGATTTATCCAGAATAGGGCAGATAGGGTGGATTATTAATCTTTTTATGAGTTTAACCTTATGTTAGGCGCGTGAATTTCAGTAACGGGATTGGGCACGTGGGCTACAATTGTAGTCCACTTTATTTATTTTTTTATTAAAAATTTCTACAGCAAATGCCTTAAATATGGGATGTTTGGCATCAAGCAAGTGGGAAAATGCAAATGAAATATTGCAGTAAATTACAAAAGTTTAATCTGATTTTTTCGTTTTTTTCCTACAATTCTAACAAAAGTTAAAACAAAACAAAGAAAAATATTCTAGAAAAAAACACGACAAAAATAGTACAAAATTAATCCGCATATTCTGTGCATAATTATTTCAGAAAGATGATCTTTGCGTGCATATCTGTGACATTTTTTGTAGGATTTTCGATGCGATCTATTACGCCTTCTGTCGCAAAATGTATAACGTCCAAAAGTATTTGACGTTGGAGAGAATAGATTAGCAAACAGTTGTGAAACACCCAGTAGAACGTAAGCTCGCCGACGTGGTTATGAAGAATCTGCATAATTGTGGATCTGAATTAAATTTGCGGCTTCATCAGCTTCCATGCTGCTCTTTTTATTTTTTGATCCAAACTGTTGGCTTTATAAAAATACACAGAGAATTTATGGCCGAAATATTCAAGAGATCGTAAAAAATTGCCATTGGCCATCGGCGGGTGTTTCTTGCTACATTATATTTTTAGCATAGTTGATCTAATAAAATTACTTCGACTTTGGTTTTGTTGTACATAGTGATTATCTCCGGTTTTTTAGCCTCTCCTGTTTCTTCGTCAATAGTGACGTGATGATGCATATTGGAAATTAGTATGGCCAATTTGTTTTTCAGTAGGATACTAAGGTAGAGTTTTCCTGAAAGCCAAAGTTAGAAGACTTTGCTCCTTTATATTTGTTCGGTAAAAATTCTTTCGGTATTTCTAGTTTTTTTTTCCGTTGAGCAACTTTTTAACTAGAGGTACACGGGTAAACCAGTTGTCACCGGTGATATTTCGGTTAGCATTTTCTATTGGTTCTACTAGTCTAAGAACAATATTTTTCCCGGAATTATTGAATTTGAATGAGCCCTCAGGTTGTGTACCTGATTAATTGTATATTGAGGTTTCACAACTACTAAGGAAAACATTTTCAGGTCATATTGTTTGGAAGAGCAACGTCCGCGAAACGCAAGAATTTGCTTATCAATTGTCAAATATTCAGTCACTATAAAATATTTTTAAAAGTTTGTCAAAAAGAGTTCAAACACCTCCCTAATAGCAGCCATTTTATCAAGTTCCCTTCTTTGGAGTCTGTCTGATATATAATTGAAACGAGCGCATCTCAAAGAAAACCTAAAACGTTTCGCACTAATTGCCAGGTGGCGCAAATCACAGTTATCCTTAGAAAGCAAGTTACTGCTTTATAAAACCATGATTAAACCCATATGTACATATGGAATACAGCTATGGGGTACAGCAAAAACATCCAACATAGAAATATGGAGAAGATATCAGTCAAAAGTGCTCCGATTCGTTGTAAACGCACCATGGTATGTGACCAACGAAACCATACGACGTGATCTTTCAATCCCAACAATTAATCAAGAAATAGAAAAGTTTAGTGCGCGTTACTGTGATCGTATTAGTATTTACTCTAACCCTCTAATAGAGTGCCACGATTAAAAGATTCAAACCGCTGGATTTAATAAACCAGGTTTCCTTAACAACGCTGGGTTGTATAAAATTATAGACCAATTAGTGTAAGTTAAACTAGATTTAGATAACATAGGTGAGACATCATTGGATGCTCTACCTTCATACCTTTCAGTTCTTAATTACCAAATGTACGTTAAACCAACTATTGAATGTCGCACTTAGACAGATTGTGTAATTAATAAAAAAAAAGAATTGCCAGGTAACAACTTTTTACGGCACTGCCTTTTGAATTATCCCATATTTTTGTGTAGGTTTTTTCGAGAAGATCTCAGTGAACCAATTAGATGCAGAATTCTAATAAATGCTCTAATCTCTCAATCATCTGTTTCTCGTGAATCTCGCTCCGTTCAAATCGCTGTCGAATAAATATATTTGTCCTTTAAGTGGTAGTTGACCCAAAGAAGATTCAGACACTCAATCTGTGAGTTGGCATTTCTAGCAACTCCTTTTGGATTAGGTAAATTAATGGTGATATTCTAAGTACGTGTGCTAATATGTACATTGGCTGTTTTTTTCTCCATTTTGTTATTTTGACTTTTCCTATGTAATAATTTTTGTTTGATTCTTGTAAATCGTCATCGTCAATGTTTTATCACCATTGTCTTCAACGTCAGAGTTTTCATCGCCGCTTTCACTGGCTTCTTGCTCTAAAAGGACTCGTGTTCACTCTCATTTACATTATATTTTTCGGGGTCATCAATTTCATCTTCACTGTTATCCTCACTTGACAATTCATTGTACCATTACAGCCAAATATTTGGATCATTTGATGTTGCAGTTTGTCTTCTCTTCTTCTGAGACTTTTGTAAAAATTTTCTGTGAGATTTAAGTCAAAATGTAGTGCAAATTTTACAAATTAATAGACATAAAAAACTTCGTATTTACGCGCATGGGCTACGATCGTAGCCCACATCAATTTAGTTACTAATAACTTACACGTGCACGTCTTTTTACTAGTGGTTGTAGATTACTATTGCGCAATAAGGTATTTTTAACAGCTATATGAAGCCGCTCGTGCGGAAAAGCATTTATGTATAAGTGAAACAAAGAGATCTGGGCTACGACTGTAAGGTAGGGTTAAATAATGATATGCTAAAGGTTTACAGGCCTGTAGGATAATAAATTGTTTTGATTTTACTATCTTTTTGATTTAGCTATCGCTATTTATTCATCTATCTTTAATTGTCGGGGCTAGCAATGGAGATGGAAAAAAGCATTGAATAAATAGGTTAGCACTATAATTTTCTTGAAAATTTATTTGGAATTTTTGATGTTATTTTGCTAGGTACATGCAATTTTCTAATGTTTATAGCATTTATTTCAACTTTTATTCTTTAGAAGTTACTAGTTTTATGGGATTATTAGTAACCGAAGCATTTTTTTCCAATATTCAAACATTTCTTGGTCTGGTAAATCGTTTGGGGTACAAACATAAGCAAAATGTTCAACAAAAAGTTAACCTTCACTTTATGGCTGCGTGTCCATGGATTGGATATAGACGTCTCCCTGCAGATTTCTCTGGTTTTAGCTTTTCTTTGGCCGGATGCCAAGTAAAGTTATCTTATCTGTTAGAGATGTGGTTTTGGAATGATTTGCTATGAACGTTATTTAACTTGGACTGAAGTTTGTTGACTAGTCGCTTGTAAGTACCTGTATGACTCCGGTACCATCGCGCCCTCGCTTTCATTTTTGCTATATCACGTTCTATTACAAATATTTTATTAATTTAATTGAATGCTAAATTACCAATAGAAAACCAACATAAGAAAATTGAATTCGTTTGCGACAATCCGCTTACAAATCGAAATCTCCCCGTACACACCAGAACGCCGTAAACGGGTCAAGTTCAAAAGAAGGCTAGGATGAGCGCGGCCAAATCGAGGCCGCCTCCGAAGATTCCCAGTTTGGGCAACGCACAATGCGCCCGTAAACATCTGGCACACAATCGGGCATAAATATCCGCTTCAATTTCGCGCCCTTCACTTTTGCGGCGTACCAGGTAATTCTGATTAGCGGCCCCACTATGAGTTCCACCTCTATGTGCTCTTATCGCATAGTTTCACTCCGGTGTATTACAGAGTTTTTAATTTTATCACGTCTTGACGTTCGTGCGACGAGAACGCGGCTATTTTCGTTCCGTTAAGTAACATAATTGCCGGCCGATTGCGTGGAACTAAAATTAAAATGAGGTAGTGGCGAGTGATTAATTGCAGGCTGTGCATCGCGACACGAGTGCAGTGCCGAAATGCAGTTTGTGCGCCTCAGGCGGCGATCGCGCCGCCATTAGGACCATCATCGCCCGTCGAATTCGTCGGGGGACGTCGTTCCGAGTTGAGGGTGATTTGGATATTTGGCGCGATTTGGGGGCGGGGGTGGCGGCGCACCTTTATTTTTGGTAGCGCGCGGCCAGAATATTTTCCCAGCGGGCGATCTGCCGCAGTTGAGGTTACATTTTCCCAAAGCGAGCCGCGTGCCAAAGGCTATTGCGACGCGACCACGAAAGTCCGATCGAATCGCGGTTAATAAGCAATAAAATCGGCGCGCCACGTCGACGTTGCTTAATTACCGGTCGATCGATCGAAGATCGCGCACCTGTCGGCGGTTCGCGATCGCGCTTTATTTAGCCAGGTAATCGGCCAGCCGCCCTAATTTGCAGGAAGAAGTGCTGGCGATAAGATAAGCTTCTAAATTTATATTTGCGTGATTTGATCTCGGCGCCGGCTGCAGTCGGGGCCGGGAAAATTCAGTTTGCAATTAATCGCCTCGACTGGGCTTTATTGGCTCCAGCATGCGTTTGCGGCGCGCTGTTTACATTTCTAGAAAATGCATGCCAAGACTTCGAAACCAACCTTGATGAGGCTGGCTGTCGTCATGGGGATTTTAGGCAGTTTATGCACTTTTTGCATTTGCTTTTTCTGAAAAATCGGTCAGCTTATAAGAAAGTTTTTCATTATGCAAAAACAATTTGGATTTTGCTGAGTTGTCTTCTATGGGATCAGCACTCAGATACAAATCAAGAAATAGTTTTTAAATGAACCTTATAAAATTTTCTGTAATTTTGAACTGCAACAGATAATAATATGGACAAATTAAAATCAGTAGGAACAGAAACTTCATTATTTTGATACTATGGGATGATCCAAATTGGGCCTCAGGATGATTTCCTGGATAAAACAATAGATAAAAAAATAGTGGAACAATTCGAATTTTATTATTATCTGCAAAGTACAAACTTAGTAGTTACGTATGAAGTATGAGGTCGGCCAAGTGTCCTACGCAACATTCTTTTAACGAAGTTGCCCATAATACCTTCTCACAAATGCGACTCTATTTTAGCAATTACACATCTGATGTTTTCTTTTAGCCGTGGAATCGTGGCAGGTTTATTGACATAAATCCTTTCTTTCATATAGCCCCAGAGGGAAAAGTCTAATGGGGTTAAATTGCAAGTTATGGATATCACCCCCTGTACGAGCTAGTACGACCAGGAAATTTGGTTTTAAGTGTCTCACGTACCGTGTGACATGTGGCTTCATCTCGTTGTAACACCTCCCAATAGCGCTTTCAAGAAAATACGGGCCAATGACTCCTCCAGCCCACAATGCACACTAAACAGTGCATTATTCTAGATGTATTGGTGATTTATAAATCGAACTCGGATTTTAACTTTCCTCTATGTGAAAATTTTGATGCTTCGCCAAGCCACATAAAAGAAAATAAACTTTATCTTCCAATACGAGTTTTTTTTTGCAAAAATTACCATCGTCTGCTGTTTTCTAAATCGCAGTTTACAAATGCACGGTGTTTCTGGTGGTCTTCGGTGGACTTTGCCATGTGTTTGGATACCAACTGTGCAAATGCAAACTTCTAACACCCACAGAAGACAAAAAAGGCGTAATTAAAATTCTGAAGTCCAATTTTGGCCACTCTATACAGGGTGTCCCACGAAAATGATTCGAGATTTCTGTGAAGGTCCTTTGAAATATTTTAAGTAAAAAAGTTCCAGTTGGGGGTGCTTGTTTGTCTTCCTTTTTTTGATTTGAGGAAAATATTTATTGCAAGAATTCGGGAAGCTTTTGATATGATTCGTGAATCGATGGAAAATATCAACTGGCGAGGAGATCTACGACGCCGCATTGCTTTATGTTCGGATAATTTATTTGTTTGTTTAATAAATGCAAATTTGTTGTCATAAATTTGTTATTTTAGACTGATAATAGCAATGGCACTAAGAACTAATTTTTTTAAGTACCATCCTTGTCTATATCTAGTTTCCTCGGCAACGAAAGTTATAATGATAATACTTGAGAGAAGAATAAAATCTTAGAACGACCAAGCACCCCCAAAGACCCCTAACTTGCTTCATCGATATCTCAAAAACGATTGAGAATTTGACCTATACTTTTGGAATATTAAAATGTTTCGAAGGATCTATACACGAAGTCTTGTAACATCCTCACCCTCTATTTCTCTTTTTTATTTCTATGTAACTACAACTAGTCTTAAAGACTAACTAGCAGCTTATTTATAACTTAATCTACTACTTGAGATTACTAGAATTCTTGTTTTGTGGTTTTTCGCTTGAGCCTCCTGATTTGATTTCTTTGTTTAGTATTGATGTGTTACTGTCACCTCGTAGCTTCTCCTCGTTTTAATTTTTACCGCTATTAGCAGTATTTTTCTGTTTTTATTTTGCATTCTATGTTTTGTTGCATGTTATTTTTAATTATTGCCGCTCTACTTCGTCTTGCTGCAATTTGGGGATATATAGCATGGTTTACATAATATCATATCATTTTCAGGTATGATTTTAAGGGAAAAAGGATTTCCGAAATAAAGATATGTTTATTTTATTAAGTTTTAAGAGTATCTACATTTCAGTTCGATGTTGCTGTTCTAAGTTACAATTCTAATGTTTTCTGAAATTACGTTTTTTTTAGTTCCGATCACTCTGTTGCCGTTTATTTCCTAGTTCTCTGTCCAGCTTCTTGTTAATCATATCTCTGCTTATGAATAATTATTGCAGTTGTTTTATGTCTATTATTATTTTTTACTGCTTTCTCATAGGAAGGTTCTCTGTTTCTTAGCTTCTTAGCTTGGTGATTTTCTAGTTGGTACATTACTGTCATTAGTTTTATTTTTAGCATTCCTTATTTTATGAAAATGCTCTGCTACTCTGTAACTTGCGGGATGCGTTTCTTCATCATTTTGTCTTAGCCTGTTCAGCTGTCTTGCATTGTACTAGATAGTTGGCTGCTGCACATTTGACACATTTTGCAATATTTTTGGGTATGCCCAAAGCCTTGTCAATTTTATAGTGAGGAATAAATATGCCTTTTCTGTGTGCTTCTATTTACACACACATTTCAAGAATTTCTTAAATTTTTTCTACTTCTCTATCATAAGTTAACATAAAGATAAGCAGAGGACGCTTATCTCTTCTGATTTCTATGTTTGTAGCGTTAGTCATTTTAAATCCTTTTTCTACTAATTTTTTTGCTTTATATATTTCACGACGGATTTAGTTGCTTCGCTATCACTTTATAGGTCGGCGTTGCTTGTCTTAAAAATACCACTTAGCTCCTCTTTTACTGATTACTTTCGTAACTTCCTTGTAGTCCTCGTTTATTCTAGGTTAATTTTGAATTTGTCTCTAGACAACATTGTAGTTTTAAGAGTAACATTTCTCTCTTAAGAATTCCCGTAGGGCCTTGTAGTTTGCGATCCTCCTAAATACAATGGGCGGCGTTCTACGTAGCTTTTTCGTTTTTACTTTTCTGTTTATTGTAGCTTCATTTTGTAGAATAGTTTTCGCTGATTCTTTTGCTTTTGTCCTTATTTTCTCTCTTTTTCAATATTTTCCATTCAAATTCCTCTTTTAAGTAAGTTATTTTTTTGACTGGGGAATTTTTGCAGTTGCGCACTTATGCTCGTTCCGTTTTTGGGTTTTTTAGTTCATTTAGTAATGCTCTAATTTCTGTTGTAAGTTGTTCTACAGTTTGTTGCAGATTATTTTGTAGCTGCTGTTTTCTATGCATTATAAACATCATTTCATGGGATTGATTCTGTAGCGCTAATAATTCTTCTCTTGGCAATCGTACCTTTATTAGTTTTAGTTCACCCCCTGCACACTATATTTCTGCTAACATTATTTATTATTCAAAAACACGTTTAAAAGACCCGTAAAATTATAAGTTTTATGAATGTTTACCACAACAAGGTTATCGTGTTTCACACTTCAAAATCTGTACTTCTATAACAATATTTCGACTGTTCCCTGTATAACCATTAAAAGTATTCCTTTAAACTAAACATTTACGTTACACTCACACTAACAAATTAAATACAAAACAAATGCAAAATGTACATGTCGACACTCAAGCTATTTTATATTCATTTAGTTTCCCCGTTTTATTTTCACAAAAAGGAATCTTAGCGACAAAATTTAAAATTCATGATAACCTTAACTTTAAATAATTTTTTTGGTGTACAATTTTTAGCAAAATCTAATATGAAAACCACTAAATGCAAAAATAACAGAGTTATGACAAAAAAAATTGATACACCAAGTATAAAATAAAACCAGAGCATTTAAATGTTTTATTTATTGCCGGTTTTCGCTAAATATGTTGTGGCCAACTTGAAAATGTAGGCACGATATTATTTTTTCAGCCTAAATATACTTGTCTGTAGGAGTATCTAAATAAAAAATCTTGATGCTATTTCAACATCATGGTGCAGCGAGAGCATTTAAGTGAGTGTACTATAAAGGCTCGTGATTTATGGCACGCTTTCGTTGGGCATTATAAAATTAATTAAAGGTAATCCAATCGCACAAGGTTATATTTTCCTCTCAAAATGGGAGCTCTAACGCCGAACTTTGCAACGTCGCGTAATACCATAATCAGTCCGAGCAGATAAAGGGCGATAAAATTTTTATTGTTTTATTTAGTAACTTGTTGCTACTATCAGCAATCCGTGATAAGGCAAGCAACGCTACACAGCTGTTCGAGGAGCACAAACTGCATCGCTTTTGCTCGTTCAGCACGCAGGTACGCGGCGACAAACTAAAATGACCAGTGACGAGACCGTGAGCGTCGACGGTGAGATCGTGAACGATTCCGAAGGTAGTGATAACAACAACAACATGTGTGCGAGTGAAAACGGCGAAGACAGGCGGAAGTGCAACTGCAACGACCAAACGTGTGATGCGGGATTGGGTAGCGATGGAGAGGATTGTGTGGAAATAGTCGGGGACATTTTAAGTGACATATTGGATACCGTTGCGGAATTATGTGTGTGCGACAAAAATTGTGAGATAGACGACTGGCTTAGAAATGTGACGGAGACGATGCAAGAGGACAGGAATAGAAAAGCTCTGCATAGGACGACGCACATATTTATAGAGAACGATTCCGACTTCTTGGAAGACGACGACGTAAGTATCCTTGATAGCAATCGGGACTCTTTGTACTCCCTGGAGGAACATGACGAAGACCCAGAGCATGAGGAGATACATAAAAATAACAAAACTGAAAAAGAAGTGGTGCAGGGTTTAAACAATAATTTAATAAATCGACAGAAGTACGAAGCCCCTACAAAGAGCAAAAGTGCAAAAACTTCAATTTTTGGAACCGTGTTTAGAAAAAAGCTTAAAAAGGGGGAAGAAACCGAGAATACGTTGGAATCAAAAAATAAAAAGCCATTAAAAACAACAAACGTGAAGTTTTCAAACAATACTCAATCGAGCAGCACGCGAGCTGCAAATATTAATGAAAAATCTGACAATAAATTGGCAAATCTCTCTAGAACTCCGTCGCTGAAGAAAAAGCTAACAAATTTCCTCAATAAAGATGCGCCCAACATTCTGCGAAGGTCTTTCAGTTTCAAGGACCTGAACAAGCGGCGCGAAAAGGAAAAGTCCCGCGAAAAGATGCTGGAGATGAAAAGCCGCGAGTGGGCGTGCTCGCTGAAGTCTCTCGTCGAGACCGACATCGGCATCAGCTATCACGACCTCAGCTTCATCAACTACGATATCCAGAACGAGATCTCCTACAAGGCGGTCGCGGTGAAAACGGCGCCCGTCCGAATTCTGCAGCGCGCCCAGAGCCTGCACGAAAACGTAAGTAAACTAGGCCGCAATTAACGTGTTTCGCTCTTACAATAAACCTATTAAAAGGGGAACAATGGCAGGATCACCGAAAGCCAAACAATAGCGGCTTGTCTGCGTGGAGCAAGAGAGAAAGCAAACTCTTGTTCCACACATGCATGTGCGCGTGCTTCATTGTTACTTCACGCTCACAAGGGAAAATAGACGCGGCCGAGCTCGGGCGGTTTTCTTTTTAAATTATGCCCGACTGCCCAAGAGGAAATGAATAAAAAATCGTTTTCCTGTCGTGCTACCTGCTGAACTCTCTTTTTTCAGGGCTCCTGTCCAATTAATCGGAAACCCAATTTACTGCGTGGAACTTCGTTTCCTAGGCACTGTCAGTCCACTATAGGTAAGCAAAATGCCAATTTTCTTAGCATAGGAAATAGAGCACGCAGCCGGTTCTGCTCTACTTTTAGTTTGTATTCAAAATACTGCATGTGGTACTGAAGAATACGAAGTTGAGAATAACTTTGCTTTATTGAGAACGTTGATTGACAACCAAAAATATAGTGGTAGTATAAATTCCTTAGGAATATTTATATTTACAATATTATGGCAAATTGATACGTGTATATATTATGACATTTTCTTTCCTCTGATATACTATATATGTATGAAAATTATCTCTTAATTTATTTACTTTGTGCTGTCCCAATGAAAATTATTTCGAAATGAAATGACGATGGCAACAATCTCAAATATCGATAATTCCAGTAAATCTGAATAAGATTTATTCACTTAGTTACAAAATTACCTTTTTGCTTCTGCTATTGCCGTACGTTTCTAGGGAGTAATTTTATTTATACTTTTTTACCGTGGGGATTATAAAAGTATCCATACAGTTTTTTTCTGGATTTTGTTAAAATACATTTTATCTGACAGTGTAATGGGCTATAAATAACAATTTACACAGAACTACAACTATTTAATTATTTTGTGTTTACAACTCTATAAATTACTAAAATATTTATCAAAATTTGAATATTACTTAGAATTGTGTGAGTGCTAACGAACATATTCTATTTAATTATTTTTAATTTTGACTACTAAAGTAATATTTATAATTTGTTTATAGAAACAAGTAAATTGGTTGACCTTGAATTTACACTTAATCTAATATTTCAGAATATAATAGAAATTAAAATCGTGTAAATAAGTCTATAGAATGAAATCCCTTAAATCTGTGTAATGCATTACTGTTGTCCAGGAAATTAACTGCTAACTGCTAAGTGTTTGGATGAAATTCAAGGTGATATTGAATGTGTTTGCTATTTCACTTCACTTCTTTTACATTCTTTATATGAAGATCATGATGTAAAATGGCATTCTTCACGTATTATGTGTTTGAGTTTTTGATCTGCAAGCACAGCAGAATTTTCAAATTTGGGGTGTTTGGTCTACCTCAGTTTATTACTCGATAGATTAAAAGTTTCTTCTCTAGGGTAAGTTTTGATTTCGTAAACTTTAAATTCACTTATTTGGACTTGGCGATAATATGTTTCTTCCACGTTAGCCTATTATCCAAATGGATATTTCACATCATCTGATTTGAGTAGCTGTACCTTGTTTGAAGAACGGGTAGGTAGTTATGGTAACATGGACGGATTGTAGTTTTCATTGGCCTTGATTCGCAATTTTTCTGCCAGTCTTCCATTAATTTAAAGCAGCTTTAAGGTCGCTGCATTTTTATATAAGGCCTACTTCAGCAGTGTCGTCCGTGGTTTGTTGTATAGTAGGTATATTTGAGGTATATAACAGATAGAGAATAGGGCCCAGCACGCTTCCTTGGGGGACCCCACAGTTAATAGCATATAAATTTGTTAATTTGCCTTGAAACTTGAATAGTTAAAATTATATGTGTGGAAAATCTGTTTAATCTTTAGGAAAAGTTTTGGATGTCGGACTGTTTTAAAGCTTGGACTGCGGAACAGTATTTTTTATTCAAAAATGCCTGGGGGATTTGTTCTATAACTGGATTTGTAATATGTACCTCAAAAGCTGAATCGATGATCTGGAATCAGTTTTCCAATCGGAGCTTTTAGCTAAGTGGGAGTTTTTTAAATATTCTAGACGCTAGTGGCAATAGGCTAATGGGGCAATTGGATGCTTCAGGCTTTTTTCCCGACTTCCTTATCAGGATAATTTATGCCACTTGCCACAGAGATGAAAAGTGGGATCTTTATTTGTGAAAGCTAAAGTACTTTTAGTAGATACAAATATACTCTCTTTTTATCTATGCTTTACAAATAACGTTTCTTTTAAATAAAAAGAAAGAATAGTACAAACATTTTATTATATTTTATAGCCCAGTTTTGCTGTTCCAATTGAAGGTTGCGCTAACAGTAGTGGATTAGTCAACCAAACCAGGCTTCTAAAGCGAAATTGTTGGTCCGTTTTGAAGTTTCACTAACAAACAATATACGTTAGATTTTATGAGCTTGATATAAACTTGCAAAAATATCTTAGTTTAACAAAATAAGACGAATTGGAAAGAAAACATGTCATATAATCGATTACAATGCAATAAAATGTAGTACAACGTTGCTAGATCTTTCTACCTTTTTCATATCTTAATTCTACGTTTGGGTATTGATATTTTCTTCTTTACTGTCTTTATTATTTTAACAGTATTTATGTTCTCATCAATTGGTTTTAATCATTATTTTATTGATTTTGTCTTCTTATATTATGTAAATCATATTACATATTGTTCTCTAATTCTGCTTATTTTTAATTGCATTTTCTTTCTACTTACATTTTCTATTTTTTTATAGATTTAAATATATTTTATTTCATTACTAAACAATGTGCTCCACTTACTTTTGTTTGTTTTATTTTTTAACTCAGTAATTCAGTAAAATATGATAATGGATGAGCGAGGAAACAGAAAGAAATATGACTAAATAACCAAGAAAATAATAAACAGAGGAAAATAGAGGATGATGTGTAAAAAATGTGCTAAAATGTCATAAAAACAAAATAAAAATTACTTGAGGAATATTAAAAATAAAAACAAAATCTGCCGAACTATTCCTACCTTCATTTATGATTAAAAATTTCTGTTGGCTTGGATATACTAAAATAGGAGACGTAGAAAGAGAGGTAATGAATTATGTTTGTTCATTGTCTACAATTCAGCACCGTACATGTTGGCGAGGCATATTACCGTCCTATACAATAGTATCCTGGCTGCTAGAGAGACATGTTCAGATATTAGCAATTTTTTTAATGCTCCGGTTGCTTTGCTTCTTTTTCTTATTCTCTTTTCTATTTCTACTTTTTATTCAATTTTATAGGTTACAGTCACTTCTAAGTATTCAAATTTCCTGACTTCTTTGAAATAGTACGACTTCCCCTCTGCCGTAATAAGTTGTAAGTGTAGATCTTCTCTTACTTCTTGTCCTCTTAGCATTTTCATATATTTTGTTTTGCCGGTGTTCTGATCTGATGATTAGCCCCACGTCATCTACAAAGGCAATGTCTACTTTGATATACAATCTCTGTTATTTTAATCTGACTTTCTCTTATTGTGGCTTCGAGTACTACATCGAAGAGTGTGGTCGATAGTAGATCCCCTTATCTGCGGCCCAACTCCACTCCAAACTCTCTCGAAAGGGTTTCTCCTACTACTATTTTGCTTTTCAAATTATTGGGCTTCGTATAAGCTAGTCGAATTATTTCCCCAGAAACTTCGAATTTTTTTATTGCGCCACATATTTTTTTTCTTATAATTTTGTCCTGCGCTTGTCGAAAGCCAATAAACATAATGTACAGCTGTTAATCTTGTTTATAACTTATCGCTTGTATTTGCTTTAGCACAAAAATTTGATCTGTTGTGGATCGCTCTTCTCTAAATCCCCCTTTGATATTCTCCGATGACTCCTTTCGTGTACTCTTCTATTCTGCTTCTCATAATCCTCGCCATAATTTTATATGTTATGTCGAGTAATGCAATTCCTCTGAAATTACTACATATGGTGGTATCCCCTTTTGTATGTATGAGATAGATAACTGCTTTATTCCACTTGTTTGGCATTTTTTCGTATTTCCAAACTTTTTTTATTATATCTGTGAACCATGACAATAAGACTGGACCTCCTTCTTTCGACAATTCTTCTGATATGCCATTTTCCCCAGGACCTTCATTTATTGCTAATTTAACGGTTATTTCTTCTATTTCTTATTCTGTTGGCTCTTTACATTTTGTTCTTCTTCTTCTATCTCTTTTAGATTTGCGGAACTAATTTGTCCTTCTTTCTTGTTTGTTCTCAATAGCTTTTCGAAGTATTGCGTCCACACCTCTGTTTTTTTTATATGACCCCTACTAGTGTTCATTGCAACCCCACTTTTGTTTGCTTCTTTTAGCTTCTTGATAAAAATTTCTTATCTCGTAGCTTGTGATGTTCCTCTACCGCTTACAGCTTATTGTCTAGTACTTCTCTTTTTTTCTTTTACTTATTCGTGTGACCGCTGCTTTCTTTTCCCAGTAAATTTTTTTACTCTCCTCTGTTTCTTTTTTAGCATAACTATCTCAGCTTTGTTTTTTCCCACAATTTTTTTACAGTCGTTGTCATACCAATCTTTTCTATTTGTTCTTTTAGGTTTTTTTAGCAGCTGCTGTGTTGCCCTTGTCAAGGTTTTTTCCACTACATCCTCTTTTACTGGTGGTTCTTTCTCCAACTTTTTTGTAACTTCTGCTTCAAATCTTTTTTTATCTCCAAGTTTTTAAGTTGTGTTATATTGGTTCTTTTTGCGCTATTGTTCTTCTCTTTAGGTTCACCTGGTAATTCTTGTCTTAAATTAGTTAATATCAAAAGCTGGTCCGTGTCTGCGTCTGCCCCGCGATAGCTTCTGCTATCTGTAATGGACATTGCGTGCTTAGACTCTATCAACAAATGGTCTATTTGGTTCTTAATGTTTCCATTAGGAATCGCCACGTACTTTGTGGATATTTTTGTGCTAGAACTGTGTGCTCATAATCTTCATTTGGTTCTTTATTACATTTTGTAGTGTAGTAATTTAATATGAGTTAAATGACTCCCTTGTCCTATCTTTTTCATTTTTGATTCTACATAACTATATATCTAAAGAACACATGCGTCAGATTTTGCTTAAATTTGGTAAGGCTGTAGAATTTAGAAAAAAATCAAAAACATTAGATATCTGACATGAAGGTTGGTATTTTTTTATGAAACTTGTCTAATTGTATATTTAGTTGCTCTTCTATGAAGAATGTTCCTATAATCTTCTGCTTTAAAGTAGGATTATATAATATACCAGTGGAATTTGATAGAGTATTTTAATATAACTTAAATCTATTTTTTTATCGAAACTTTTGAAGTAACATAATTTATTACTAAAAATCTTTTAGATATATTAAATTTTGAAAAGTAGGGTTGCATTAAACCAGTGTTTATGAATGTGACAAAATTTTAAAAAAAATATTTTTCTATATTGTTACTTGGGCTTTTAATATCAATGTTTTTGTGCTTTTTATATACAAAATATTAAGAAAATTTTAAAGCAAAATTATAATTTTATAAAAGCCAAACGTATTTAATAGTAACATTTATATATGTATTTAATCAATAATAATTTTAAAGTGCTTTTAAAACTGAAAACTAATTTTTATTAATGTGGACTTCCATTGAAACAACATAAACTTTCAGTAACCTGCTAGTATTAAGTTTGTTGGTTTAGAAACGCAAGAGATCTTAGGTGACGGATTATACAAAAATTATTGGTTAATCGTTCCAATATAGAGAATGAGTGAAGGATTTGGTGCGAAAACCTTTTTAATTTTATAAACTTCGTAATATGATTTTATTTGTAAAAATTGCAAAGTTATTTTATAAGCAAGAAATTTCTAGAGCTGTAGCGATCTTTAGTTGAAGAATTCCTCGGGATCTGCTATCAAAATTACCCATAACTAAAATTATATTTAATATTTAATAGAACAATATTAAATTTGTCTCATTGTACTACTGAGAAGTTGTCTTTTTTGATACCTAAATTATAATAGACACCTACTGGATAAACTATTATTATGCCTCTATCGGTCGAACGATTTCCTGTACGGATATAAGCTTTTATGATATTGAACGACATATTGGTGCATATTAGCCAAAGAATATTTTGAAAATTAAATTCTAAATAAGAAGTAGATAAAATAACTTATCTGCTCAAAATTTATCCACTCGTGCTGAACAAAAGATACATAAGCGGGCTTTAAAAACATGAACTGGAAACATCACTAATGGAAAAATTGCTCAACAACAGAAAAATATCGAGTGGGGAACGTTGGTCGAATGGTTAGCTTGTCCTACTTTTAAAAAGAAGATGTGATCAAAACGTTTTCTGCGCTTGGAAATAACTCCTCATAATATTCTATACGGTAAAAAGAAGGGGTGAGTACAGCATAAGAGGTCAATGTCTAACTCATGATTGAATTGTAGTACTATACATAGATCGCACGACTATGGTTTGTAGGTCTTCCAGTAGATAACTTGGTTTATCCGAAACGAGTCGATCAGATGTGATATTGTTAATTGTTACTTCACTTGAAACTTGCAAATTTGTATTTCTACATTACGTCTAAAATGGGATATACGTTTTCATGGAATGTCAATGGAAAAATGATAAAGATTTTTAATTAGTAATATTTCTCTATATTTCATGTCTCTTTTCTGAAAGTTATTACAATTATTCTTTCTAAATTTATCAGAGGTTATTCAAAAGATCAGAATTTACAAGTTTTTATTATTTATTGCTCTATAGCCTCAAAATTTTAGGAGCACAAAAATAAATTTCTTTATGTTTATTTCATAGATTATACTAATAACCTTTTTAATAATTAAATTTAAATATTCAAAACAGCTATTACTTTTGAAATTATAATATTGAAATTTGTTTTATCCCTGAAAATATAGGTGAGTTCTTTATGAGGCTTTTAAGGATTTTTACTAACATCTAATTATCTAAAACCTAAAACAAAGTGCTAAAAATAGATAATGGAGTTATTAAAATGTTCAAATTGATGTTGTATTCGAGATTTGGAATATTTAAATATTATTCGTATTAGAGATATTTCGGTTTTTGAGGAAAATATTGTTCCATATCTAGTTTAGTTAATAATTTGGATGTTTAATTATTATATTGTTATTTTAATTTTTTTTAGTTGTATTAGTCCGAGACGATATATAATTGGCATGTACCTTTTCTCTACCTAATTCAAATGATGTTGTCTATGCACTATATATTTTTTAATTATGTTTTTTTAATAGTTTTAAACAACCAAAATGTAATGCATGCAAAATATATTTTTTAAATCAAAAGAGATGTAATGCTGTCCAACGTAAACACAAGCCATGTGACAAATCTTGAGAATGAAAAAGTAGCTAATGTATTATAGTCATTTTTTTTTGGTCTGTGAAACCAACATATTAAATTAAATAAAAATTGATCAACACGTGTAAGGGATGTAATAATTTAAGATACATAGGAAGACATGTAGAAAATGCAATAACTTTCCTGTAAAGGGTCTTCAATTAAGAGGTGTCGTTTTAAATTTCATCCTACTTTTATCTCTAGTGCTAGGGCTTTCGATATACAAGTAGTAAAAACGAAACGGAAAATGCTTGAACAAATGGTGAAATTTTGGCGGACAGTTCATAACGTCGTAGACTTTTCGGTTGTAATGAAGCGCCTTGTTCTACAGCAAGTGTGAAGCTAGTCGGAAAATTCCAGCTTTCCGTCAGGTGTCGGGTGTAAAGAACCTAAAGCGTGCTCCATCAGATCTGTTAGAAATAGCGCCGCTGTAGGTAAAAGTATACCGGAAGATCCGAATTTATCTATTTCAAGACGTTCGCAACAATTGAACATCTCACAAACTGGCCTGTATCATATATTGCACAAAAATTTGGCCTAAAGGCTTACAATGTCCAACTAATGCACGAACTTATGCTTACCATGAACAACGCCGTGCATGTGTTAATTTGGTGTTGGGGATGCAAGAATTTTGCTTTCTTTTTTTTAACAAAATTATCCTGGCTGATAAAGTTCATTTCCATGTTACTAATACTATTGCATCTGAGAATTTAAAAGTTTAAAAGCAATAGTCGATAAACCTCTCGATCTCCAACGAGTTACAATTTGGTGCGTTTTTGGGTTGGTGGCGTTATAGGGTCAGTTTTTTCGAAAATGAAATTATTAAGATTCTAATACAGTGGGTCGAATCTATAGGTTTACATTTCTGACTCATTTCCAGTATGTTTTTATTCGCCACAAATAAATTATTTTTTTTAATATCTGTGTTTAAATATTGTAACGTTTTCGCTCTTTACAGTGGTGAATGGGACATCCAATTTTCTTAAACAACTTATTTATTTTATTTACAGATTATTAGAATTACAACGCTGTTTATATATACTAAACATACAGCAGATAATGTAAAATTACACACTATGTCGACGCGCACAGCTTACGCACTTGGATTCGCTTCTCTTCGCTGAAGCTACTTCGAAATCCGCGATATTTATGGCTATTTGAGACATTTCAGAAGAAAATCGAAAACATCTAAAAATGCCGGTATGGAAACGCCTAGAATATTCCCACGCACGTGTGCGGCAGCTAGATTCCTAGGCATTGTGTCGGTCACCGAGCGTGATGATGAAATTATGAACGCTAGTGTTTAGCGGTAACGCTACGGGGGTATTCCAAAATTTGTTACAATATTGTAATGTCATCTTCAATAACATGAAGCATGGTTTCTATTACGATTAGCATACTTAAATAATCCTGAAGAAGATTAATACATTAATTGTAAAGGTGATTACAAACACTTCATACATCTGGAATAATGAATCGAGTTTATCCTTACTCATTGCTTGAAGTCTCAGTTTGTTATTATATCTATTTCGTTGGAATAAGGTTAGTCAAGAGGCGGTAATTGGCCTGCTCTCAAAGAATAATAAATTTTAATTTTCTGCATTTTGAGTGGTAATAAATACTTACATATGACTTTAAAGTCAAAATGACAGGCAGAAGAATCTAAAGTTTAATAAAAATTATTAATTGTATGTTTTTACAGTTGCGTACACAGTTGGATTTGAATTTTGCTTTCTGAATTTGTTAATAAATGCAGTTTAGGTAAAACAACTGCGGCTGACATGAAAAAACACTAAAATGCGCAAGCAAAAACTTGATCTTATAAACACTATACTTTATATCTTCAAAAGTCATGCTAGGAACTTTGTTTGGTGACATCAATTATTATAGTTTCTAAATAAAAAGCTTGCACAGTAGCCATTATGGTTTTATTTAAATAATATACATAAATAAAAGTTGGACATCAAGTATCAATCATTGAAGAAAGATATATTTGTAGCATAAATATAAGTATACTGTACATTTAAAAACTACTGACTAGTATAATAAGACATAGTAAAACGATATAACGTGGTATTTTTATCCAAGTTATTAGCATATTTTCAATATTTTGTTTTTTGCGACTGGTAAATATTGTGTTACATGTGATTAGCATCGTAACATAAAATCAAAGAATAATAAAAATAAAATATTAAAACAAACAAATACAAAAGTTCCAGTTTACAACAATTCGTGATGTTAAACCCACCCTTCTCTCAGATATGTTACAACAGATTTTTATATATTATTTTGCCTCATGCAATTTATTTATTTTCTCTACTACTTTGCATAGAAGTAATTAACATTTATTAAATATTTGTAAAGTCACTAGAACTAGAACTAATTTTCAAAACTATTTTAAAAAAGCGATTCAGTCCGATCAGAGATTGCGTTAAAAAACGCGCTCCCTAAAAATTTCATTTAAATTCACCGGTACTTAAGAGAATGGCGTGGAAAAAAGATTTCACGAGCAGAAATACACCCTCAAGTTTAGGTACTAGCGCACCTCTGGGTAAAATCAATGGAATTTTTTTGTCAGTAGAAGCATACCCCGACGTTTTGAACCTGCTCTAGTTGTAATGTTAAGTATTACTTGAGGTTTAAGTATTAGGGGGAATTTGAAATAGGTTATTAAAACACTGGTGGCTAAATAAGAGTTGAAAATGATTAACATAACATTTGTGAACATACTTACGTGCATTCTATTTTTTGAAAGATTTGGAATTGTCGACTTTAATCACATTGGTGCGCATTTAGGGCGCTTATTGTTAGAGCAAATTGGGAATTTATTTAAGTTTCGTATAACGAGAGTCCGGCGTTGTTTGTTTAAGGTTATTTGTTTATTTATTTATTACTATTATTGACCACACTTGTGGCCGCCCTTAATTGCACTTCACTTTCACCGAGATAAGTACCCATGTTTATTTGTTGGAAGCCATATGACGACTAAAAATTATTTACTTGAAAATAAAATAAACTTAGATTAGATAGCTAAAGTAATAACATTTTCCTTTTACCAAATGAACTCAAAAACAAGAAAAGTGTGTTTTATGAATTATACCTCTGTATTTATGTTTCGTAAAATATATTATAAAGAAATATAACTTATATAAACTGTCATTCTTCAAACGAGGACTAATTTTTATACAAAACTGTTAAACAATAGAAATAACCAATTAGTAGTATTATAATTAAAAATGTTGTTTCACTTGAAAAAGTTTTCTTATATCTTTTTATTAAAAAATTATTACTATCGAATTAGAAAAAAATGTTTCTTTGAAATTAATTCGGATTTAAACTTTATGCTTCCCTATCTGTTTAAGCAAAAGTGCTAAGAATTAAAAGCAAAAACCTTTTAATCATAATAAAACGTCATCTGCTAGCTTTATTACTAAGAGGTGCCTGTTCTACCAATATAACCTAAATATTGGTGCTACAAGCAACGTTTGCTAACTACAATCTGCATCTTTTAAAGTACCCGTGAAGCTTGAGTTATGATTTGTCCAACTTAAGGATAGAGTGATTTTTCTGCACTGCTTACAAGGAGCGATTCTAAGAGTAATAATGTAAATTTTCGCCAGTGTGATGCCGAACGTGCCAAATAGCCAAAGAAAGTTTCTAGAACTAATTTTGAAAAAGGATTGATTCAGTACACAGTCAGAGCTCGCAATGAAACTCAGAATAACACGTCCAGTCATTTATAAGCATCTATACAAACTGGGGAGGATTCACAAAGAAGGTCATTGGGTTTTCCACAAATTACAAGAGTAGATGCTTTAATATTGCTAGTTCCTTTCCAAATTGAAAACGGATGATTTATTACACAGACTGCAACTTGTGCCGATAAATGGATCTCAATAAAATTCAAATAGATAAAAATAATGGGTTTATCCGGGTGATTCATCGACCATTGTTGTACGACCGGAAAACGTTGTTTTGTATATGGTGGTATTAGCGGAGCATCATACTCTATGAGTTGCTTTCATCTGTTGAAATTGCAACCGTTGCGTGTTAGCAGCAGAAACTGAGGCGTGTTAGAGACGCGCTGGATGCAGAAGGCCTTATGTGGGTAATGGAAGAAAGGTATATTACTTTAGAGCAACGTGAACTACACACTGCCTAAACCACTTTTGACTTGGATTAGAAGATTTTATCACACTCTGCGTATTTACCCGCTTCAAGTCGAAAAAGCTGGCGAGTTTATCAGCTCCAAACCACCTTATTTTTCAAAGTGGAATTCGGTAGTTCCTTGAATGACAGCAAAACTAGGTAAAATAGGCAAAGAGTGTTATTGTAAAGATTGAATTAGACAACTCGATAAAAAAGGCCGCAAATTAAAAAAGTTTAATAAATTTAATTAAATTAGAAGATTTGGCACTTAATGCATATTACCTCTTCATAACATCATTGAGCTTGTCAATTTTATTTAAAATAATGTCATCCTGTTAAAATTGCTAGTTGTTTTGGCCCATATGTGTTTAGGGTAAGAAATAATTATTTTTTTTGGATTTGTGAAATTAATAATGGAGGCAGCACCAATTATAATTGCTAAGAAGACTTGCGTCTAAAAATTCTGCTAAGGCATCGTCCTTCCAAGATATACATACATTTGTTATTTATTAATATTTGATGTTGTTTATTGTTTAACAAAGAAACTGTACGAATTAATGGTGGGTCAATTAGGTGTTAACTGCATTGTTAGGGTTTGTGAAAAAATTATAAAAATTTTCTAATTGACACGTTGTTTTGAATCAATAGCAAAATTTTATACATCAGACTGACGTACTGCCAAAAATATAAGCCATAGAGAGCGGCCTAAACGTCTGAATCCTTAAGCTTGCAGTATGGTGATCAATAAAAAGTAAAAAAAATTTATACACTTGAGTTTTATTGTGAAATTTTATTTTCAAACATCAATTAAGCTAAAGCTTGATAACTCGTATTTGAGAAATTCGAGGAAGAAAAGTATCTATATGACTTCAAGGATAATTCTGGTGTCTTATTAAGAACACCTGTCAAGTAAATCTAACCTTGTTGATGTTGATTCAAAATTTTATTTGTCCTTAAATTCGTAGGTATAATTTAGGAAAATAATATCCTAAGTCTGGGAATTTGACCAAACAAAACAAAGGATTGCTGGAGAGAAGCATACCAAATGTAACTACAGAAAAAACGGTAGTTAGGTAACGCACTCATATAGCATCCATCCGTTAGAAAACTTTTGGTTCTTTCAACAACTGTTTCAAAAAAAAAACGGCAAACTATTTGTGTTTAGAGTATTTCAGTAAATTTAAGAGCTGCCGTTTAATTATTTTTTTAATTATAGCACGTCCAGGTGTTCCTAACTAAAACGCAAACAGTAGTCTGATACGCAAGGAATTTTATAATAATATTTAGATAAAGATTATTATAACACATATAGTTGATTATATATTTTTATAACATATATGTATTGAACAACAACATCTTCATAAACATCATTCAAAATATATTTGGCACCATTGGGCTAAGTGAAATCTTACCAAACGACACTTTCTCAAATTCTGCAGTCTGGTGAATAAATTTATTATTATTCAATTGATTGGACGAATACTTTTATATTTGGCTTTGGTCACTGTTACTAAATTGGTAGCATTAACTATCGTCAAAATAATAACGGAACATCATTTCTACTGTCCTTTTGTATCAACGCTTTTTCTGGAAAGATGTTGCCTTCTTGACCACACGTTCGTGTAACCACAAGAATAATGTTGAATGGCTCTTTTGTTTTTTAATGACACTTGCACTAGTTCATCTACTGTATGTCAGGGGTTCTGAATAATTTCTCTGTCGTTGTGGTGATATTGAGTATTCCGCGAAGACGAAATTTAGCGATGGTGTTTATAGCTTCTTTTAAATCAATTATAATCCGATTCACTGGTAATAAGGGTATTTTTAAACAGGTGCTTATTTCTCATTGCAAGGCAACACGGTCAGCCTGGCCTATTCAGAATTTTACATTTAGATAAGCATTGCATAGTTCATGAAACCCTAACATATCCACTGATGTTTAAAAATATTATTTAGTTACAGGTAGTTTATACCTTTCACTGAATTTATTTTACCATTTTGGATTACCAATTTTTAGTTAATCTCTATGTTGTTTAGACATTCTGGCACATATCCGTAGGATAAAAATAAAACATAATTTACCACAACCCGGTGTGCAGTACTCGGTAAATTTCAACTTCTATAAACATCCATATTATTGCCTACGCTAACAATGGGTCAAAATTAAACTAAACCATTGTTAATTGTAGTGAAAAGCCAAATATTAGAAATAAGCAATTAAATATTAATCTTTTTTATAGTTAAATCCCATTTTCTGTCATTTACTTAATTCTCTGGTTATGAGTTTTGCATCCTTCATTTATAATATATTTAACAATAGCAATATTCACTTTTAACGGCTTCGATGAAAAATAAAAGTACAAAAACTCTCTTGTAGACGTTATCAATCTTGGGAAGCGTGTTGGAATACAAATATGACAGTAAATTGAACAATTCTGTTGGCGTTTGCTGTTTGAGTTGCTTGTAATCGATATAAAATGTAGCAGTTTCTAGTATTTGTTTTCATATATGAAAGAACAGCATTTCCAAGTTTTTTCTACGTAAGTTTATATTAATTGGTTTTATTTATTTATTTTATATTTTACTCATTGTGTAGTATTACGAAAGCAATTAGAATTATAGCAGACTTATTTTTGTAGTTTTTATACAAGACGAATTTACTTATTTTATTGATAATTAAACTTCCAATTAAAAAATATGTTTTAGACGAAAAATAATAATGAAATTGATATTAAAATATGCAAACACATTTTCCAATATTTACTTAGGTTTCCATTTTGTTAATACAGATTTTTAATTTGTTAACGATCGAATAGCATACACAATACCAACTTTTTAATAATCTTTCAACTTTAGAAGCAACCTCGATTTCCTAATTGTTAGTATTCTTGTCGTTTTATTATCATAATTAGGTTATCGTGGCGAAACCAAATAAACCGTAGTTTATGAATTTGTTTTACCCAAACGTGTCTTGGGTATTTGTAAGAATGTACAGTATCTTGTTGGATTAAGCGTTGGTTTTTCTAAGAAAATGATTGGTTTGAATAGCGAGGGCATCAGAAAGACCTTACACAAAAAACATTTTACACAAATGCTTTTGTTGTCCGCCGCTAACGTGGATAAAACATTACAAGTTTCTAAAATTCTAACACCTAATAACTCAAATATTTAATGACATTAAAAAATTTCGATCTTATTTATTTGCTAACCTCTTTCCTTTATTAATGTATAATTGCAAAATCATTTCTCTTTACTTTATATTCTCGTTTTTGATTATTTTGACAACTTACTGAAACCGGTCGTCTTCTTATAAAATACCTTCATGTAGATTTTCCTAGTTCTGTTAGTTTACACATCGAACTCACCGGGCAACATTTTTTACGTCCATACAAGTGTTTCCGTAAGCAGTCTTCAAACGCTATAAATTTTGATAGGTCTGCAGCAGCTTTATGAAGGCTTAAGACGTGTAACGTGCAATCAAAATTTCCTCTTTATAAAAAAACACGACGCTAAATGTGTACTACAGTATCAAAACACAAACAAAGAAACAATTTAGAGCTTGTCGTTACCGCAAAAAGCCACGTTTGTTTCTGTGAATGTTTTAGTAGTTTAAACTTCTGGTATTTTGCGGCAGCCTACGTGACTAACTGTAAGAATGCGTTTATGTTAAGTTTGTTTTGAAAGATTTAAGAACGCTTGTGTTGGTAATAAGGTTGCTCAAATTTAAAACGACTCATAGTTAAAGCATTTTAAAACGGACAGTTGTCAATTTTAAACATTTCTGCAGGATTTTTAAAGTAATTTGTGAAGATTATTAACATATGATTTACTTTCCTGAAGATTCGAGCTTGTCGTAGCAAATTGTCCCACTATGTTTTTTAAAGACTGTATGGTTTGTGCCTAATATGCTAGTTCAACATTTTTGTTTAAATAACACTTCTATCGTTCATCGAAATAGTGACTTTGCACCTTTTTGTTTTCGAAAACAACAATACAATTTTAAGATTAACAAGAAATGACTTTCAGTTATTAAAATTACGTCAAAACATTTCTACTAATGCCAATTCTAATAATTATAGGTAAAGCTGTACTGAGAATAACTTGTTCCAGTTTTATAAGGATCATACTGCACATTAGTTATTGTAATGGTATATCTTAAGAATTATAAATTATAAATTCTGAAGGTGTTAATGAATTAAATATCTTTCTCGGCTAAGCAATAATCTATACCGTACAACTTTTACAGGTATGGCTTACATTTAGAAAGTTTCTAAGTTATTTGTGGCACTTTCATCCAATGAGCAGCTTGATTTTTCAGTTAATTACTAAATTTTTTTAGAAAATTGAATTATCTACAATTATCACAACTGTAGCAACTTTTCAGTAGCAAAATACTTTTCAGTATACCTACATTAATTGAAAGGTAAGATTTGTTAACAAAACTAACGTATTAAGATAAAAATATTTATTTAAACAAAAAACATTATGAATTATTTTACATTTGTACTGAAAAAATACAGTTGCGTTTATAAATAACTAAATGAATATTTTTATGAAAATGGGTTGACAATACCTTAATATAAATTGATTGTTAATATTAAGTTCATCTGCTGTACAGTTTTTTTTTGGAGAAATATCCGAAGCAAAAACTTTGCGCGTTTTTATTTATGGATATGTAGAAAATTCGAGTGGTTACCAATTTTTTTCATTTAAAAGGAAGAACTGAGACGAAAAATAAATTTAGGTTGGATGTTGCACTTGAGAATTGATTCCTTTTTGTAAGTTTCGGCATGCATACAAGTAATTATATTCAAAACTCCTAAAAACGACAACTAAACCAGGAATTGTGCATAAAAATTATTATTTTGGGAAGCCAAATACATTTTGCGCGCTACTTTAAAAAGAGAAAATAACTACTGAACTATTTTACACATTTTTAATGGTGAAGCTAAATTAAAGTTTTATACACCTTATTCTTCTGGTTTAACTTTTATACGCTTTATTGAAAGACTTCCTGGCTGAAACGAAATGAAGTAACGATCAGGCCTGCGCACGTTTATTTTGACAATCCTGAAAAAGCTACCCACGAAACGAATTGAGAAGCTAAAAGAACGCTGGATCAAATGAATTGAGGTTCGAGAGCATTGCAATAAAATACAAAATCCAATTTGAAAAACATTTATCGTGTTTTTCATCTTTATTTAGGATACTTTTTAATTTAATCTCATAATAATAGTCTGAAACAATGTAAGCCAACAAATTGGATACGAAAACTCATTTCATTTAACTTCTTTCAATTAAAATCTGCGGTAGTCAAAAATTAAATCAAATTGTGTGCTCAAGAGTGCACAGAAGTTACGCAATAGCCTTTTTGCAAACGTTAAGAATTTTCACAGTCACTCAAGTTGAATAATTTTATTGTCATTGTATTATCTGCGGGTATACAGCATCATTCAGATAAAAAATTAGAGCATAAAACCTCGAAAACCACTTATTTTATTATTTACTTCCTATATTTATATCACAAATATAGCTACCTTTTCGTGTTTTTCAGTTACCGTTATATATTTTTAATTGATGTTCAGCACAAAAAATTTTAAAGTTAAAGTCAAATGTAAAAACATTAACAGCTTACATGAATATAAAAGTAAATATTTTAAAATAAACAAAATGGCTCTTGCACAAAGAGTAATGGTCACAATATTAAAAACTCTTTCTAATTCCCGTTATTTTGATTGCTACTCTAAATACCATTATTTTAAACATTAAATTCGACATAAATTGCAAATATATTACACAAAGCAGCACTGCAACAAAAGCACCCGATAAAAGCCGGAACGATTACTCATGGAGGAAACTTCGCGAACAATTATTAAGTTTCAACACCGCACTGCATTATGCAAATTTCTCCTCGATCCAACTTTGAAAGACCATCATCAAGCCGAGATAGTTACACGCAACTGCTCTTACAGCTACTTCAAAATCAGCAATTAAATTTCACTTTCGATAAACATTATTCGTACGTGATCGCAGCTGCTTAACGTCTCGCTGGGAAGAAAGCTGCGGCCACTCGCTGCGAATAATAGACTAGAGATCGCCTTTTCGACGCTTCCACAGGATGTCTTGTGTTATGGCAGCACAAAACAGTGCTATTAGAAAACGTGCCATTTATTCTGTAACAACTTCATATTCCTAGAGAAAGGACATGTATTGAACGGGTAATTGGAATGTGTTTGCGAAGACGTTGATAGTAACTGTACTGCATTACACTTTCCCCTATTATTTAGCTGACAAACTGCGATATCAATAGATTTCTCTTAATAACGCGCAAGAGGCGGAAAAATTATTTTTTAATTACTAATAATACTCAATGCTAGTTCCTATTATCATATTGTTAGGCTATAGCAATTTTAATTCGAGTTATTAATAGAAAAACTATACATAATTGTGCTATAAAATCTTATTTCATCTATGGAAAGAAATGCAGAGAAATATGTCAAGCTAACTCTCTATAGCTAGAAAATAAAATAATTTGTGGATTTCTTAAGTATTTATACCATAGTAAGAAAGACAGAAGTATTGTCTCTATTGTGTGGAAGAAGCAACTTATGTGACAAACACTGCAGTTTAGGGTTTATTTGTACGCATTTTAAAATTTTATCCTTGAGAACCAACGAAGTATCAGTGTTACCGTCAAGAAATTTCTTAATAAAAAGCGTCTGATGGGTTGTACATTAAATCAATTACATAAAAAAAAGAAAAACTATATTTTTCTGTTTGTTTGATTTGTAATTCAAAAAGTAAGAAAACGTAGTCAACTTCTTTAATATGATCTCCAACAACCGGCGCTGTTGTTACAACACACACACGTATACACACACACACACAACACGGGCGCGCGCGCACGCACGCACGTACGCACGCACACAAGCACACGCATTCATGTTGCTAAGCTCAATTGATGGATTGCTGGCGAGTTGTCAGATCCTTTTGACTTTTTGATAAATTATAACGTACCTGTAGAGCTTCTAGCTGGCGTGATCGAAATGTTTATCCAGCCTCTTGACGCCGGAATACAACGCTAAATAGCTTTGCTAAAAGTTTCAAAACATTGCAGAAATTAATCATCAAAATTGCTATTTCTAACAATGGCAGCTGTTGAGCTTGCGGACAAAACATTTATGAGAGAAATCGCTTTATAAAGTGACTTCCTTATTTACAATTACATAACTAGAGGTAAATGGTCGAATGTTATTTTACAGGGAGGGCCTATAAAATGATAGTTTGCTAGAAACTTCACATTTTTCAAGTTTTAGAATGAGCATATGCGTGATCTTTAGGCCTTAGGATTTCTGTCGCTGATGAATTAATAGATCCAAGTTTTGCAGTGCCGAGAGATGTGGTTGTCTCGAAGCAGTAAGCAAAAAAATCAGAACTTTTCATTTACTCTTCTACGCCAAGTCAAAGGTATCTAGCAGTTCTCAAGTTGTAGCGTCTGAATTAAAATGGCCTGTACTTCTGAGCACTAATGTATCATCGTACTTTACAGGAAACTTAATTGTTAATTAGCAATTTTATTGACGTTATGTTTGTTTACGAATGGAGTAGTCATAGCAGTGAATCGCTGAAAGTTGCTTTTAAATTGTATCTGTTCTCTGGTGATTGCTAATATTTCTGTGATTCTCAAAAAGCTATTAACTCTTGACTTATCTTGTCTAGAAAGTACACAATGCTTGTCTTTGATTTAGTTAATGGTTAACATACAGATATTAAAATAACTTTACAAATGTTACAAGATGCTTTGATGTTGGTATTGGTCGAACATCCCAAGAGCTAAGAAGCGAAACACAATGCAAAGCTTTTGAAGCCACGGAAAGGAGATTTAGTATTTTAAATTAATGCTATTGGTGAGTTTGAAATTTTTGCAGAAACTGAAAGAAAATTTAAGCAAATCTATTTTTGAAATTTGGCTTCTTTTTACTACTGAATGAAATGAGAGCGGCCATCGAATGCTTGACTTAGGTTAAAAATCTGTTGTGAACATCACACGACTTTCCTTATCCTATTATTTGGGTTATTCTGGCAAAAATCCTGGGATACAATTTTTTTTCGAGTTCCTATTTTACCAACTTTTACTTTAAATTCATGTTTATCTCGTGATAACAAATCGTTTTTATTCTCATGATTTTTTTTGTATCTTCAACCGTTTAGATTCGCGACCGCTTTGCGATCGATTTTGCGACCTTGCGACCAAACGGCTCAGCCGATTTTAACCAAAAGTTTCGCACTGGGTCTTTTACCGACAGGTAACTTGCAATTTTAAGTCTCTAGCTCTTACGGTTCTCGAGATATCCTGTTTACTGACAGACCGACAGACAAGTACACACACACGAACCAATGGCCCAAACTAACGTTTTTGGTGTCCTGAGGCTATATTTCGTCCAGAAATGTGAAAAACTGGGTAGGTAAAATTGCCGCCGATTACATTACTTCCCTTATTACAGGATAAGGAAAGTAAAAAGAAGAGCTGAAAATTCTTAGTAAATACTGGAGTATTGTTAGAAATATATGACAGCATGGAATAACAACCAGGGTAAAACTTTATTCCTTGTTTTGCTAGAGCACACCGGGTAATTCGTTTAAGATTTGCAATAGAACATAACAACTGAACCATTAATGACTGGGTAAATATACTGCTCACGGATGAGTCGAGGTTTTGTCTGTATGCTTTAGATCAATGTGAGTATAGACAATATAAATCCTTCTACTAGATGACTATTATGCTCTGGGAAATTATTCCTTTAAGACAACCCACAAGTACACATGATCTGTTACGAGGGTGAATAAAATATAAACGAGACCTTTGATCTCGTGCGCGCAATATTAACGCGCGAGAGTTCTGGCTTCGTCAGGTGTTGGGTAGGGATGTCAGGAGTGGGGGAAGCAGGCGGGCGATTTCGTTCGCTCCTGTCAGTACCCGTCATGACAATGTCTGAGCAGGAGTTGTCGTCGTCAATTGCGCAGCGTATTATCATTAAATTTCTCTCCACGGAAGGTGTAAAACCGGCTGAAATCCTGAGAAGATTGACTGCGCAGTTCACGGAAGAGACACTGTCACGAGCTAGAGTATTCGCATGGCACAAAAAGTTCGTTGAGGGTCGTGGGAATGTTGAAAATGAGAGGTATGATCGTCCGCGTTCAACAATTTATTGAGGGTGACAGGCATCTGGCCATCGATGAGATTGCATCTGAGATTGGAATAAGTTATGGCAGCACTTTTTCGATCATCACAGAAGAGCTAGGGTTTCGTAAGGTGTGCGCAAGGTGGGTGCCTCGCCTTCTGACAACTGAGCAGAAATTGCATCGTTCACACCCTTCCTACAGCCTTGACCTATCGCCCTGCGACTATCACCTATTCGGTCCTCTCAAGGAAGCCATGGGAGGGCATAGATTTGACAGCGATGAGGAGGTTGAGGTCTATGTGTGCAATTGTCTGGAAAAACGACCAACTTCATTCTACGAGGAAGGCATTTCAAAATTAGCTACACGTGGGGAAAAATATGTTTCTAAATCAGGAGATTGTGTAGAAAAATAATCTGCTATTCTTTTGTTTCAAGTTCAAATAAAATATTTTTTAAAAAATAAGTCTCGTTTATATTTGATTCACCCTCGTATATATGCAACGTTCTCAAGTGGCTCGCATAGTACAAGAATACTACGCTGTTCCAGACAAAGCTGAAGCCTTCACTGACGCTCTGGAACAGCAGTGTGACATCAGCTACGACGATGCGGACCTCAACCTTCTAGATCACGTCGATAACTTTGTAAACCGTCTTCGAAGGCAGGAGCCTCAAGATCACGTCGAATCGGCGAACTACAAAGAAATCCTCCAGCTGATTCGAGCCCTCCATCCCCGCAAGGTACCCGGCCCGGATGGAATCTCGAATCGAGCGCTGAAGGCGCTCCCAAAGAAGACTGTCGTCTGCGTACTGACAATTGCCAACGCCGTCTTCAGATTCCGACACTTTCCCAGCTCCTGGAAAGTGGCGGACGTCATCATGCTGCAGAAACCAGGGAAAAAAGGGACTTTTCCACAAGATTACCGGCCGATAAGTCTCCTATCGACCCTAGGTAAACTTGTGGAACAAATCATCCACAGCAGACTGAGGACAGCAGTCGAAGGTCTCCAACTGATTCCGGAGAGTTAGTTTGGCTTCCGATCCGGCCACTCAACTACCCTCCAACTCCTTAGGGTGGTGGAACGCATCACCGAGGGCTATACCAAGAAGGAGGCCACGGGTATAGTCTTCTAGATGTTGCAAAGGCCTTCGAGAGAGTGTGGCACAACGGGCTGGTGTACAAGATGGCGTCAACTACCATTCCGATCCCGATGATCCAGCTTGTTCGGTTTTTCCTCTCCGGCAGGAAGTTCCGAATGAAGCTGGGAGCCCAGAGGTCATCGGAGAGACGCCTACGAGCCGGCGTCCCTCAAGGATCTGTGCTGTCCCCGACGCTCTACAACCTTTACGTCCGGGACATGCCAACGACGCCCTCCACCACACTGGCCCAATACGCAGACGACACGGCGGTGCTATCCAGCTCCATCAGGCCAGCATTCACCAGAAGACTGCAGGAGGAGCTCGACCTCCTAGAAGACTGGTGCGACAAGTGGAGAATAGGAATCAACGCAGAGAAGAACGCGGCCATCCTATTCTCCACCAAGAAACTTCACTGGCGAGACGACCTGGCAGGACTCAGGATCTTTAAAAGGGAGATCCTCTGGAAGGAAGAAACATCCTACCTCGGGTTGATTCTGGACAGGAAACTGACCTGGAGACCGCATGTAGAAAGGACGGTCACCAAAGCAAAAGCAGCTTGAGCGGCATTAGGCTCCCTCCTCCACTCCAGGAGCCACCTCTCAACAGAGAACAAGCTGCTTTTGTACAAGACGGTTCTAAGACCAATGATGACGTATGCGGCACCAGTTTGGGGCTGGGCCGCAAAAACACATACAAACAAGCTTCAGAATCGGGCTTTAAGGTCAGCCTTGACGCCCCGTGGTTCGTGAGGAACCACGATTTACATAGAGACGCGAATATTCCCACGATCCAGGAGTACATCTCCCAGAGCGCTCAAGATCTTGCAACCATCACAGAGGACGAATTTCACCATCCGCGGAATCTTTCATTACGAGATAGACAGAGGCGCCCGTTGCAAGCGCCCAAAGATCCTGATTCCTCCGTGAGATGACACGGAGGAGGCATTTACGGCCATCCAACACCCACGCCAAGTCGTATCAAGAGGACAGTGGTTAAGGGCTTGTCTCAGGGACCACTAATTACGCCAGTGAAGTCAACGTCAACGTCAACAGTACAAGAATACGTTTATCTGGTCTAGTTCCAGATTGGCCTGCTTCTAGTGCAGTAATTAAATCAACAGAACTTATCTGGGATCATATTTCGCATAGGGTACATGCTTAAGATGTTGCACGAGTAAATCTGCAGTATCTTCAGATTGCACTAACTAAAGCGTAAGAGAGTCTTGATAAAACTTACATAGTTTATTCGTTTAGGACATGCTAAATTGACAACGGCACAGGTTTTTAGTTTACTTTTTTTATTTTTAACTTGTACGTGTTTGTCTTCTGGTACATTAAAATGTTATTGAATTGACTTATTTTATTTATTTCAGTAACTTCGTTATATGGTCTGTTTATAAATTGATATTTTTATAAAATATTCACAGTTTTATTTTGCTCTACCTATTTAGCTTTCAAGATTCTGATATAATAAAAATAAAAGTAATGCAATGTTTTTGTGACAAAATGTAGTTTACATAGAAATAACTTTGGATCAGAACTTATGTACTTAATAAGCCTTTTTAGTAGTAAAACAATTCTACATCTAAATGGATACTGCTAATATTGTTTTCTATTTTTCATTACTTTTTCTCTAAACAAAATTAACTTCAAAATCAAAAAAGGCTATACTAGAAACTTTGCTCTCCTGCATACACCCGTGCTCATCAAGTACTGTTATTCACTTAAGTCTTTAATGGAAGCATTTTACGTTCTTATTTAATTCGAACTCCTATGAGTGTTATTATCACGTATGACTTAGTACATCAAATGAAGTTTTTTTGCCAATTCAATGGTATAGTCTTTGGGTAGCTGAAACTATGACTTTCATACTGCTGAAGGTAGTTTCGATACCGTTTTGGATCTTTTACTTGCTCTAAGGTCCATTTCCTAATCGATGACGTAAGATCGCGTTAGCATACTCGCAGCATTTTTCAATATTAAAACTGTATGTGAATACGCTTAAAGTATCAAATCCCCTTGAATATTACAATTCCAGGCGTAGACATGAACGAGAATGTATAACTGGCCTTTTCAGTAGAGGTTGCACTTGCATTATCCAGAATTTTCTCCATAATATCCATAGTCAAAAGAAAAATACGTCACATTATCCTAATCATGATCAATATTTTTCGTAAGTTCTCTCATCTTGTGTGCGATGTTATTCTTATAAGAAGAAATTTTATTATAACGCTGTTACATTTGATCTTGTGTTCTTACAATTTTTGTTTAATTGCCATGAAATGTATATGAATATTTGTCTTGGCAAAGTCGTTTTGTCCGACACGTAACGTTAAACTTAGGTTGATAATGATTAAATGTATTATAGAGGACACTTTTTTTTAAGAACTTTTATAGAAGTGGAAAATTATCCATACTTTTGTATTGCTTATATCAATTCCCCTTTTACTAAAAAATTTTTATTTAACAGTTGTGGTAATAGTCATTTTTAGTTATTTTGGATGTGCCCATTTTAAATTGTCCTAATCTCTCTGAAAATTGGTTATTTACTAATTATTAAATTATAAAGCTTACTGCAGAAAGTTTTTTGATTGTTATATACTCGTTCATTTTTCGTTATAAGAAGATTGGCAAGTAAGATAATTGCAAAATGCTATATACATTGTATAGCGGCGTCTATGAAATTTTGACTTTTGATAGTTAAATTATTCAACAAAGTCTTTATGTGGTAGAACTACTATCCACTAATTTATAAAACTCAAATGTGTATTATGATTCGAATAAGTCGACTAATATTATTAGGTTTTTCAAGATTATAAATTTAATACAAGCTTAGCAAAAAAATTTAATCATAATCTTTCAAAAGATAGATTATTTTGTCATGTATTCAGTTTGCTTGACTTGTACTTAATTAGTTTTGCAGTTTGCCTTTGCTTCGTAATTTTTTTATCGTCGAATAAAATATCGTGTTTAGTTTCTTTAACATCCCTTAGAAGTTTTTAAATAAACTCAATATTGCTTCAAGTTTGTCATATTGTTTTGCTAAGACTTTTTGTCATCACATTTTTTTATCGTTATCCTGTATAGTTGATTACATTTTATTGAATCGCAGTTTTTACACAATTTTTTTACACAAGTTTATTATATATATTCTTAATTTTTACATTCTCCTTTCCTTCTTAGTTTAATAACAAATTCTCAGTCGTTTTACAATTTTTTCATGTTTTTTGTTTCTGTATGCAAATTTCAGATATCTTAACGAATCAATTTACTTGAAATTTGATTCGATAAAGTGCAGTAATGTTCAAAAACTCATTATATTGGCACTTTTTATTAAAAGTACATAATGAATTTGATATCTAATAATTCTTTTGGATTTGGAAATTGTTATTCTTTATTGTAAGAGGGAGTATTTATTTGCCTGGCAGAAATTATTTTAACAGTTTTTTAGAGTTTAAAATTGGCGTTGAAATTCTTATTTTCTTTTTCTGTATTTCTTAACACAATCTTTAGTACTTTTGTGGATGGTCTTTATGTTGTGACATACTCACGTATCTCGTTTTTGTGCCACTAATTGTAAATACTTTTGTTATTGATATATTTAATAATAAAACTTATATTTATTATTATCTTACTTTGAGGGGTTTATTATATTTGTGATTAATTATTATACTTTCTTATTGGAATGAAATTGACTGAACGTTCCAAGTTCTAAATTTTTGTTTTTCTTTCAGCATAAGGATATAATAAATAAAATATTTTAAGACTTCTTTTATAAAGGATTTTTCAGATTGATTTATCTTTTCTATTGTTGATTTCCTAATATTGGAGTGGATAGGAGTTTTATTTTACAGTCACTTATGGTTACTTCATGCCACAAAATTATGTAGGCTTGACCCAACATCGGCATATCTGCTGCCCAGTTCATTATATTCGTTTAATTTGAGAATGTTGATTTTATCAGACATTATTGATACCTTTTATATGTTGCAATGTTTTCGATAACTATTGGCATGCACCAGCTCGAGAATGAAGACGCGCTGAATTGCTTTTCAGGAAATTGTGCTTTGTTCGAACTAGGAACTTATCCTCAATATGAAATACTGCCTTTAAGTTAAAGTTCTATTGGTTTCAGGAGATAATTTAAGGCTGTAGGTAAAACGACTGTACACACATGAAACTTTTACTAACACTAAGAAACATTTTGAAGCAAGTCAAAGAATAAAAATCTTAGAAAAAAGGAAAACCGTTGATATATAATAATCCCATTTGTATTATTTATTTTATAGATTTTTTTCAAACACGAGTATTTCTGTTTAAACTATAGAATTCTTCTTCCAGGGGGAAATCGTAATTCCGGAGAAACGTTAAATTAATTACATTAAGCTTGAAAAGTAAACTAAACCAACGTGTGGCAGCTAGCTTGTTCGAAACTTATTTATAATCTTTTACATTAGTATTTATTATTAAATCATTGAGTGCACCTTGTCACACGACATCGGCCGATTCATGTAAATGCCCTTAGATTTAAAAGCAACGCTTCTCTGTCCGCTTCGGGCTGTTTGCTTAAATTAAAGGAAGCGCTGATTACGTGTGTGGATTTATTTGCATGTTAACTAAAAGAGCAGGCGCGTTTAGCTTAAGTAATACACGAAACCGTTGCAAATGAGATACACTCGCGTACTGGAATGTAGGTAAAGGAATTTTGCTTTAGGCGCAAGGCCTAGGTTATTGAGTGCTATTGCATGCTCACATATGTACTGTTACATTATATAAGTACTTTATTAGATATATTTAATTATTGTTATTTTAGTTTTTAGTTGTGTAGTGGTAGATTTCCATGTTTGATTAATTACGTTAAAAATAAAAATTGGTCTATTAAAGTATATTAGCACACAATTTTTATAATAGAAATATTGTCACGGTTTGATATAAGGGTTTAAAAGGATTATTAAATTGATAATTATTAATTTACTAACTATTTGTAAAATAATCAGTGATACTGAAAAATTCCTACAGTGCACACAATCTTGTGAAATCTGTAAATCAATTCATAACTACCGAAATAAACATGTAAATGTACGATCGTTTGTCTTCTTTTATTGGTGGCTAAGGCCATTTGCGATGGAGCTCTAAAAGTGTTTTATTTTCTCTTTTTTAAGTCTATTTTAAAGTTTAGTACTTTGAAAAAGTAAACAATATTGTTAAATCTGCTATATTTTCATTTATTTTGTTTTTCTTTACAATATTTACATATTAGGTTGATACAAAATGACAGAGTTTTTTAAAGACAATTTTATTGATAGCCAACATTACAACGTTTATTCTGGAGCACAATCATCATTAACTTCAATTACTAGTGCCTATTTACTCGGCATATACTACCATTTTTCTAGCAAATTGTTGGCTGCCAACTAATTCAAATCGTCACGTACTTAGCTTAATTGCCAATTTCTCAGTAAGCGGTTAGCGTGATACTCCATAATACTCTTGGTGGGAGAGTAGGATGAATGAGAGAGCTGATCTTAGTTCTTGTTTGTGATGAATTGGATCACATAGCATGCGATATAGAAACAGGTTATGGTGGTAGACAATATGTTTTTTTTGCACGTTTGTGGTAGTACAAAGACAATCGAATTGTGCCATATAAGCATAGCTGTTGATTTTAGTGATTTCTGTGCGAAATTTTCTATGAAAAGCTCCTTATAATTATACATTCATTTATATAAATTTTCAAACTACATAGACGATAACTTGTGACCTTTCCTGTGATATATGTACATGATTTTTTAGGTTATTTTTAAAAATGTATATGGAAAACTCTAATCTGTTTTTGGACATTTCTTTATCATATTTCTTCTTCTGTTTACATTTTAATTTTTTGAGCTTACGTTCCTTGAGTATTTAATGTTTAATTTATAATGATATTCCATTTTAATATGTACAAAGTAATGTTTATGTTGATAAAACATTTTGGAAATAATGTAACTTTATATAAATATAATAAAATAGAACATTTTTTATTTAAGGTAATTGAATATCTTTGTTTTTTGTTAGTTTTAACTTAATTATTACTTTTGTTAATTATTAAGTTTTGCTATAAATTAAGGATTTTGTCTAATTGGGTTCATGCATTTATAATTTGTTTTTTTTATGATTCAACTTACTTTTGCTTGAAGAGTTCATTCGTAAGGTTGAGATTTTTATTCATTCTATGAACATTAGTCTCACTTTATTTACTCACAGTGTTTTTATTATCTCGAATTTCTTTTTTTTTTGGTAAAATAGTAGTTTACTATATATTCTGTTCTGTGCTTTGATATATTTCCAAGTTTGATAATTTTTGATTTTTAAAATATTTCATAATTTGTCTTTCACTAATTATTTAATGGATTTTAATAATTTTTTGTTTTTTTGACGTGGCTAATGAATGGTTCTTCAATTTTGTTTATGATATTATCATTGTCCTCTACTATGTTTCTTTGCGTTTTTTCTACTTGTGTTAGTAGAATCTTTTGTATTTTGCCTGACGTTTTGTTAATAATTGACCACATTAATTATAACTAGGATTGTTTTAATTATTTTTTTGGCTTTTTAATGAACTCAATTTCATGTAATTGCTTATCTGACTTAGTCTCTCCATTTTGTTTACTATTAACCACTGAATTCTGTACTTACGACAGAAATAGGTTATCTACATTTGATCATTTACGCTTCATCACATTTGAACCTGCTACATGCTTTATTATTTTAATGTAGGGACTTCCGTACAGGTTTTTTAACTTTTATTTTTATTAATGATTGTTGCATTGTATTGCTGGTTCTTGGGTTATTACACCATAGTCGGAGCTTAGAAATTCTTTACGTTAGAAGCTAAAATAAGTTAGAAATTAAAATTTTAATTTTTAGAAGAGTTCCTTGTGAAGATGTCCGCCACAGTTGTGGACGAACCGCCAAGAGTTTCCAAACTCGGACCACACAATATATCAAAATACCGTCCTTTATTTTATTAATTATTGTTTTATAAAGCTTGTTGAACCAACTATTGTATTTTTCTAAATCCATAAAACCATGGATGGTTTTTATTTTCTTTATGTTTTAATTTACAGGTCATTGTTTTTACTTTATTTAATATTTGGCAATCTTCTAAACTGTACCACTAGCACTTTACAAATGATACGATTGCGCCAGCGCGCTATGTTGGGTGAATCGGTGAAGGATGGTAGCTGATGGCATAGATGAATCAAATCAGTATTTACTTTAAAAAGGTTTTCAAACACTGATTTTGCTTTCAAAACCATTCGGAGTATTACATGGGAGTCTAATGCAGTTTTTTCTGAAGATTAGTCAAACGTTTAAGAAAGCATTCCTCTGAAAAATAGAATTATCAAAATCGTCACCGACGAAGTAGCCCAAACGTTGAAAATGGTATTTAGCAGGGCAATGAAGAAATTCCTGAAACTTTTTCTATGAAAGCTAATCAAAAATCGCAGTTATAAATTCACTAAATCACAGTAAGTAGGATGTCGTTTACAATGTTAGTTATATTAAAGTTATAACTGTTCTCATGACGTACGGCTGCAATATTAAGTATAGCTGCTCGAAAGCAAAAAAATACCATTGAGCTAGAGATTACTGCCTTAAAGCATGAAGGGCAGACTACAGCATCTTATCATGGATTATTTGTAAGCATTGTTACAAAACCTGAGAAAGCAGCTGAAGTGGAGTTTCTTAAAGTAAACCTGATGATAGATTAAACTGATAATTTTTATGAAGACTAGTCAAAGAATCAAATTATATTCATTCATAGGAAAATGGCATCTTTACAATATTCCGGATATTATTAAACTTAAATTACTATTGCGGTAGACTACAGGAACAGTTAAACGTCTTTTAGACAACCAAAGTGTAAATTTTGAATGAGATATCTTTATAGGAGCTGGCCAAAAACGCATTGTTTATGCAATAAAGAAGACAACAGCCTAATAAAAATACAATGAAATTGGTTATTATTTTGGCGCTAGCTTCTTAATATAAAATTGGTTACAGGATGATGACCAAAATTGATAATGATTAATAAAACTACTACAAAAATTTACACGCGTTAAACTTGCTTCTAAAATTCATTTCATGCCTTTCCACAATACTTAATCAAAAACTTATAAATTTATATTGAGTGTGACCGGAAAACGGAAAATTTTGAAAAGCCAGTTATGTCGACTAATTTTATTATAGAATAATAAAGAAATGCACTATATTGGAGCACGTAATAAGCACTTTATTTATCAAAATAGGAGATAAGAACCATTAGGCCACAACCTTCACGTCCAGGATCCATAGAACCATTCGCTGAATGTAATGTTACCTCATCTAGTTAGAAGTGTGTGTTAAAATTGTTAAAAGTTGTCGTTAGCTGCTGCACTACGACCACTGTATGTGCATTCTCACCTTTACAGAACATTGGACACCATTTACACCAAACAATCACTTAAATAAGTAAAAAGTCTCTTGTGTTTTATTTATTATAAGCTTGTTTAATACCCAGTAGTTGCTATTCTGGTTGAAGGACACAACAGTCGAAATGGGTAAACCAAATTGTTATTTTGTAATATTTTAATAAATTGTGCCTTATATGGATATAAACATAAATCACTGCAGAACATTTTGTAAAGCAATCAGTTAAAGAATTTACACGGTTAAAGAATGTCGATGGGTAGAAGGTGCAACACTATATCGTACAGCACCGACCTTTGAGCATCTGGAGGTTTTGTTTTAATGCAGAAATTTTTTGTTCAAACTTCATCTTGTGGTACTCCACCTTATTGTCTGTTCCATGATAACTAAATGGTACACAAGTGTTAAGCGCACTATTTTTACACTCATTCCGCCAATTAAACAAATTCCAAACAAACAGAAATTTAAAATTGCCTGTTTGTTTTACGACTTACAGACAGCCATTTTATCTAGTATTTACATAAACATGAAATCTTAGCTCTTAGACGTTAATGTCATATTTTGCATTTCTCGCCTGGCTATTGGAGAACACATTTCATTGGCATTGGGGTGTTTTACCCGCCAGTTTGTATTACAAGTATAAAAGCATTTTGTTTCAAAAAAGGTAACAACAAACTAGAGATTTAAAAGTTTGGACCTCGTCAATTTAAATTAAAATAGAAAAAGAGTGGCGACTGTTTATTAACTATAAGTCCCAACTTGGCAGATGCTTTAAAGTATATACAATCCTTTCGTATGTGCTTCGCATTAGTCGACATAAAAGAACTTCCTTAATTGTGTTTTTTATGTGATTAGGGATTGTCCCGCAAAAGGTATTTTTGGTGTCCTAGGCTGACAATTTTTCATCCGCTTTTCCTCAAATTTTTGCAAAGTGGGAACGTGTAAAATTTTAATTGGATCGGATTTTCGCTGGATTGGAAACGTCGAACAATTTAACTTAGCGCCCATTCCTAATGGACGTAAGCATAAGCCGCCCATAAGAAATACGTAATACTTAAAATTAAATTAATGCAAAGCTTATGCGCTCGTTCATAATGCACTCCCGTAACGTTTTACGTTTAAAAGTAAGAGATCGTTACGTTAAAATCGGTAGAACCTTACGAATTTCTTACATTCATTTGCAGTGATTTTTAATTTTTTTTATTAAATTAATGTTGAAAGCAGTAACGGAATGTTTGTTTAGTATTGTAAACATTTTGGCTTCGTTTCTACAACGAATAGGGAGCTATTAATTATGTTAGTAAATATGCATCTGTTCCTACACTATGAAAGGGATAATAGGGACAAAGGCAACATAATTATGCAAAATGTCTGGAAGGACATTACTGCCGCTACTTTGATTGAGCATGCGAAATTTTCATATGTTTACATACGGCTTATGTGCATTATAGGTAGTTTTTATGGGCGGATTACGCTTATATCCATTAGGAATGGACACTTACAATTAGAACTTCGCTTAACGGAAACAAACCAATTGGGCATAGCAGACGCGATTTTTGCGGCTTTATAGCCCGCGGCTGCCCGGCCACTCTGCAAGGAGCGGAAGCAGTTCTAACGTGCGTGCAGGAACGCACGGACCGCCTCGTGTAAATTATTTCCATGACATAAAACCATTAATTCTAAAAAGTACTAGTCCTAAATAGATAAATCCTCTGTATTCTTTGGATATTTTTCTATGTGAATGTTATATAATGACACAGAAATGCACTTAGAACAGTGTTTTGATAGCAAACCCCAACTTTGGGTTTCAGGAGAAATTATGTCATTTATAAGACAGCGCTATACATTTCAATGTTCTTATTCAACTTTAAAATATGTATAAGTTCCAGCTAATTATTTGCAAGAAATTGGTCTTTTTTGATCACTCTCAGTATAAAGAGATTCCCTTATTTAGTCCTCATTGTTGCCTCGTGCAATCTATAAATATTACATTTATAACTTAGTTATGCGTTTTTACATGGTATGACCTTTAGTTTCGTTTAATGATTCCCCGAATGTATGTCGGTATCTCACCATATTTCATTTTTATCTGTCGAAGCTCACGTATATAAAGATAATCTAGCACGTTGATATGATATCAGCAAAACTTATTTTATCGGCGAACTTAACCTTCTTTTTATTAATTATTCTAATTGTTGGTCACATTGTTTAACAGCTAGAGCGATTTATTTCATATTACACTTGATATTGGGAACATTTAGGCAGTTTAGAGTTGGTTACGTCATCCGCAAAAATTGAGTTAATTCCTCTGGTTGCAAAAACGTAACATCAAATCAGATCTTGTATTTTCAAGTTAGCAGCTAAGTCGTCGTTCTGCGTAATCGCACGCAATGGCAAAAGCTCTTAGTGTTATTGGGCATTTTGGGCACGCACGATTCCAGATTTAATCTTAAGGGCAAAATTGTATGTCTGTGCAGCAATATTTTTCTAACACGCACGCTTAGATAGCATCGAAGCTCCGAAAATAGACAGCCGCGCGTAAAAAATTGAAACCCGGCTCGGACAGCAACGTTGTCGCCCATTTACGGGTTACGTTATTGTAAACTTCGAAATAATTGATTGAATACTAATTTTTATTGTTATCTAATTATATAGTCAACTTTGGTTATTTTTCAATTATTAGGCATTTTAAAAGTTAAGTGCTCAAGTTGTAACACAACTTTTTAAAAAGAAAAAGTGATTTTTCATATTTTTCTTATGGTTTAATTGGAGACATACCATGGTGGGTTTACAATCATTATGAGTACTTTGGATTGAAATCTTCTAAGAATTTCGATATTGGATCTCTTCACAATACCCCAGAGTTGTAATCCGTATGTTCACATGGGCTTGATCATGGTTTTGTATCGCAAGCAACATATTCTCCAAGGATAGCTGTAATTTTAAACCCAACTGTTTGCGTTTTGTCCATATATGCGTTCTCCAAGTCAACTTTTATCCAGGTGGATACCGAAATATTTAGCAATAGCAGCTTACGGGATCTATTGATTGTTTAGCGTCAGTGCCTCTTCTCAGCACAAACGTTACATGGACTGATTTACTTTCGTTTATGGAGACGTGTCACTTGTTGCGCCAACTCTGTATTTTATCTAGGTGGTCTTGCAACTGTTGGGATGCTATGTTGGGGTCGGTGTGCGACGAGATAATATCCGTGTCGTCGGCGAAAGTAGCGACTATGGTTCTGGGTATAGTAAGGAGATCTGTTGTGAATAGGCCCAACACGCTACCCTGAGGTACGCCCGAGTTTATGGGGTATAGAGGTGTTAACTTGCTGCCATATCTAACAAGAAAGTGTCGAGTGATTAAGTGTGACTTCAACAGTTTGAAATCATCCGTAGGTAGAGTTTTTTTGATTTTGAAAAGCAGACCTTTAAATCAGACCTTGTCAAATGTCTGTGTGACATACAGAAATACAGTTGTGTAGTATTTACGTTTCCCAAAGTCTTTCATGATTTTGTCTACAACCCTGTGAACTTGTTCCACTGTCACATGATTTTTCCGGGAAGTAAGTTGATGATCAGGTATCAAATGATTTTCTAAAAGGAGCAGTTTTTAAAACACTTCTGACAGAGTCGGCATCAGGCTGATTGACCTGTAGGAGGCTAGTTGATCAGTAGGTTTGTCTGGCTTTGGTATTAGAATTATTACTGCTGTTTTCCATGATTCAGGAAAGTGTTGAAGTCGTAAAATTGCGTTCAAGGGATTAGTTCTCAACTGATATCTTTTCTAGGGCAGGCTTTTGGGGATACAGGCCGTAATGAGATCGTGGTCAGGGGCTTTGTGCGAGTTTACTTGTGCGTGAATCGTGTTTTTTACTTGATTAACCTTAAAATTTTTACTTGGTAAGCTCATTTGTATGTTTCGGATCTCATTCGCATTGTCTATATCGACCGGGAATGGTTTAAAAACGTTGACTAAATGATCAGCGAACGTTAAAGCCTTTTTCCGATCGCTTTTGGCCCAGGTGTTGTTGATAGTGCGAATTGGTGCTTTGTGCTGCTGAGGTTACTTTAGGTATCTTGTGGTTCTCTATAGTGAGTAATTATTTGCTTCTAATGGAGAAAAAGGTTTTAAGTAGATTTGCACATTTTGATCTCTAATATTAGAAAGTAAATTTTTTTAGCTCAGTAATTGCATGATTTAAGGTTGTTCTATCGCTTTGGTGTCGTGTTATCTACCAGATTCTTGGTAATCTCTGTTTCTGTGCAATTGTGTGTTTAACTATAACTGGGCAGTTTACTGGGCTGATGTTTTGAATGTATTCCGGAGTGGCCCGACAAGCCGCTTTCTGAATAACTTGATTGAAGTGTTGTACTTCTTCATTTAAATTTGTGGTTGTTTGTAATGGGCTATCTACTTGTAAAGATGCGCAAACCAGCTTCTGGAAGCGTTCCCAGTTTGTAGCTCTGTTTGTAAGTGAACGTGTTTTCTTCTGAGTATTACAGTAGTTCCCAAGCTCACTATAACCGGGGTGTGATTTGTAGATATATTAAGGCAGAGATTGACATTAAGGAAAGGTATGTTTATCCCTTTTGCAAAGCAAAGGTCAAGCAGGTCAGGCAGGTCAGGCTATTTTCTAGAGTCTGTGGACCAGTATGTAGGTTTACCAGTAGACAAGGATATTAGTCCCAGATTGGTTACAGCTTTTAGTATTTCTCTGCCTTTGGTAGTACTAAGCCTAGAACTCTAGTGGATGTGCTTAGCGTTAAAATCCGAGATAAATCTATTACCTAGTGTGCGGAAATAATATTCGTATGTATTTTGTTTGTTATGTCTCGGTGGGCAATAAACAGCTGATATTCTGAGTGGGCCTAACTAATCTTCGACTATTGACGTAGCTTGTAGTTGAGGGAGACTGTATTGATAGGGTTTTGCACTTGAGAGAGTTTTTTGTCGTAGAGGTGGGAAGATGTTTTGCTGGAGTTCCTTACAAACAGGACATCCTTTATAACTTGCAGGATGATTCCCTTTACAACTGACAAACGTCCCAATTTTATATTTTCTTTGTGTTCACATTGCGGCGTAGAATGTATAACTGTGCATTTTACACATCGAGGAGTTCTGTTGCAAAAGTTCTTGGTATGCCCATGTTTCTGACACCTGGAGCATTCAGGAGTTGTTCACTTGCCGCGTGGAGATTGAAATTTGACAACAGAATGCATAAGTGTAGCTATATTGCATATATCTTTATTATTATTAGAGGGTTTTAAATCTACAATAAAGAGGGGTAAGTTTAACGTTTCATACGTTGGTTGCTTTGAACCCAAGTGTTCGTAGTTCCTCCTGGATGCTCCTTTAATGCTTGTGGATCCTTAGAAGGACTCTAAAGTTGTGCTCCCGCTTAATATGATAAGTGTGGAATTCTGTGTTTTTTCCTACTAGACCTTTGGGTATTTTTCAGATGTTTTTGGAAGCATTTGATTTTATCGTTTAATAGAGTCTTTTATATGTACCCGTCTTTGGCTATAGTTTCTAAGAAGTTGAGTAACGGATCGATGGATTTCACACCCGAGACAAATATCCGTGGCGGTTTAGGATCACTTTTTAGATAAAGTCGAATCCTGTTCTTGTGAATTTACATCGGTGAGTGTACTAAAACGGTTTTCAGGGTTTAGCCAGTAGCTCGTAGTTTTAGACTGTTTGTTTTAAAATTGGCAGATTATTATTGGTGTTTTCTTGTCGGATACATTTTGCATTACTAATTATTTGCCATCCTATGTTGTGAGAAACTATAAGAATTTGTTGCTGCTGATAGATAAAGTGAGGCTGATAAGATGCGACATTTGAAGTTACAGATGTGTCTGGAGCAGGGCAATCTGGGGTTTGATTTAAATTTGGGATATTGTAACCATATTGATAGCTTTGTTGGACAAATTGCATTGGCTGAGGTTGTTCTATTTGGATTGGTATAAATTGTTGAGCCGTTGGCATTGGCGTGATTTCATTTTGGAGATAGGCCATACCGAACTCAATTATAAGCTGTCAATATAACGAAAATAAGTTAAATTAATAATATAAATCTCTTACGGTATATGATCGCAGGGTCACTTGCTTATCTTGTCACCTGGCTGCAGCTGCGGTCGGGTACAACCTTACACTGCAAAACTCGAGCAACAACTGATTCTGGTTTATAAATGGGATTTTGGTAGTAACATAATAGAAGTGCGTTTGCTTCTTATGTTATTATTAGTGTTGCTTTCCTTTTTTCACATATGGGGCTTTATAGCTCTATTATGTAACTTTAGGCGGGAAACCACGTTTTAATTTTTTTTCTTGTAAATTGTAACTTTTTAAAAAATTCAAAAATTCATATCTTTTCTTTTTAAAAAACGTAATGCGGAAATTTCATTTTTGAAGTGGAATATTTCATTACATTAAAAATACCAAATTTATGCAATTTACACAGTGCAATCTTTTTTCCAATTAAAAAACAACTAAAAGAAGTTGAAATTTAAATCACAAAAATATAGTGTAATTTAAATTTTTTCATTTTGAAAATAAAGGTTATTTTTTTGAAAATCATATTTATTGTGATATGAATATCAATATTGCATATGTTATGTTCTATTAACTTTTTTTAATCTTAATAACAATTTCTGTTTTTTCCAACTGTTTACAAAACATTCTGCTATTGATGCATATGGCAATGTTTTTTGTTCTTTTTATTTTGAATGTTTATTATAAATAGATATATTATAATTTTATCGGATTTTCTGCTTTTGTAAAAATTTTCACCAAATATGTTCAATTACATTATTTAAATTTAGTGAAAACATTGGACATATACCAATATTTTATTATTGTATTTGAATATAGTGCCAGCGTGATCCCGTGGTTGAGGGACGGGCTGCGATGCTGACGGACCCGGGTTCAATTCCCGGTGTTCTCTGATGCCTGGCGGGTGGCCTACTCAGTCACTAGAAATAACTGAGTACCTGCGTTCATTCGAACAAGGGGTAATAATGGCGGTCATCTTAGGCGCTGTGCTTGCCACATCGCCCCGTATCAGAGATAGTGCGCGACGACCGGGCAGAGAGAGCAAACGTATGAGAGCCTTAACCTCTCAGTTCGGAGGCCATGCTCCCTCGCGGGGCGTAAAGCCTTACCATTATTATTATTATTTGAATATATTGGGTGAATATTCAATCTGATTCAGTAAATGACAGTTACTACTTCTGGTAAAGTTTTACTTTGTAGGATATAAAGAATTAGTAATAGATTGTTGCGAAATTTTGTGCGTACAGAGTTATTTCTTTGTGTCACCTAAGCTCCAATAAAAGACAAAATTTATAAAGTTTTATAAAATATTCTCCATTGGCTCGATGACTTTCTGTTAGTTTTCCGGTACAAGATCGATGCTTGACGATCAACTTTTTTTGGATATCTAGATCTTGCATTGTCAGTCAGTGAAATTTGTATGGAAAATTAACTAGCAAGTGAATATGTTCATTTTCCAGTCCACTCTGGAAAAAATTATGTGTTATATTTCAAACATTTGTAAGATTGTGATCCATCAGCATCGCAGCCCGCCCCACAATTACGGGACCACGTTGGCTTGTATTTTAATTAAACTAATTAATATTGTTAGTGCACTATCTCAGCAATATTTTCTTTTAAATTTAGCTTTCAAAGTTAATCTGTGTAAAGTATGACAGTCGCTTTTTCAATTTGTAATTTTGTTTTAACTCCAACAGTAATATTTTTTTCATTTAATTCGTTTTAGTTTAATTTAGTTTTTAGTTCTGATATAGATTTAACCAATGGAAAATTTAGAGCCGAAAGAAATATCATGTGTTGAAAAATCTTGTATTTATCTATTTTATTTAAAAGATATCTATTAGAATATTAAAAAACTAATAATGTGAATTTTACACAAAAATTCTTTCCGATTTCCTACACCTTAAGATGAATGCAGATTGTGAATTTCTAAAATTTGATAAAATTAATTTATATTGATGCGGCCGAAAAGTGGGTTGTATAGTAATTTTAAATTTAAACAAAGGAACTTCAAACAAAAGCTAAAGCTAAAACACTAACCTGTGGAAACGGCGCTCTCCTGTAGAAATCGGTTCCCTGTGCTATTGATCCTGTGGGATCCAGGAAGAGGTAATAAGGGTGTGGGGAAAAGATAAGACAAGTTACCCCAATCTTCACAGCGGATCCGATCGGTAGAATCTTTCCTGGTGCAAAGGTTCCTTCTTCGTTCTTCGCCGAGTCAGAAGCAAAGGAAAATGGACCGAGTTTTACCGGCAAAAATTTCAACCTCGAAATGCAATCGGGAAACAAAACGACATCCGGGAAGTGGTTAATATGGTCGGCAAAATATTGAATTCTGCCACAAAATTAACTTTCAACAAAACAACTTCGCAGAAATGAAAACTTCTGCCGCCAATCAAACACGCTGACGAACTTTCGGTTAAAACGCTCTCGGCTTACGGAAAATTTAAAGCCGGTCGCCCGCTTTCTAAACTATCACAAACTAAATTCAAGAGAAGCGAACGAAAAGAGCCAGGCAAGGGCCAGGTAAGGGCCAGGCAGCCAAGAGCAGAGCAAAAGCGAACGCGGCCCACGGCCCAAACCGCGACCTATATAACAGCGCTCCGCGTGGTCGTGCAAATTTGCCGCCGATATCTCAAATGCAAAATATACAGGAGGGAACCAAAAGACGATCGACCCTATTTTAAAATTAAAAATAAAAGTAATTGGAGATCGGCGCGAACAATATTTGCTTACTAAATGTTAGAATTCGGTTTCTCAATGGCTCCTTACCAAAAGGCTTATGATTTAGGATTAAAATTATATGAGTTTTTGAAGTTCCACACTACATCGTATATAGTAGATGTCGGTTAATTGAACTATATTGGGACAACTAAAAATTTTGGTTTATATATGCAGAGGGTTCAGTAAACCAACGACTCTTTTTAGGAAGGTGAATGAAATTCGACTTTTTCTAATTAAAAAAAAAACAATATGGGTATAATATAGAACAGTATTTACATGCTACCTTGTACAAAATAATCAGTTACCTTTTTTGTTTTGACGATTTTGCATAAAATTCATTGATAAAGTAGTCACCATCATGTTTCTCTGTCCACAATCTCCTTTTTATCTTATCTTATTATGATTATCATAATCATCTTCTTCTTTTTGTTTTTCTATCTTTTTCAGTATTTTCCAAAAGTACCAACTTTATAACGTCACCACCTGTCATTACATGACTGGTCTGTGCGTTAATGTCCAGCTGCAGCTAATAATAACCTTCTATAGTCCTAGTTTTTTGTTCCTCTTGAGTATCTTGAGCTGTTCCGTGACATTTTTAAAGCAGTTTTTTATTCAGATTTCGCTTAATTTTTCCCAAGAATTTGCTGTCAGTTTTAATGTGTCGAGAACAAAATTTTTTTTTTATACTTTAGATGCTTGGCGAGGGGTTCGTTTGTTCACTCGATCACTTGCCTTATTTTTGATCGGTATAGTGGTTCTCAACTTTTGATGATCCCCTGATCTAGTGGTTGAACGAAGAAGATCATGTTTGGTGGTAAGTACAGAAATTTAATATTGAACCGCTTAGTGTTGGGATATGCGGAGCACTTGTCCAATATTAGGGCAATTCTTTTTTCTTTGCAGATCCGTATCCCAGTTGCAAAGCAGTTCAAGCACTGATGGTGTTATCCATGCATTTTTGTTGCTTTTATAGTTGGTAAATGCTTTACTCCTTCCACCTCATCAGCGATCTATTTGTTGATTTAAAATTTCTTTTCCTATTTTTTTGATCGGGCTCTCCGCCCTCTGAAGCAGGATTTTTTTACACACTAGTGCATCACTAAAGAAGAAACTTTTTCAACTTTTTACTATTCCTTGTTCTTTCCGTTTTATTGCACCACTATTTGAATTTTAACTAAAGCTCTAATTGATCTTGAGACTCGATCTTATTAACGTGGCTCTGTCGACATAGAGCCTCTTGACATCTTTACATTGAGTTGGACCTCCTAGATTTTTATCGTTATATATTTTAAATGTTTTAACGTTTCCGAAACACTCTGGTTGTTGCATCGAAGCATAATAAGAAATATTGAATAATTATGGTAGGTCGAAATGCTCTGACATTGGAAATCAGGTAGTGTATATATAGGTTTCAATAAAAACAAATCCAGTTAATTGCAAGACAGAGGGAATGCAGTTCTTCTTTTTAAATTTTAGTTTAGACAATTTTTAAAGTGTCATTATTTGGCTAGTTCTAAATGTATAAACTGTAAATAATGGGAGTTTTATATAGGTAAAAATTGTTTTTGCTAGGATGTTTTATTTTCTAATTGTTACATTTATATAAATGGACTGTCATAATATACCAGAACCTTTAGAAACTAAATTTAGGATACTCATAGGAACATCAATTTTTTAAGAGAAAATAGAAGTAGAAACAAGAAAGAAAAATGTAAAAACAAAATAATTTATAATTGAAAACGATATAAGATAGAGTTTTGTTGGGTGAATAAGTAGAGGTAGAAAATTTAGTCGTTCAGTTTTTCATTAAACGAACATTTTTTTTGAAACTTTAATTATGAAAAAAAAAAGAAAATACGTTTAACGAAGTTTTTACTTTAGAGCTACTACGTGAAACTTAACTATCAACCTCCATCAACAACAACATATCATTCTAATATATTTTCCAGGGGAAAGTGATTTTCAGGTTAATACTATAGAAAACTTCCAATATTAATTTTTATATTAAGCAAATGACGATTTATCTGCTTAAAATCGTTAGTTTTGTTATGAAATATATTTCAATGTTAAAAAGAAAAAGGCACTAGCAAAATTTATTAATGTTTAAATATAGCCATGGACTTTGACAACATTTTAAAGTCGAATGCATAACAAATTGGCAGAGATATGCTAAAAGTAAATGTTTTATTTATATTTATATAGCAAACTTGTTTATAGCATAATTTTGTTTGTTTTATTAGATGCGATTTTTTAAACTGTGGAATTTCAGGTCTGTTGTGCCGTGCTAATACGAACATGTGAGGCAACGGGACAAACAATGTTTATGGCCTGTCCCAGGCGACATTATTAAGCCACGTACCGAGTTCTAACTAATTCGCTAATTAATTAGAAACCGACAAGTTCGGGCCAGCTACTTCGCCGCACGGCACGCTGCACAGGCAGGAGTGGTCAAGATTAACGGCATGCGACTGCCGCAAATTTAATTATTTCGAAATTTGTCGCGCGCTGCACGACTCCGTTGCGAGGGGGGTAATTGAAAATTAAGTGCACTCTATGCTGCCGAGAAATCCAAATTGCGTTACGCGCGCTTCCGGGAAGCAAAAATCGCGTTTTTGATGGTGGCAGCGCGAATTGCGGGAAGTGCAGCAGACGGCGGCAATTTAATTTGGACGGAATGATTTCGCGTTCAAGTTCCCGGTAATGCTGGACGACGGCTTGTAGGGGAGACGTCCGCCCACTTTAATATTTCGTGGCTATCATGCTTTAAAAATTAATGTTTGTAACCGGAATATAGAAAAGTTGTGTAGGTGGTTCATTTTATTATTAAAACAAAGATGTAAAAAAATATCTTTAAATTATATAGGTGAAATGCTAACTATATAATAAGTCAAGGGTGCTCGAACAACTGACGATTCACCAATTACACCTAAGCAACAGTAAATACAGAGAGTAATATATTGAACGTAAGTAGATCAAAGTTATCAATCACAGCATGACCTACAGAAATACATTTATGTTCTACAAGCTTATACGAACACTGTATAGACAGTTTCCTATAGATCACCCCTTTTTATAATTACACATTCTATAATCAGATAAATTATTCCTCATCATTAAGCAATTTGTTACTATTAGAAACGGTCTGCCCAAAAATGTGTGTAAATGAAAAAAAATTGCGTTGATTTGGTTTGGCTGAGTTGCATTTCCTCAGAAGATTTCCTCAGAAGGTTTCTATAAAATCCTTTGTTGTGCAAGACCGTCTTATATAAGACTCAGAGTAAGCACAAAAATGGAGGTTAGACTCTGAAAACGTATTAAAAGCAAATACTTTTTTATTAATAACAGAATACGAAAATAAACAAAATAAAACTATTTTCGTTTTAATAGCCTTAATTTAACAATTTCCTTCCTCATCACTGCCCGGTAGAAAAATAGATTTTTCTTTCGCTTGAATGATACCATCTGCACTCTCTGGATCTTTTCCTTCATTTGCACCTTCTCTCACCCTTAAAAAATCTGGAATTTTGGTTTGTTTGCTGGTCGTTGTAAATTTTCTGCTATGGAAAATAAATTTTCGATTTCTTTCAGGAGATTAAATTTTTAGCTGTGGTTAGGCCCTCCCGTATTTTTTTAATGTTGGTTTATTTGATCGACAATCTTTATTATTGCTGTTCTCCTCAGAATCGACTGGATTTACAACTTCTAATGCTACTATCAGCAAATTTGTTGCGCCAAATCTTCTATCAAAAAACCTTGAACGTCTTGAATCTTTTTTTGAAATCTTTTTTCTTCATACATTGATGTTGGTGTTTTTAGTTCTTTCATCAACGAGGATATAATTTCCATAGAGTGCTTAATTGAAAATTGCTTCCAAGCTTCCATTACCTTAACTGATCTAGATTCACTTATGTCTAATCCATTTTAATGATCTGATGATGTAGTAAGTTTTAAAGGTATAAATAATACTTTGATCGAACGGCTGGAACAACAAAGTAGTATTTGTTAGTAAAAACAATACTTTAGCGTTGAGATGACTTAAATTCTGTGGGTGATCTGGAGCGATATGCAATAGTAAGAGCATCTCAAATTCTAAATTGCTCTTCTTTAAATAATTTTTAACCTCTGGCACAAAATATTTAAAAAATATTCTTTAAATAAATCTCCGATTATCCAAGATTTGAACTGTTTTTATTTAATTCCTTAAGTGCATGGAAGTTAAAGATCTATGAACACCCAAGGGTTCTCTCATAAAGTATCATGATGCATTACAGGCTCTTTAGATACTTTAAATTCTTTAAATATTTTAAACTCCCTTGTTTCGATAGAAAAGTTCTATTAGGCATTTTTTCCTTCAAAGCCCAGTTTCATTGGCATTAAAGATTTGATGTGGTGTGCATTCTCACCATTTTATAATTTACTAATTTTTCGGATACGTCCTGGCAGCTACTTAACACAAAATGTGAAGTGAAGAAGATTCTCCATTTTCTTTAACGTGCGTAAATTTTAAGGACTTTTTGATTCATGATACTTCCGTCTAACAGAATCTTTTTTGGCAACTTGCATCATACCAAACGTTCTCTATTTTCTCAAATATTAGCACACGAGATATAATTTAACTTGGTACTGCTGTTTCATTATAAATTAAACTTCAAAAATTTTGTTAGGAAAAAGGTTTTATCCAGTAAGCAATAGATTTTACAATTTTATAATTATCAAATATGACTTTAACTGAAGATAAAGTTTTATGAAAATTAACTTTAGACGTCGTACAAAGTGGGTTGGTTGGTTGCTCAGTTTATGTCTGTTGAAAGTGTCTTTCGTAGATCGTAAGCAACCTTAAATAGTGATGAATTTTCGACGTATTATAAACATAATTGCGGATTTAACAAACATTTACTTTAAGTTACCTTGTTCTTTAAGTTGTGTTTATTACAAAGTTTATGTAATTGGCTGGGCGAGATTTAAAATTAATATTACGTGAGATTATATTATATGCTATATTTAATTTAAAATTAATTTTATCATAAAACCTGGTATACTAAATATTATTAATTAAAGAAAGTAGTAAAATAATTAAGGTTTGATCTACTTTTGAACAAAAAGTGTGCACGTCTTTGTAGACAAACTTTCCCAATATATTGCAATAATGGTTCTTACTACAGTTGAAAGAAAGTTATGATTACCGCCTAAATTACAGCATTAAATTACTGGGCGTTATTGATCCTTTATTATCAAGTTTTCTTTTATATAGATTAAGTTCAGTTATTAATGTGTATGTGACAGATAATTGCAAAATTCAATTTTTGTGTCTTTCAAATGAGAAAATCTTTACAGTAACTTTTAAATTTCTTTAATATCTTATAAAATCTAATTGATTTAAGGTGTAACTCCCAATTATGCCCTACAAAACCTTTATTTATGGTGCAGATTTGTATTTATCGGAAGATACATTTTATTTGAGCGTTAAAATAAATTACCATATCGTGTGCATTTAAGAAATAATGCTCTTACATTACCATTAAGTATGTTCACCATTCTCTTATATTACCACTTTTGTGTCACTTTCTGTGGTGTACGAGATAAAAAAATTCTCTACTTCATTTTTTTTATTGATATCAGAAGTTACATATTTAAATGTACATCTTTCTTACAAATAGGTTTAAGGTAATACTCAACTGCAGGGTCGTCACGATTGGTGTTATAATACATTAATATATATTATAATAAATAATAAAATATATATATATATATAATCAAAAGCCATTTACCAAATTGGTGTTAGCTTATAAAATAAAATAAAATAAATACATTATGTGTTATGACACCTTTCACTCTTCTCAGGTATTTCATTTCTGTGGCTTCCAATCTTGAATTCATTTTTTGTGTGAGTACCCACGATTCGCATCCATAGGTCATGATGGGTCTAAAGATTGTTTTGTACACTGTAAGTTTGGTTTTTTGTGACACCTCTCGTTTATTTATAAAGTTTACATTCATTGCATAATATAATTTGTTACATTTCTCTATCCGTTCAGTTATGTCTATTTCTTGTCTTCTACTTAAAATGTTTTATCTGTTCTATCTCCTCTCCATTTATCTGTATATTTATCTTCTGGTGATCTTTCCCAATGGTCATTACTTTTGTTTTGCTGATATTCATCTTCATTCCGTTATATGTTAATTCTTCGTTCCATATTAGTAGGTTTCGCTGTAGTTCTTCTTCTCTTCCTGCCATTACTATAATATCATCTGCAAATGCACAATCTTGTATGAATGTGGGTTGTAATTTTCTGTATCCTACATTTAACCCTTTGATTCTCTGGTGGCATGTTCGTATTATTTCATCTATAAAGTTGGTGAATAGTACCGGGCTCATTACCCCTCCTTGTCTTAAACCTTCATTTGTGTCAAACTCTTCTGATATTCTATTGTTATTTATCACGTAATTCCTTGTCTTTTGGTACAAACTTTTAATTACCCTCGTTACTTTTGCGCTTACTCCTCTGTTGCTCAAACTTTTCCACACTCTCTCTCTCTAGGCGTTCTATCGAAAGCTTTCTCGAGATCAATAAATGCAAAGCAGCTTTCTCGTTGTATTGGATTGTTTTGTAATTATTTGCTTAACAGTAAATATATGGTCTTGTGCGCTTCTACCCTTACGGAAACCGCTCTGTGCTTCTGATAACGTTGGTTCTATTACAGTTCGAGTTTACCTTCAAGTATTTGTTCATACAGTTTTAAAGGAATACTGAGCAGCGTTATGCCTCTGTAGTTATTACATATCTTCCTATCTCCTTTCTTAAATATTGGGACAATCTGTCCTACTTCCCAGTCTTTTGGTTTTTCTCCTCTTTCCATATTTTATTAAATATTTTTAGTAGTGTCTTAATTCCTTGTTCTCCCATTTTTTTAACATTTCGCCTGTGATTCCGTCATGTCCTGGTGACTTTCCATTTTGATTTTCTTTAATGCTCTTACTAATTCTTCTTCCGTTATACCTTCTTCTTCATTTCCTGTATTCTGGCGTCTATCTTCTATCTGTGTACTTTCTTCTTTAATCATGACTTGGGTCTGTAGGAGTTCTTGAAATATTGCCTCCATCTGCTCATTATTTCTGTTGATTTTATCAATACCTTTCCATTTTATCTTTTATTACTGTGTTCTCTGTTGTTTTCCTTTCTTTAGGTTTTTAAAACTTTATAAAACAGTTTCTGGTTTGCTCTACTGTTCTTTTCTAGTTTTTCGCCAAAGTCTTTCCACGCCTTTCTTTCGCTTCTCTCACCATGTGTTTTACTATTGTCCGTTGTTCTTTGTACGCATTGTAGGTATCTTCTGATTTTCTTCCTAAGTAGTCTGTCCACCTCTTCTTCTTAGTTTAACTTGTCCTTTTATTTCTTCGTTCCACCAGGCGGTTCTTTTCATATGTTTGTTTGTCTTAATTACACCGCATGCGTACCTTGCTGCTTTTAGTAGAGTGTTTTTATCTTGTTCACATCTCTTCTACCTTTAACTGTTCAAACTTCTCTTCATCTACCAGTATGTCTTTGCTTATTATGTTCTCATACTCCTTGCTGTTTCTGTTTCTTGTAGTTTATAGATTCTTATTGTTTCTTTCTGAACTGTGTATTCTTCTTTTACTGTTTGCTTCTGTTCTTCTGGCCTCCTTATTTTTCCTACTAATAGGTAATGGTCGCTGTATATCTCAGCTCCTCTTTTAACTCTAACATCTTTCACTGTATGTCTGTTGTTTTTCTACTAGTATGTATTCTAATATAGATCTCCATCTCTACTTTTAACCTCTCGTGTGTATGTGTGTATCTTTTATGTTGGAAGAATGAGTTTGCTATAATCAGGTTGTTTTGGAGCAGTATTCTATTAATCTCTTTCCGTTGTTATTCCTTTTATCTTCACCAAATTTTCCTATCACCTTTTCTGTATCATTTCTCTCTTCCCACTCTACTGTTGAAGTCACCTGCTACGAATATTTTCCCTTTACTCGTTTCTGTTATCATTGTTAATTCATCCCAGAATTTATCTTTTACTTCTTTTTTCTCGTTTTCATCGGGTCCATAGACTGCAATTATCGATATTCTTTCTTTTCCTTGCATTTCTAGTTCTACCGTGAGAATTCTTTCTGACCACCCTGTCCAGTTTATGATCTTATCACTCAAATTCCTGTTTATAATGCATGCCACGCCTTCTGCGCTCTTACATTTCTTTCACTCCGGTGTATATTAACCTGTGTCCATCCATTAATATCTTTTCCCCTTTCCCTTTTCTCTTTGCCTCTGCTAGTACTAGTATATCTATTCCTGTTCTGTTAAGCTCGTATATAACTTCTTCTTCTTTTCTCGTTAGGCTTCTTGTATTCCAAACTCCAAGTTTCCAATCCTGTCGTTCATTACCTTTTCTATTGCCAGTTTCGTTGTCGCTACCCCCCTGCATATCTATACCTAATAGTTTTTTCGTCCGGTTCGGTTTACTTTTCTTATTTGTTCCTCAAAACTTGTTCCTTCTGGCGATCTCTCCGTGACTGTCCTTTTTAATGCATTGCTTTCAGTCCTATCTTCTTTTACCAATTCATCCTTATTTACCAAATCATTTGCTCTGTATATTTCACCGTTAATTATCAATTTATTATATTTTAGTTGTGCTCTATATCCTTTATTCCTCGCTTCTTTCATTTGTGGGATTAACATTTTCTTTTCTCCTCTAATACCTCCTTGGTGTAATCTTCATCAATCCATATGTCTGTTCCCTTGAGCTTTCTCGCATTTTGTAGTATTGATACTTTTTTGTTGACTTTAGTTAACTTAACCAAAATTGGTCTTTTCTTGTCTTTCATATATTTTCCGATTCTTCTCGTTTGGTCTACATCATCATTTTGGTCTATGTCAATTCCTATCTTTTGTATTATACTAGTTACTTTTCCTCTGTCCTACTTGTGCTTTCATTTTCCTCATCTACTACTCCTTTTATTATAATATTATTCCTCCTGATCTCTCTTTCTAAGTTAGCTATTCTCTCCTCCTGTTGTACCATGTTCTCTTTTAATTTCTTATTTTCATCCCTCACTTGTTTCATTTCCATTACAAACGTATCAAATTTCTCGTTCATTTGTTTCATGTTCCCCTCTATTTGTTGGAACATCTTCTCAATTCTCTCCATCTCATTCATCTTCAAGTCTTCTGTTGATTGCGTAAAGTGCCAGACCCCAGTCCGCCCGTCGCTGGTCTGTCACCTATCTAGCAACAGCCCTCTTCTGGTTGCTATGATGTTTCAATTTAAACTTTATTTACACTAACGTTTGTGAATTACATTATTTTGGTGTATAATGTGTTGCCTACCCAAAAATTATTGTTATGGAGGTCACTCCAGTTGTGTTTATTTCTCTTATCTCTTATCTACACTTGTCACATGCAATTTTCGACTTTATTCTCAAAATCCTTAACCTCAATTAACTATTATCTACATCAATTTACTCACTGTTCATCTGTTATTTGCATTTTCTCTGCTCTCCCGCACTTTCTGCTATTTCACTCTTCCTAATTCTCTGCTTGCTTTTGCCTCTGCTTACTCAATATGGCCCTATTTGGACTTTAATATTGGAGTCAACAGACGTCGTATCGTGTGATCGAAAGTTCACGTTATAGTTTATATAATAAAAATGACATTAAAATACAAAAAATTAAATTTGTTTATATGACAGCACAATTAAGGTAAATAGTACTGAGAACAAGCACGACCTTCTCGAGCCGGAGCCTAAAATCCACTGCAGACCAACACAACTTCTTGCTTGTCCACCTGTGTCATTACCTCCATAATGAAAGCCCTTAAGCTGTCCTTGGTATTACGATGCGTCTCATTGACCTTCACTTCGACCACGCCTCACACACAATAGTCAAGTGGATTGCAGTCGGGGCTGCAACGTGGCCAAAAAAGTCGCCAGATCAATTGTAATACAAATTGTTGTATAACCAAGCCTGGGTCTTCTTTGTTTTATGGGCTGGAATACATATTCTCACCCAGCGGCCATTTCCTCTATCCAGGACTTGACAACTGTTTCCAGCAGGTTGATCTAGCCGTCAACCTTCAGGGCTTTTCTAACAAGTGGGAAGGCATAACATCCTCTTTGCTACTCGTAAACCTCAGCATTATCACTGAAGCATGACTACAGCGCTTTGAAGGCATCTTAGCAGGTTTAAACGTCATTTTGGTGATTTGCCTTTTTGTTCTGGATAAAGTTCTTTTCATCTTAGGAATCCAACGCTGTTGTGCTTGATGTCGTTCAGCAGTCCTTTTACATCTTGTCTTTCTCAGTCAACATTTAACGATTTCTCACGACGAAGAACTTGTAGTACAGATTCTGGTGGACTAACCGTTGATTTCATCACGCTCATTTCTTTTGCAAGATCAGTCATGTTTTATCCTAAATCCTGATTTTTTTCTTCAATTTGCGGACCAATTTAACACCAATTTAACACATGTTACGACTTTTTGTAGCTAAATCATGCACACTTCTGTCGGCAATTTTCCAGCGCGAAGGGATTCGAGTATAGTAGCTCTGCGGTCGCATTTTCGGCTCAATTTGTCTGTTATTATAGATCGTTGATTATCTGAAGCAAACTTGTTGTATCACCTAATACCCCTATTAGTAATCCTCATTCCGCGTGCGCAATTTTGGTTTTCTCACAACACAACATAAAAATTTTTGATTTACTTTAACGATCTTTTATAATGCACACAGATCCTATGAAATTATTTGGTGAAACAAATGTTATCATAAATATTTAAAATCATCGTAATTTATATGGAATTTTACTGATTTAGTAGACTTAAATATACTTTAATCAAAAATTTAATACAGAAAAGTATTAACAAATACAAGACTGTTGTGAAACGTCCTCCTTTGCGATATTATTAACAGGTCAAATATACAAATAATCTCTATATTTTCTATAAACTTGGAATGTTTTCTGTCAAGCGGTCTACCGAGGAAATCATTTACTTTACAGTTTTTTCGTATCGGTAAAGATAAAAGAATCGCAACAGTTTCAGCGATATTCTTTTGCGGCTAATATGCACTTAACTAACTTAATACTGGAACGTCACATACGTCCATGAGTTGAGCAAGACTCAATATTGTAACGTTTCTGCTCTTGGTAGTGGTGAATAAAACCTACTAATTTACTTAAAACTATCTTTTATTGTATTATATTTACAACTATGCCAATTTATAAACATTATTTATGTACACGCACTACATAAAACTAATTGCACAAGATTTATGCCAACACAACTCGTGATTGTCTGCTTTAAATTCAAAATTCGATTTTTTGCGCGGTATTTATTTCTATTTTTCTGATATACCCGAATAGCCGCAAACCTTCGAAAGTGCCGCATTCGAACCTGATGGAATGGTCGCGAACACGTGCGCACCAGTTGCATTCCTAAAAGAGCCGGAGTGGAGCCTGACAAGGGCTACAAGGGGCGTTCGGAAATTTGTTACAAAATGCAATTTTCTACTACATAAAAAATCGGTTTAAGAGTATCAATAATTTTTAACGATTTTAAGTTACATTCTTACTGGGAACTAGATTGAAATTAATTATGGTGTACCTTTCTTTTCAATATATCCGCCTTACAATTGAAACCAAAACTCTCGTTACTAACTCAAGTTCCTATAGCAAATAACTTCATATTTCAAGAGAATTCTTTTAAAATTCCAAAATTATGCGATCTTCTAAAATTTTACGAAGAAAAACACTTTATTACTGTCAGTGCCTTTGCCTCTCCTACACACAATTCATCAAAATATCAGGTTAAAATCCATCAGCCTCTTAGCTAACAAGTCTAATTATATATCTGAAAAATCCTATCACTTTTTAGAAATTCTTAATTCCTTTCCCATAGGAGAAGGCAATATAATGATTTGTTTTAATGTTGTTTCCCTGTTTTTAACTATTGCGTTTTCTATTTTATCTTTGAAAACAAATTTTATCGCCCTTCAATGATTCATCTCCTATTTCTTGAAAACTACGAGTTGGATGAGGTAGATCGACAATACTTTTGTTATCTGGGCTCATGTACAAGATAGGATTTTCCAATTTCTGTTCCACCTAAACAAATATATCACTGCAACATTAGGTTTTCAATGAAAAACAAACAAATCAACTCTTTCCATTTCGTAGACCCTGCACTCAAATAACAAAAATATTTTTGGGTGTAGTGCTGGTATGCGCCTCAATTTAAAAATGTGCGATGCTTATCATATTGTCTTTTAACGGATATGATACGTAAAACTTAACAGCGAAGATAAACATTTGGACGCCTCTACATTCTAATTCATAGGTCATACTCCCTCACAGAGTGCAAAGCCTCACTGTTTATCAAAGTAAATATTGCTCTATATATCTTTTCTGTCATGTGTTAATCTATATATATATATATATATATATATATATATATATATATATATATATAAAAGGATCTTCACAGCTGACGCTGTCTTCCTTCACTCAACCGTTTCTTCCACTCCTTCTTGTCTTCCCAATCTCCGTCTGCTAGCCCTCTTCTGTCCATGGCTTCGTCCACCTCATCTCTGAAAGATCTTCGGGGTCTTCCTCTCTTTCGTTTTCCTGGAGGACTCCACTCTGTTATTTTCTTTATCCACCGATTATTGTCCGTCCTTCTAACATGGCCGTACCATATTAATTTCTTTTCCTCGATGTAAGTCAGTGTGTCTTTTTCTACACTCATTCTCCTCTCTATTTCTGTATTTCTAATTCTGTCCAGTTTTGTCACCTGGCAGCACCTTCTCCAAAATTCCATTTCTGTGGCTTTCATTTTTCCTCTATTTTTCTTATTAATTATCCAGTTTTCTGCCCCATATGTCATAATACTTCTGATAATTGTGTTATATATTCTGTGTTTTGTATTTTTTGTAATGTGTGTGTTCCATAGAATGCGATGTAGTTGTCTGATACTTATTCTAGTTTGTCCTAACCTGTTCTTTATTTCTTCTTCTGTAGATGTATTTTTTGATATAGTAAAGCCTAGGTATTTGAACTTATTTTTCCCTCTTATTTCTATATTGTCGTCTATTTCTAAGTTTTTTACCTCTTCTTCTGTAATCGCTAAATATTCTGTCTTGTCGAAGTTTATTTCCATACCGGCCTTAGTCTACTCGTCTTTTAGTTTTCGTAGCATATAACTCAGGTCCTCTTCATCTTGGGCTATTATCACTTGATCATCTGCGTAGCTTAGTGTATAAAGATGTTCATTGCGCACTGGTATCCCCATTCCCTCACATTTCCTTTTCCAATTCTTTAAGGTATCTTCTAAGAATATCTTGAATAGGGTTGGAGATGTGCAGCATCCTTGTAGGAGCCCTTTTGTTGTCTTAAAGTAATTACTGATCGTCTGCCCCACTTTCACTGCCACTTGGTTGTTTCCATAAAGTTGCTGTATTGCCCTGATTAGACTTTTTATTGATCCCTATATTACTCATCGCTTCCCACAGTTTTTTCTGGGAACCGAGTCGTACGCTTTTCTGAGGTCTATGAAGGCCAAGTGAATGTCCCACTTTTTCGCTCTATTCTTCGCTATAAGTTGTTGGATAGTATATATGTTGTCTATACAGGATTTTCCGGCTGTGAATCCTGTTTGGTCTTCTCCTATTTTTCCATGAATATTGTCTTCTATTTTGTTTTTTTACTATTTTTGCACAAATTCTTCCCATTAGAGAGATCACACTAACGCCTCTATAGTTGTCACATATTCTGCGATTACCTTTTTTAAATATCGACGTTATATACGCTTTTGCCCATTCATTCGGTAGTACATCCCCATTTAGTGCTTTACGAAACATATGTTGCATCATGCGTAGTAATTTCGGGGGTTCCATACTTTACCATTTCGGGTACTATTCCTCCCTCTATATATATTTATGACAATTTATATTTACAACGGGTGCTCTATTTATATAGATAGAAAATGTAAATCTTCTGATATTGTATTCCAAGTGGAAATGCATTTTACACTGAGATCATTTTAAAAATGGCATGATGTATTTATACCTAGGCCTGTACAAGATTTAATAATTTCATTTATTTGCATGATTTGTTGCTCTCACACATATTTCACTTAAAACCGAGTTTTTATCTTTTTGACGCGCAGTATCGCTTTCGTTGAGCTATTTTTAAACTTTGATAATGTACATTATGTGTAGTATGAAATGATGTAGGAGGTTATTATGTTATAAAGCGAAAAATTTCCTGTGGTCTATACTTATTTTTATTTTTTGTGTAGCTACTTTTGTTTATTTATTTTTGTTTATAGTTTTTCCAGTTTCTGTTTGTACTTTAGGATTGGAATTATTGCTAAAAAGCTCTATTTTAATATTTTATGCAATCTCTAAATTGTCACTGGATGTCGGTTTACAAGTATTTACATTAATAAAAAGTTGTTACAATTAAGCTCAAAAAGGGTCATTGTTATTTTCCTAATGTTGTTCCTCTATTTCAGTTAGTAGGAGTGCGAAATAAAAAATAATATTTGAAATGTGGAACTTAAGACTATACTGTTTATTTAATTTGAAAAAATACTTTAAAAATGTAGTTACTGACGTAGGTCTTTCTATCTTTAGATATAAGGCTGGTGGAGTTGAGTTCTGTATTTCTGTCGCCACCGTTTTCTATATTGCGTTAAATGTCGTATTCCATCCAGTTTCATTCTTTTTCTCTGCTTTTTCTCCAACTCTGTCGATCCATCTCGTTCTTGATAGTTCGTTCTTATTTTTTTTAATTGTATACATTTTAATTTATTTATAAACCAGCACACATAAAAAATTTCTTTCCGCGTAAGCTCTTCTGTAACGAATGTACAAGGTTACAAAATGTACATATTCTTCAAACACACAACTATTCCTTAAATTCCAAGTTAGTAATGTCTACTAGTTGAATATCACGCCTGAGTGGTCTAAGCCGTTGAGGCGTGGACTGCGATGCGGACGGACCTGGGTTTCATTCTCGTAGTTCTTTGATGCCTGGCGGGTGGTTTACTCAGACAAGACCAGGCAGAGAAAGCAAACATATGAGAGCCTTAACTTCTCAGTTTGCAGGCCATGTCCCACACGGAAAGTTAAAGTCGCGAAAAAAACTAGTTGAATATCACATAAAACTGATATGACTTGTGAAAATTATTACAACTCGTCACTAAAATTTAGCTAATAAATATTATATTATTCTATTTGAAAATCTGTCTGCAGAAATGAAACTTATCCGTAGGTTTGTCTTTTATAATGGACATTTTTTCACTGTAACATTGATAATTATAATTAGTTTTAATCTAGCAAGTACTCAGATAAACTAAACTTGTTTCTAACTATGATAAAATTCTTTATCTCTACAATTTATCAGTTACGGATTAATTGCCTTTAGACATTATTACTGGCCAAAGATATTAATTTTTTTATATTTTATTTGGCATTCTCAAGCTTTCAAGCTACTGTGTAATGTATGTGCTAGAGACGTAATATAAAAATTTGATACTAAAATCTTTAACGACGTTATGTGCTTATATATTACATGAAATTATTTTACCAGAAAAAAGGTTTACAAACAACCTGGTTGCAACTGAAATCGAAACTCAAGTAACCACGAGTCCACTTGACGTCTCATATAATTCTTTATTTGTATAACTACTGTTATTTTAATAACTGGCTGGTTTTATTAAAATAAAAAATAGCAATAATTGTGTGTGGGGTAGTTTATTCATGTATTTCTTAAACCAATTTTAATAGTGTGTTTAATCAAAAATCGCAAATTATTTAAAATGGTATTATGAATTTGTTTATACTACAGCATCAGAATTAAATAGACATATTCCAAACATAAACATTAAATTTTATTAATTCAGCAATTACTCAAAAATTTAAATTAATACTTTGCTTTTAACCTGTTGCTACCATTTACTCGACATTGTTGCTAGACTTTCGTGATCATTAGGCTATTGAATAATGTGCTACAGATTTTCAATCTGGTTCATGTCTGGAGACTGCTCTAGTTGTGGTACTTTTTTATTGAACAATTATTAGCAATTAAAACACATCTACCCTATGAGATAATGTGTTATCCTAAGAGCCATAACACTTTTGTGATGACGTGACAAGACTCCCTTCTAGTGATGGGGTCTAACCTCCTCTTAAGTCTGCTGGTCAGTATCTCTTTAATTTTTTACTAATTGGTACTTCCAGTAGTGATTATAATAAGGTATTTATATGAATTTGTAATGTTTTGTGCTTCTGGCTTGAATAATTGATAATGGGCGCTTCCCCATTACAAGTGTAAATCTTCATAATTGACTTGTTTGTATTGAATTTGCTAGCACAGTTCCATAATTCGAAGGACAAGTTAGATTTTTGACCTGACAAACGGTATATGATATTTCTTTAGTTTTCAAATCTTATTTGTTCTTTCTATTGGCTATCTGTTTTCTCCAAAAAGTCCGGAGTCCAAATGAATTGACATTTTGTAGTAGAGGACCGCGGTATGGGCATTCCTTTCTTTAATGTAAAATCTACACGGTTAAATTTGCTTACATTGATTTTAATCTTCTAAGGCTAATAGGCGGTTCCTTATCCAGACATGTGACTTCTCGGGATTGTAATATAAGGGTTGATCTCTACTAATTAGGTAACGCTGAATACAATGGCACCAAGCATTTTGAAATACGAGGTCGGGAACAGGTCAAAAAGTGACCTCGTGTCTGTTATATAAAGATATGCTGTAAAACGTCGTAAAGCTTGCTTTAACGCAATTTTATGTAACTACAATGTGCATTGATACGTATTAAATTTGAAATTTTTGCTCGCCACATGCTAATGAGCACCAACATGTAATTATGAAAATGATGCAATGAAATAATATGCATAAACAAGGTCACTTTTGACCTGTTCCCGACCTCGTAGGTCAAAATGCTTGGTGCCATTGTGTTCAGCGTGTCCTAATTAGTAGAGATCAACCCTTATCTTACAATCCCGAGAAGTCACATGTCCGGGTATAGGAAACCGCCTGTTAGCCTTTGTGATCAGTTTTGTAATCGATCCAGGTATCCTGTAACGTATTATTAGATCTTCGTATATGGCAAGAATCGGGGTGTCGTTCTCGAAGGTTTGGGTAACAGTGTCTCTCTTACATAAAACTTAGCGACTGTAGTAAGTTTGTGGTAAAAACTCTAAATTTATATAGCATTGCGGCATGTCATATCTTACCAAAAGCTTGGCTAATATCTAGAAAGGCTGAAGTACAATTTTTTTCATTTGAATGCTTGATTTATTGCATAAGTTATACTATGGGATTGTTTAACACTGAACTAATGGGGAGTAATTTAGAGTTAATTCTTAACAAGAATATTATTGAAGGCAAGTGGAAATAGTACCATCGCACGAAATTATATATATTCTGCCATCATACCAAATAGCACTCTACAACATTACGCTAACTCACAATATACATTAATGCATTTTTCATGTAATTTCTAGTATTGTTCTATTATTGATACTAAATTGGCAGTATCAGGTTTTGCCAGAAAAAATTACGAGCCGCAAAAAGCCATTTGCTTGAAAATGCACCTCTGTTGCTCAACTTTGTCAGCGCTCTTTCTGAAAGAATGTCAGCAAGAGCTTCTACTTAGCGACGTACCTGTGTTCGTTTTGCTCATTCCGAAAGTACTAGGAGGTCGGCACTTTTGGCAATGTAAGTCGTTTATTGTTTTTTTTTAAATCGAGTAATAACCCGATTCACTGTTGACAAGGGTATTTTTAAACACGCATTTATTTCTCGTTGCGAGCCACCGCGGTCGGCCTGGCCTAGGATACATCTGCGGCTGAAAATATCTACATATTTGCAACCAGGTCAGCGCCGTATAATTCAAACAACACTAAACTGCCGACAGATATTTAATAATGTCATTTAGCTACACACAATTTTTTTTTTCTAGTCGAGTTTGCTTTAAATAATCAACTTTAACTTAATCTCTATTCTATTTTGACAACTCGTATAAATTCGGTATTTAAACAAAATATAGTTAGGCGTCCTCTTCCGTGACGCCCTTAAATATTATTTGCAGTATTCCTCTTTCTCAGACCTTCAGATTATTCACCAACTCTTATATTAACATCCAAATTTCGCTAGCATAAGTTATTACCGGTCTTATGGTGGATTTATAAATTTTCATATTTGCGCATTAGTTAAATTTTGTTTTCGAAACCGAGTCCTATATTTTTCTACACCTCAATTCTGCTGAAATCGCGTATCTACCTAATTGTTATTATTTTAATTATTATTGATTTTGACATTTCTATATACCACACTATTAATCTGCCCAAATTTATAAATTTGATTCGCAGTTTTACTGCATTCATTTGTATTGAAAGATATTTCAAATGCGTTTTTAGTTCCGGTCGTGTTCTTAACATTAAAACGAGATTGTCTGTATAGTTTAACCATGGATATGAATGTTATAATATGTTATATTCTAACATTATTCCACTTCTTCCTAGGACTATCTGAAGTACAATATTAAATAGCAACCTAAATATCGAATTTCCCCTGTTTCAATCCTACATTACTGCTAAATTTATTTACAAGCTACCACTACATCGTATCAAAGGTATTTTATAACACTATTCTTACTAATATTATTAAATTTTCTGGTAATTTTGGGTAACTCGTGCTGATAACTACTCAACTGACTTCTACTTCTTTCGCCATATTTCCATGATTAGTCAATATAATTTTCAATAATTTATGCATTAACTAATTTGATTAATATTATTATAGTTATTTAGTTAATTTTTATAGTTATGATGTAATTACATGAAATTAAATTTAATTAGCCAGCATTAGTTTGATTTTTATTACCACGAACAGCATATTGAAAAAAATTGAATGGTTTGCCTAACCTTTCAAATTTTTTTTATAGAACCTTATATATGCCTAAAGTTTTTCGTGTGGTGTTTAATTGAACAAAATTCGGCGCTTTATAGGCTAATACACACTTAAATTTATTTAATTATTATTCCACAATTTATGGCAACTTCATGACCAATTAACTAGTTTTAATAGTTGTTAATCAAATAATTAGTTTTTTCCTATGAATTGCCTAAATTATAAATTTAAATTAACAGATAAGTTACCAATAAAGATCAACAAAACTATAATGTTTAAACTGAAAATTATGTCTACCATTGTAATGTATTCGAATTCATTAAATAGCACTTACGCACTTAAGAATCATCAAGCAAACTTAAGAGCAACTATACATTCTTTCTAGGTGAATAGATAGCATAAGTGAGACGCAATATATCTCCACTAATCTTCCTTTTTGGCAGTCATGATTGTACTTGATGAGCTGTTTTAAAGGGACGTTTAAAAATATTACTCGTTTTATTTTACAGTATTTCTGGTAAATTGTAGAACACTTGCGTCTATAACTCTTTAATAAGACATAATCATGCAACTTCTACCATTTTACCAATAGTAAATTGTATTTACTTATACAATTTTTTCCAAAAAGCGCTAGGTTATTCATTTAGTTTTTAATCAACGTTTCACTCTTACGAAACTTGTTTTCTTTTGAAATAATATGATGAATTACTATAGTGCAATTCTCAATCGATAGCAATGTGTGAAACAGTCACCTTGAACTGAACTTAGAATTCATGCGTTAATTTTATTTTCAGTGTTTGGTTTGAGTAATTGATCAATAGCACTGCTAAAATTTTATTATTACTACATTTTATTCTTGTTAATAATAATGGCTAATTTAAATGTGGATATTGTTTTACTTTATTTAATTTTTATGTTTAAAATGACTTTTATTTGGTTGTAAAGTAACAATTATAACTATAGAACTTCTAATAATTAATTTTTTTTTGTTTAACACTTGTTTCTTTTATTATCCCTTTACATATGAAAATATATTATAGGGGAAGAAATAAAACGTAAATTAAGGTTATATCACAATTTGATACTTCCTATTTCTTAGTTTTTTAAGCATGAAAAATATTTAGTTGAATGCTGTTCTAATTTTAAGTCTATTAAAACGAGCGACAGTGCACTTTTGAATAACGATCTAAATCATGCTTAATGAGGGAATAAACGTTTAAAGTCCACTAGGTGTCAATTAATTTATTTTACGTATTATTTGTAATTATGCCGTGTCGAAAAAACTAACGCTTGGACAAGTAAGTCCCGCCGTAAAGTTATTGGAAACATTCGGACTAACTACTAGTGCCCTATGATTATAAAATTATTTCGAAAATAAAAAAGGCAAGAACTAATTGCAAGTTTCCAAAGGTCGACAAAATAAACAGAACAACTGCTTGTGTATATTAATCGAAGCAAATTAAATTCAACGGAAATCAAGGTAAAATGTAGCAATAACAAAGTTTAGAGGTGATTCGTATACGCTTAAAGTGAGAATTAAGCTGAAAGATCAAAGTATGAAAGCAATTTAAATATTTTCATGGGCACTTATGCCATCACTAATCGAGCTGTGATAACTTTAAAATAATATTTAAAAATCAAGGGCATAATTATATCAGCTTATTAAAAGGTCCCTTTGTATTTTAGATTAATAATCATTTTGTTATGTATCATATTTTTAGAAATATATAGGCAAATTTTGATAAACATTTCAATATTAGTTTTGAATATTCTCGTTCTGACACGTGTATGCATGCAATAAGCATACAATTACAGTTAATTATACAAGCAAAGCTAAACAACATGATTGTAAATAAGTGAAAGGTAGGTCAAAAAACAGCATAGAAATCTTAAAAACAGCAAAAAATACATTAACTAAAAGCATTATATTAGTTAGTAAAAAAGAAATACTGTAAAACTATAACAAAATGTATTTACTTTTATACTGGCACAAAGAGTGTCTGTTATAAGCAGTCAGGCAAATTATATCTCTTATTATTCAAAAATTTATCTCAAAAACATCAAATAAATCGTTTATATCTCTTAAGCAAATTCTCGATACCCCCGAAAGCCTGTAACATTTAGAGTATTTTTTCGGTGTAAGGTGCGAAGGAAAAGATTTATCATTTTTTATTATTATTGCAAAAAACAACTACAAGACTAATTACTATTTGTACTTTAAATGAAAGTCAGCGATCGTTTAATATTTTAATCGTGAAAACGACCTGTAGCTGGAGCGTATTTTGCTGCTACCACATCGTGGGAGTCCCACAGAAAGTCCCTGTCTCCGTTTCCTGCTAATGTATTGGTAATTTGTTTTAGTGTTTCCCATCTACCATTTTTTTCCAACACGGCCCTCATATTGTTCCCAATTTTTGATTCCACCTCGCCTGACCAGTTTTCCGGCTCTTCCACTGTTTTCGTCACCTCTAACACCGAACCGGTGACTGATTTTGGTTTGTTGTCTGCATATTTTCTATACTTTTTGGAATAAACCCATAACTTGAAACTATCGCACTCAATTTATTTTCAGTTTTTTTTCACGACCTCTTTCGTCTTTCCCACATACTCAACAGTGTTTTTAATTCTTCTATTGTCTGAACAAATCTTTGAAAATATCGGTAGTAGAGGGTAGCAGAGAGCCAAATCTTGTGATCACTGGTTTAGGAGTAAGAGAAGTGGAAGATTCTTCTAAAAGTTGCAACTCGTCTGGAGGCTTTCAAAAAAACCTTCTTCCCCGAAGAAACAAGTTTCTTCACGTCCGGGTATCAGCTTTTTGCTACTCTGTCAAGTCTGTGGACCTTTCTCCAACTTATTTATAGGAATTCCTTCTGTCAGGAAGCTGCGACTAGTTCCTGATCAAAGTCACTGGTTGTTTCATGAGCCTCTCAGTCGGTCAATAACTTTAATCTTTGAAGAACTTTGTGTTGGTGCGTGACCAAGTGCTTATACTGGAGTAGTACACATTTCCTTTTGAAGTCATACTGAAATAAAAAATTAAGTAATTTTATTGTCCTTTTACAGTGTAAGAAGGCTTTCTATATGCATAACAGAGTGCCCCCAAGTTTTGGATTCAATTCCTAGTTTAAAATTTAATTTCTGGCCATAGTAATTTTTCAGTGCAGTAGGTCCTTAAATAAAGTTGATTAAATAATGAAACGTCCAATGAACAGTCCTTTTCTTTGAATTTTTAAAAAGAAATTTGATTTTCAGCATTGCCTAAGGCAGCTATGTACCAAATTTCAACGAAATCGGATAAAAAAAAACATTTTCGTGCAGATTCTTCGAAACCTATTTAATACCATAAATATTAAAGCATACAAATAGGTGAACTACTTACGGACTTAATGCATACCCTGCAAGTGATTGTATCTCCATTCACTTGAAAACGGAATCTTCTGCTGCCCAATTTTTGTATAGGTCCCATTTAATAACCACTTAAATGACGGCAAAGCATGACGCAATTTTATGACCCTGGACACCACTTGTGCGCATGTTTGCTCTTACCCTTAAACCCTGTAGTTTAAATTTTGGATTTTTTTGAAGTTATCTTAGCGTATACACCTGCTGCACATACACGTGGTATTTTTTCTGAGAGTTTTTTGAGAATACTGGTATCTTTAAGGTTTACTGTGCTGCTTTTCACAATTATCTCGCTAACGATGGGCACCGTTTAGAAATGTCCCGATTGAACTCATCCTAAAGCAACTCGATTGGGTTGCAGTAGGGGCTTTGTGGAGGCCACACCATATTTTGTAACTTTCTACAGCCCTCTATTCTCACCAAGACTCCTTACACTTTTTTACGGGTGCTTTGGTTCGTTATTTTGTTGCAACACAAATTTGCGACTATAAAGGCGGAACCCCGATGGCACGGCGTGGTGTGTTAATATTGCCAAGTAATTCTCCTTCCGCATCTTGCCCTCTACTTTTATAAGATCTCTAATCTTTACGCTACCACAACAACCCCACACTATGACGGAATCTCCACCATGCTGACTGATCGGAATCTCACACTCTCAATGGCTTTGACTTCTAACGAAAGTCGGTTTATGTATTTAAAACTTTTATTCGTCTATAAATAGGACATTTTGTCGATTTGCAAGCCCCAAATTTTGATGTTCACGTGCTTACTACAACTTTTTTTCTTGTTTTTTAATCTTATAAGGGGCTTCTTTGCCGCGACGAACCTTTTTAGACTTGCTTCTTAGAAGCGACGCTTTACAATAGCGTGTGAAATTGGATTATGGCGAGTTAAATTCAATTTTTGTTGAATATATCTCGCGGTCTTCGTCTGGGCTAATTTGTTTAACAAGATCACAAGGTGATATTTTCTTTTAAAATTTTTCTTGGCCTTCCACATCTATTAAACGGTATATGACGTATGCCACTGATAACTTCTAAGTGTGCAGTTATCCGTCGATTACTCTAAATGAGATGCCTTCTTTCCGAAGAGCCTACACATGCGTTTCCTTTTTAGTTGAATACTGAGCTCTAAATACCATAGTGTTGAATTATTGATCAAAGAAGCCAGATTATGCGTATGGTTAGAAAAACTACAAACTTTAGTATCAAAAATAAACAAAACTATAATTAAACGACTAAGGCTGATTAGCAAGGGTTTATTAATATTTGTTAACTATAATTTGGAGCTTTTTTCTAGCAATCCTCATTTTATCAATAGACAGCGCTACACACAATGATGACAACGATGTTGAGACAGGTTACTAGTTTCCAGTATTTTTTTTATTCAATTATCAGATAATCAGAATTTTATAGTGAAAATAATACTGAAGTGTCCTTTGTTAGTTGTGCAAAGATGCGTTACGTTAATATTATAAGTTATGGATTTATTTACAAAAAAATAAGTCTTAAAACTTATAGATGATAGTATATAAAACAGATGTAAAGTATATGCCTAACTCGGAGGTTGGAAATATAGATAGATAGATATAGATAGATATAGATGTTGGAAAGGGAAAAAAGCCCGCGTCACAATAACGAAGAAGAAAAAAGCGATCTTGCGTCTCTTTGAAGACAAGCCAGACATTTGGCTGTGCTGTGCCCAAATGAAACTCCTCAAGAAGAAATTCAGTTCTTTCTAAATACTATCTGAAAAAAATAACTTTGAAGAAACCTTAATTATCAGAAAATCACAAGGAAAAGCGACTACCAGGGGCAAAGAAAAATTTGGGCCGAGATTGAAACAATGTCATCTTGACGGATGGGTCTTCCTTATCGAAAGCGTGGTCAGCGAAGAGTAATAAAGTTGTTTAGCACACAGATAAATATTCTGTAAAAGTACATGTTTGGGTATGCTTTTATAAACGCGCTTGCAATTTTAATGTGCACCATCTATCAGAAATGCTTACTAAAGTTTGTTGAAAAGTTGTTTGGTTCTGATAGAACAAATAGAGTCCTGCAAAAAGAAAATGATCCTAAACATTTCAACAAACTGTACAGTGTGTGGAAACAACAAAATAACATTAGTACGATGAAATAGCCGGCAATGTTCCCTGGATGTTAATCCCACTGGAAAGTATGACCGTACATGAAAGTAAAACTCAAAGGTAAGCCAGTTTGCACGGTGCAGCAGCTGTCATTTTAAAATAAGAAGCTTCGACGATCTTTGCCAAATCGTCATGTAGAAAACGTTGTTGAAAGGTCGTAAAGTAATAATCATTAATGGAGGTGATTGGACCAGATATTAGGTAAGCACGCAATAGCTCACGATGTATACTTCAACAAAAGAAAACAATGTATCTACATTTTTATTGACGTCAGTCACTTTATTATTGAATTCACGGTAAATTCTGGGGCACTTGTTTTTATAATGCAATAAGGATTTTGCTATTATCAAACAAAAATAAAATTCAAAGCTTTACAACTGTTGAAGTTTTTTAAAATACAAGGTTTAAACAAAACTCATATAGATGATACATATATGGTAAGCGATACTGGTCAAATTAAAATCTATAGTTGTAGTATTTCTCAACACAATTTACTAAAAAAAATCGGATGAACTAGATTAGTGGACTGACAAACCGGAGCAAAAAATTTTAGTGCACCCAAATCTCAATAAGTTTAACTAAAATTTTCAGGAGAAATACCTGATATGATAGCTAACAAAAACCACTAAAAAACTTTAGTTGTTATATTGATTACCTGTAGGCATGTTGAGTGCTCTTTAAACGGCCCCTGGAGAATTAGTTGGATATTGTATTTTTAGATTACTAGCGAACAGATACATATTATTTTGATAATCTGCCCCAAATCTACCGGGAAAGTTGATAAGGATACAGTAGCTAATGTTACAACTGGGAGGACGGTCGAATAAATTAAAAAAAACGTAATACCCGTCAAATTAAGAATTATGTTGTAAAAGTAGTTGAAGTCGGGCATCGATTCACATCACGACAAATTAAAACAGATTTGGACCTGAAAGTTAGCATTGTCAATCGTCAATTAAAAGAACATGGAAAAACGAGAAGACCTTTTGTAAGATAGCCAAAAAGAAATTACCGTTGTTGAAAAGGCACAAGCAAGTATGGATCATCTTTGCAAGTTGACACCTGATTGCTGGGACTGATTTTAAAACTTGGGTTTTCTTAGGCGCAAAATTGTTCCAACTGGAACGGACAACACAATTTAGGCATGTATCTCACGGAAAATATAGAACTGAAGCGAATCAATCAGCAAATGAGAGACGGCAATTTTACAATTTCGAGCGCAATTTCAAGAAAAGGCAGTTTATTAATTAATACATATTTTGGGTCTTTGCGAGACGCTTTTTCCTTGAAGCAAACGCGAATGGGTCTACAAGAATAGATATAGCAACGAAATGGCCGTACGTTCTACACGGCCTATAATATTTTGAGTGGTTTTATGAAAAAGCAATGCGAATAAGTAATTGACCACCTCGCAGCTTAGGCAAAAATTTAGTTCAACAAAACAACGATTTTGCAAAAAATGATCAAGTAGTGTAACCAAAACACCTTTTAGTATGGGCAAACGTTTGAGTTATTTGAATTTATATAATTTGCACTTTGTGTGCAAACGTTGTTGGATGAATCATTTTAGTAAATTTTATCAGTAATCACACCAGACATTTATCTTAAAAAATGTAGGCAAATTGACTAACAAAAATTTGGTGTCCTAAAAGATTTGTTCGGACTGTATTTATCAAGACTATACACTGAAGAGAAGAAAACTGATCTTTATTTTTATTAGTTTACTGTTCCTTAAATATGAGTAATTATTATTACCCATATTTGTAACGTTTAATAAAGAAATATGACTAAACATATTCGATCTTATCTTATCCTTTCTATAAATTTGAAGACATTCAACTATATGTGTTCCTAAAGTATTAAAATGAGACCTAGATTATTTCTAAACTGCAACATTTATCTGTTGATCCTATATCGTTTGATAGTACTTTTCATTGCAATGAAATACCAAACTGTCTTGATGGAATATATTTATTAAACACTCAGTGCTTAAAAATAGTCTAAAACCGATTCAACTGATTAGGTTGCGGCAATATTTATTAGCACAAACAACAAAACATCCTTTGAACAGTCTTATCGATGACTAACGCAGAAAACATCATGTCCCATTGCTTTGTTGTGCACAGACAATTGTTCTCGTAATTTCACACATATTGCTTTTAAAACAGCAAAGGTCGCCCGATAAAAACAAAACGTTCTCTAAAGCCATCGCAGATAAGGCACGAAAGCATCTACCTGTGACACACATTCCATTACTGATTAAATTCCCTGCCGGCTGTTCGATTTTTCTCGATTTTCTTTCCGTTTGTGTTTGTTATTCCGCGAGATTGTTATTAAGATATTTATTGGCGAAGTTTGTTAAAGTTTGCTGTACGAAAATAGTTCTTAACTATGAAGGCGTGAGTAATGAGTTGTCAACAGGGACGTTCCGAAGTTTAATAAAATATTGCGCCATAATGATGTAGTTATCGTTTAATTATTGATCAAGGTGACATAGCGTAATCACCTGACGTCATGCGCATGACTAGTGTTTTGCTAAGGATTATACAAGATATAGACATTTTTAAGACAAACAAAAAGGATGTATTTGCATTATTTATCTAACATAATATATTTAGTGATTACGAAACGTAAAAGAGTTTTGTATTATGAAGAATTAATTAGCTAATGCACTCTTAATGGAAGAAAAAATTAAATAAAATTGTACCATTTTTATATAATATTAATGTAAAAAATAAAAAACAACAAAAAAAGTAAAAATAGTTAATACATCGTAATATGTGGTTGTCATATTTCTATTTGAAAAGATTTTTTTATTTTGATATTAATTTAATTATTCCATTTATAGATAATCGATATGTTTTTGAAATAACCCAATAAATGTTGTCTTGTAGCTTGTAAGTAATGCTGACACCTTTTTGACTTTCTTCTGAAAGGACATTAATTTTAATATCAAATTCAAAAGGCTAAAGGTGGAAAGCATAACTAGTGTAGCCCAATCAAAAATTTTTATTTTGCTTTTAAGAAAATAGTTTTATATAGTGCTCTTTTGATTTTAGCTCTTCTAAAAATAATTTTTCTAATCAATATCATTGTGTTTTCAGCGTATGACAGACTTAATCGTTCTACTACAAACATATTTTTCCAGTACAAGTTATTATTTTATTATACTTATATAAATAACAATTCTAGCTTAATCCAAAAAGTGTACCTCCCCCTTACCAAATTAGGATGCAAATCTTTGTTTAATTGGTCTGATGCATTAGATATTCAAATTTTTAAACTACATTGCCCATTTTATTGTCTCATCGCATTTTGTATATTTTTTTATCACATCTCTATGATAGTTATCATTTTTAACCTTCCTTGTTTATCTTTGATTGATACATATTTAAACCTTAGTCACCCCAACTTGTTACTTTTTATATTATGGTTTATTTACTTATCTAATTTTTTAATTACTCTCAATGTTATACTAGATTTTACATGGGTGTTCCAAAAGACTACATGTTTTAGAAATGAGTAGTAGTTGAGAAGATAGAGGTCAGCGGTTACCACACATCACCTATGCGTAGTTTAAGGGGTTTAGTTTTAGTAGCCATGGTGCAATGGAACGTAGAACGCGGAATATCGTGTTTTTGGCGACGAGGAGTTTTATAGAAATAACATATCTCTTGTTACTATTTAATGATAGTGACACAATACTCCGATGGATTCAATCGTTTCACACAGCTGGAAGTTACGAAGAAGAGATCAATTGGTCACCCTTGTATGACTGTGATTCTAAAAATATACTGAGAAACCAAAAAGATTGCTACAACGCATCTTATACAGCGAGTTAAAATTTCATCCAAACAAAATCATAATTGGTCAAAAGCTGCTCCAACATGATTTTGCCCAACTCAAACTATTTTCTGAAATAATGCTTAAAATGATTACTTTTGATTATGTAATTGAGATGAGCAAATTAGTCGTTTTTGGGCAGTAAATAATTCACGAGAATTATGCCAGAGACCTCTCTATAGTACTAAGGTATGGTGTTTCACAAGTAAGATCGTTGGACCTTTTTTTAATAAGAAAGGTCTAGTAACAATGACTTCAAGGCACTATGTTGACATGCTACCCAATTTCTTGCGCCTACAACTTGGAAGTTTACGAGTCAAAGTGGAAAAAATGTAGTTTCAATAAAATGATCCTCCAACCTATACACCAAGGGCTTCGGTGCTCGTTATTCTATAATATAGTAGTCAACGTAAGCTGTGCGTACGTATATAAATATCATGCCCTTGGATACGAGTAGTACGTAGTAATAGAAATAAACGCGAACAATAACAAATTGTCACTAAAAAACAGTTATCTTAAAATATCGTGAATTGAGTGTTGCAGGTTCAAATGGAGAGATAAAAGTTTTTAACGGGTTAAAAGAATTGGAAATTTTGAGACGTCTCATGAAGAATGATATTCTTTGAGTGCTATTATAAGAAAATTTGGTCGTTGTGTGGAATTTCATGAAAGATCTCAAAAACATCATTATCAGTTTTCGTAAAGAATGTGGGAAAAAATGAATCAGTAAAATTATTTAGAAGTTACTTAAAGGCGGTTCACTATTGAATTGTCGAAATATTCAACGACGACCTGCTTTAAATGCGTTGTTTTGCAGTACGTGTCTCTGATTTGTTCATGCAAAAATAGGTTGGACATGAGAGCGACGAAATGGATCCAATTTAGATAAACTGAATGAGTTTTCCTTTTATTGGCATGGCCTAGATAAAATGAAAGTGATTTTGTCATGGTGAACTGATGTTGGATCAGTCATAATATGGGCTGCCATATTTTATAATGGAACCATTGATTTAGTAATAGTGACATGGAGGCTAAGCTTAACAAAGCACATATAGTTTCTAAAATAGTTGAAAGATACATTTTTAAATGTTGTGATAAGTCAAGCATTTATCTTTTAACGAGGTAAGGCCATAATTAATTCGGCACATTTGACGATAGTTCAAGAACAACATATGGGCGTTCTAGACGGACTATCACTCTTCCTGGACCTTAAAATCATAGAAGACTCTTGTAAATGGTTTTCATGAAAACTATCTTCACATATCAAACAATTCAATCGCTCTCAAGAACTTCAGCAAACATAAATAAAGTTGGGTTGAGCTTCCAATCGATTATTTGAGAACGCAGTATAATTCTGTACTATCTCTAATATTTAAGGTTATAAAAATTGTAGTAAAAGTACCCATTACTAACCAATAAAATAAATCAATGGTCGTATTCAATCAAATGTTAATAAAGTGTTCGTTATGTTAGTGATGATGTTTTTATTTCACATTTACTATTTTATATTTATTTAAAATTGTATTGCTTATATCTCACTTTATACAAAATAATTGGGTGTAAAATTCAATTTTACAAAGAAATTCCACTTCCATGTACTTTAGATTTGTTTGTCAAAACAATGATAAACATGATAAGCGTAACAAATTACCATAATTCTAAGGTGTTTTGTTTGAAGCATCACAATTAATTATTATAACCTTTATTTACCAACAGTACACTTTATCTGGACCAGAGTAATGATTAAATAAACAAAATTCTATTAAACAATTAGCATTTTTAAATTAGAACTGCCCATGTGAATACGTCCTTAATTTCCACATAGAATGCGACTTCTTCATTGTGTAAAAATATCTTTGAGAATGGAAATGAAAACTTACACATATTAATTTCGAAATAACAGACATAGCAAACACGAGGCTTAGAGCAATAAAATCGGATAGAAGAACCATCCTTTTATAAAACACACATTAAAAAATTCTTAGAAACATTTAAATGTTTTTCCTATTGTTAAGCTGTTGATGCCATGCGTGTAAAAATTACATCCAAACTTATTTTAGATACTTTAAAACCGTATATTATACTTGTAATCTGTAGCAAAATGCTCCCATAGGTCTTGTTCAAGAGCAAAAAATTGCACTAACTCGTCCCGCGTTATTAATATTGAAGTGATGTGTGGTTTATTGTTTACGTTTATTCGTTTCTCTTGGAATATTTGATATTACTTTACGACTATGGATAGCGACATCGCATTCTCACCATACACCTCGATAACTTGGCTGCGGATTTCACTTCAATTTTAATTTCTTTCTATAAGAGTTGGTCGACAGAGCGTATTTTAAAATCTCCATCAGATGCACCATATTTATCTTGTAAGAACCCGTGCACTAAACAAGCTACAGCACCATTGCCTAGAAAGTGAGAAAATAACATTATGGACAAAGCTCTCATTGAGGGAGATTATTTTATTTATTTTTGTTCTTTTGTTTTTTTCTCAGCATTCAAAAACTCCTGAACGTATACCTTCTTTTTTCTTTTTCATTCCATTCTGTTTTGTGCTGCCTATATCCAATTGTTTCAGCTTTCCCTTTAATATCGTCTACTCATCTTCTAGTTGGGCTTTCCAAGCTATGTTTGTGCAATCTTCATCTCCATTTAAAATGGACTAATTTCCTTGTAATACTATCTCTTAAGCTTATTACTAATATGACACTTCTAGTTGTTTCGCTGATTTTATAATTAGCGACATATGCAACGCTATTCTTCAATACTGAAGATTGATTAGTATTTGTCATTCGAATTTCTTTTTGAATACGGACAATATAACTTATAAACTGAAGAAACTGCTTTATGCTTCCACACTTTATGATTTTTAATAACACTTCCTCTCCTTAGTCTTTTAGTAACATTAGTCATTTCTAGGCTAATTTTATCGAAGTAATACGCTTTCTTCAATTTTATTTTATTTATTATATTTAATTTCTTCGTACAGCTTATTTTTTCTTATTGGTTCTTGCTTTAGCTTTTTCTTATTTCCTACCTTTTATTCTTTTTCACTTTCTCTGTTTCTTTTGGGTTTGTACTAACAAGTCATTTGATAAAGTACTATGGCATTCTTTACATAATATTGTTGATATTTGTTAATACCTTTAAAAAACCTTATCTTTAATTTGTTTTAAGGTTTTTTCCTTTATTTTAAAATAGTGTGCGCAATACCATAATTTTATTTTAACTTTTTTCAAAATTTTCTTACGTGCTGTTTTTAGTTTCTTTTGTCTTCTTAGTTATTTGTATAATTTTAAGTATTATTGAGGGTGAGAGTACAGATATTTTTGTCATAGATTTTTCTTTCTTGTAATCTTGTACTTTCTTGTTCTACATTTTGTTTCGCTATCTGTAAACGTTTTCTACTGTTATTATCAATAATCTCTTAAATAATTCCCATACTTGCTCTGCATTTTTTATTTGCTTTTCTTCTTTTAATTAATTTTGTATGTGTTATTAGTGTCTTTAATTTGAACACTTTTATTTTTTTTATTCTTTGATTTTTCTCCTTTGATTATTGGTTGTAATTTTTTTAAGGCCACTTTAAGTTTCGTTACTAACAGGAAGTCCGTCACTATCAATTTCTGAGCCAATTCTCTTTCATATCTCTTTAAAGTTTTGAATATTTCCTGTAATATTTTCTATTTATAATCCTTTGCCATTGAAATCTTCTATTAGTATGATTGTTTATTTACTTGTGTCCCGTATTTCTTACGGCTCTTCCATAAAACTTTTCCTTAACCATTTTTCTCTCAACTTCGTTACATAAAATATTCTTATCGTTTTTCTGCGATGTTTAGCTCTATATTTATTATACTTTTGGGCAATCATTCCAACTTTCAATTTTTCCCTTGTATTTACTTGCTATTAGATACACCCAGCAGTCTTTATGTTCACTCTTTTTCGTCTGCCTCCTTAAATATTAAAATTGATGAGATTGTACTAGTTCGTTCTAGATCTTAAAAGTACCCACTTTAATCATTTTATTTTAATATTTGTTTATCCTTACGCCTATTTTTATTATTATTATAGTTATCTATAATTACTTTTAATGCTTCAGTTTTTATCAGACTTTCTTCGTCTTTGTCAGACTATTTATAATTAGCTTTATTCATTTCTATCTTGCAGTATCTTACTATACATTTTCTTTTTTATTCTTTGCTACTTTTAGTAAAGCCGCTTGTAGTTTTTGTTTCTTCTTACTAAGGCCGCTGTCTATGTTTATTGTCAGGAATCTTTCACACATAACAACTGTTACTGTTGTTTATGGCATGTTTAATTTGTAAGCATAATTTACTATTGAGACCATTGTTATTTCTTGTGAGAAGAATGTTTTGCTTCTTGTTTTTTATTTTTATTTAATTACTAGGTTGTTTTATTTTCGTTTTTAATCTTGTTAGTTTTGTCTCGAAACAGTCTTTTGTAATCCTTATTAACATTTATTCTATTACTGTGTTTTCTTCTTAATAGGAGTCTATTTGTTCGTTGGGTGTTTTATATCATTCTATGAGATTTTAATGTTTTTTACTCATCCCTCTTCCTTTTGCAAATAAGTTTCTTTTGATTAGAAACTGAAAGCTTTTTTTCAAATATTTGATTTGGCATTTAGATATTGGGCACTTGCCGCTTTCAGGTAAAATATGGCTTAAAGCACTAACTCTTTTGCCCGCGCTTGACCGGTTTACGTTCCAACGTCTGGTACTGTAGTATTCACCTACTTTTGTATGTATACTTTTGTATTTTTCTTTTCCTGCTCAAGTTTTTCATTTGTAACAAAAAAGCTGGCTAAGTTGATCTAGATAAGTTTAAAGAAGTGGTCAAAAATACATTGGTTTCTTTGAATTTAAGCTAGGGATTGTGCTAATCAGCCAATGAAACAAAATAATTCAAATATTAAAATGTGGCCGTGCCGATAGATCGGATAGTTCAAGTGTCAGCACAAACTCGGTTTGCAAAATGGCGTCTGCATATTAAAACATTCTACTTTGGAATATTGGAAGTGTTTGTCCGCAGTTGCTTTGAAGAGAGCGTCTTAAGATCAGGAAATGCAAAACTGCGCACAAAAAGTGCAAAGCTCAAGCTCAGAAAAAGTCATAAACCATATTGTACTCCTTTTATGACTATCATTGAAAAATGGAAAGTTTGTAGGCCGAACAAGACTATCGTATATACGTGCACAGATTCTAAACTTCCGTTCAGAAAATATTAGGGTTATGTAAGACAGAAGAGGAATGCCACAACATTATGAGGCTCTGAATGATAACAAAACAGAAAAACCGAATGCTAATACAAATAAAAGTATATCTAGAAATGATATTTTAATACAGCTGTGATACAGCTGTAAAGATTGCTTGGATGATTGGATCATTTAATGAATCTGTGAAATCAAAAAGAACACCAAAAGGAATGTTATGCCTTTACAAGCCACTTTTTCAATGATTTTAACTGGATGTTTTAGTGTTCCTCAAATAATACAGTAAATTTGGAAGAAGAGTAAGATATTTTTTAAAAAATGTAGCTTATATTTGCTAAAATACACTTCATGTAGTATTTGATTTAATATTTGAATAATAAAAAGCGAAAATGATGTATTGCAGCTTTTAATCCTTTAGCCTTATCGTTATCTATGATTATTTTTATGTTTTTCACAGATAATGGTTTGCTTTATGGTCGATTATGTATTTTCAATTTTACATATAATTGTTATATTATACGCTTAGAAGTTACGTTGCAGGACTATAAGAAAAAATGACAGTAAAAATAAATTAACTGTTTGTTATCTTAGAGGCTAAAAAGTTAATATTTTTCTGAATTAATATTCAGTAGTTATCGCAGTAATCACATTTTAGTTTTGGTTGAAATATTACAAAACATATTTAAGATTTATTAACAAGATCAGGGGGCGAAACGGTAATACATACAAATGTTGAAACTCATAAACACCTTGGAAACTCAAACTTAGACCAACCAATCAACTATGAAGGTCTCAGTACTCTATATATTATCGTTCATGAGATATGTCACTTTAAAATAAAAAAAGCAGGAAAACCCTTCTTAGGGGTGTTTCAATGGGTCGGGTTTATGAGACATTCCTATTCTACTTTTTAATGAGGAGTTCAAAAAAGGTGGTCAGAAGTTTCGACCTAATTGTACAATTGATCACTATACTCAATTGTATATATTATCTCCCATTAAAAAATGCGAGTACTTCCTACTATTAAAAAAATGTGACTGTATAATTTTGCTTCCAGATGTGCTGCTTTATTTGGAGCAAATTATAGCACGTCGGGGCAGCGTTAATTGGTTGTTGAAAAGATACGGCTACTTTACACGTAGAATCAATCCAACTGTCGAAATTAACCGGTTTTATGGTTTATTTGCATTTTAATGTTTGTCTTAACAAATTGAACATCAGTTTATTCAGCTGTGTACAAAGTTTGCTGCCACGTAATACAGCGCCAGTGATTTTAACTAAGGCAATACAAAGTTTTGGGCATAATTTTATGGCTAAATAGGCCTCTTAGTATATAAACAGTAAGCCTGTGTTATTTAGATATAATCTCTAACTAGTAAAATACAGCATAATCGTTAAGGATGTTCCATATAAAATAGAGTAAGTAATTAATATGAGAGGTAACATATGTTAGATCTGAATAAGTAATTATTGAATATACGTGAACGTATGTCTGATATTAACGAAAATAGAAACAAAAAATAAATAAATATTTAGAATGAAGGCTTATAATTAACAGAACTATTAGATTATAAACAGATTTTATCTTCACGAATGTATAAGAAAATCAATGTAAAGTGCAACAAACGCAACAACTGGAGCTGTTAATTTGGTTTAAGCTTGTAAATTATTATTCTTTGAACGTAAGTAACATTTAAACATCAAGTTGTTTAACTTGGTTGCCTAATAATGATATAAAGAAGTTTTGATTTTTAAATTTTATCATTCAAGATTTTAAACTGTCAAATATTATGAGAAATAAAAAATAATTAATTATGATGATATGTCAAATCTCACATGAAAATAAAAATTGCATTTATATAAAAATATAAAGAATTATCAATCCGCTAATTTTTGAGCATGAAAGGGGCAGACGAGAACGTCTTTTATTTATTGTTTAACTGGGCACTAGGAGAAGGAAATGTGTGAAGCTAGAACAGGAGTGGAAATTGGAAATGGTAATGACAAAAACACTGTATGAGGTGAATGAAGGTGTTGCAATGGCAAAAGTGAAAATTATTTATAAGATTTCTAAATGTCTGAGATAATATATACTCGAGAAATGGTTTGAAAATAAATAAAACAAAACAAAAAATAATAAACATGACTAAATACCACCATTTTAAATATTTAAAAGCTAGCAATGCAAAATAAAAACAGAATACTAAATAAATAGAAGAGGAAACGGCGCAACAAAGATTTATATTCGCGGTGGGGAAATCAGTTAAGAAGGATTTAACTTTTGAGCTAATAAAAATATAAATTTGTAAAATTGTTAATGCCAATGTAATGTAATGTAAGTGAATTGTTAATCTTTAGTGAATGATTAAAATTAACGTATGCCGTGAAAGTGATATATACACAATCCACTTCTCCCGCGATTGTGTATTTCAAACCAATATGTTGCATAATTGTTTTGTTTTTTCTCTTTCTATTCTTGATATTTTACAAGATGATCGTAGCGGGTTTATTGCCATATAATACTCTGCTCTTTATTATTGCATTATAGATATTATATTTTTTCCCTAAACTTATATTTTTGTGTCTATTTATTGCTTTTTTTATGATTCTATTTCTAATCTCCTTGCATGTCTTGTTCTACTCTGACACCAGAGTTTTTATAACTCTTACATGTTATTATTCCTTCACTATTTTCTATTTTATATGTCTAAGGCTTTCCATAGATTTCCTAATGAGACGTTGTTAGACGCTTCCGTTAATTCATGGCAAATGAAATTTTTTTAGTATTCATTTTATTTTCCATTATTTGTTTCAAACAAAATAAAATTATTCGGGCTCAGCAAAAAATTCACTTTATTCTTTATTTTGTGATTTTGTTATCGCTTATCACTCTACCATATAAATGACTAAATGTAGATGCTACTTTGATTCCTCTGTAGTTATCGTAATTTTATTTTGCCATTCTGCAAGTATTCTTTGAGTAGTAATGCAGAGATTAAATAAAGTCGTTATCGTTCATTTTAGTTCATTTGTCTCGTTCTAAATTAATTTAGCTGTTACATATCATAGAGCACTTGCTTTATTGTTCTTCATGGCATTAGTCGATGTGTCAACTAATTCCAATGTAATTCCTTTGAAATCTCTTTGGATGTTAATGTTTATGTGTGTTGCTGTATTGTTTATTTCTTTTTCGGAAGATAAAAGATTATCAAAATAATTCTCTCATTTTGTAACAAAAATTAGTTGTGCGCTCGCTTTTTCTTTTCCTACTCTAACATTATTAACAAACCTATATGTTTCTGTATCTTTTTTGCCTCTGATTTGTGTTTCAATTTCCATGCATTTCTGTCCCATATTTTTTGTTTTTCTTTCACAACTGTTTTTTTCTTTCTTTTTTATGTATCTATATCTATCAGCGTCATTTTTTGTATTCTGCCATTTTAAATTGCTTTTTCTTCTTCTCTTTTTACTATTTTGTACATTCATCACATATGTCTTCGAACTCTTTGGTCGTCTATTCTTCCCAAAATTTCGTTGTTTGTATCATGAATTGCTTGCATAATGTTTTTATGATGTGTGACGTGTTTCCTCAGTTTTTTGTTATTTTTTAGTTTAATGTTTAATACTGCCCTTTTTAAGCTCCTTAAATTATATTTGATTATATTATTTGTTTCCATGTTTTCTTTGCTTTTATGTTATTTTACTACTTTATGTGTATCTAGAAAAATTATTTTTGTTTTTAATAAACAAAATGGCGTAGTCGATGATTGATTTAAGATTTTTTGGGTGTTAGGTCGAAGTATATCAATGGATATCTTTATATTTAAAGATTCTTTTGTCATTATTAGCTCTTTTCAGCTACAGAAACCTGTTGGTCTTTATCTATTATCATTTAGATGGTTTTTCCCGAGTTGTCCTTTATTTTATTTTTTACTCGTACATTAAATTTACTTGCATGTTATCTTAGAATTTTTCTTTAACTGAAGATAGTGTTTTGTCGTTGGAAGCATATAAGGTAAAAATCGTTAATCGCTTTTCTACTATGTTAATGCACACCTTTATTATTCGATTATTAATACTTTAAGAGACATTAAGTGACTTATGGTTTATACAGAAAATTTGGCAAATGCAGGCTTAAGGCCTAATATTATGGCAATTGCAATCGCAAATGAGGGATTCAACTAGACACAGCAAAAGAATTGGTGTAAACAAAAAATAATGATTACAAAAGGGGACAAAATAACAAAACTCGATACGTAATTATAAAAAATGTAAGACGTGAAGTAAGTAAATATGTTTCCAGATTTTAGAGTACTACAGTTTCATTATAATTAATAGTAGGTACCTTATTATACAAAATTTATTACACTTTCTTGCACCGCTCTCTGAAAATATGGTTTTTGTGAATCGTCTTCATAGGATTGGCACTTACAAACACTATAAACAGATATATTTTAAGTATATCGAAACTATATTTAAAATAATAGTAATTTCTAAAATTTTGTAATAATTCATTTTTATGGTGTTTACACTAAGAGCATAAAATATTCACTCACTCTTATGTGTTATTGTTAATTCTAATTTAATCATCGATGTTTAATTCTTCTTTTGGTATCGATCAATGAACCAGTTAACAAGTGCCTAATATTTGTTAAGTTGTCCAATACTTTTATATTTACAATTATTTATATTATATGCTTGTCATTTTTAACGTGAAATTTAATTATTGCTATTTTTAAAAGCATAATATTGCATATCAGAAGGTTCCAATACCTGCAGTCTTATTTTTCTAATTACATGAATGATACCGATTTACAGATTACAAACAGTGATATTAATTTATATTTGTATATTTGTGACCAACAAACTGCTGACTAATACAGATTCATGTTAGTGAGTAGTTCTTATGCATTTTTCGTATTGTGGTTTACTACTTGTTGGCCAAATTAATTATCACTTGCAAAATCAGTCTTCTACCTAACAGCAGAAAAATAATCATGCAATAAGTTAATAAAAGTACAACAAATTAGTGCTTGTAAAGTATATTTGATTCTGAAGTACATACTACTTGTCAAAGAAGTCATAGTATATGCATTATTTGATCAAAAATATTTAAAAGTTATGTTTGACTTATAAACTCTTGTGTTGCTATGACATAATCAATATGTAAAGAAGCAGAAAGTAAAGTACAGTTCTAGACAGTACGAGCTAAATGAGGTAGTCAAAGGAGATCAGCGACTTTTAATGTGATCTAATTATCGGTTAATACAGGAGGAGGATATTAATCAGGCATTGCAGCTTTTCTTTATTTGCCTAACTGAAGTATTCAGTAACATATGATTAATAAGTAGAAAAGTAAAAGTTTTACTACAAGAAATTCACGGTCAGTGCATATCGGTTGCAAAAAGCGACAATAAATGTATAAAAAATTAGCAGTCTTATCGTACTACTATCATGATTGTTCCTTAAGAATTAAGATAAGTACAAATGGAATGATTGATAAATTATGAAATTTAGAAGTAAGATAAAAGCAAACTAATAAGAATATGTAGGTATCTTTTAAAAAATTGCCAATTACTGCTTTAAATTAAATTGACGTTAAAGAAGCCCTAAAATGTACAGCATACAAAGTTATTAAATTATTGGAAATGACATTAGGCGGCACTGATGCCTTTTGATTTAATTTTGCATACAATTTGACCACTTAATATGTTTTTTTGTTTATTTAGTTTCATATTGATTAGTTAAAATTAATATAACTCATTTAAGTTAGCCACATTTTGCGTCTCACTTTAAAGATTAGTTTAGTTGAGCTACTTTAACTTGATGTACAAGATGGTTCAAAAATGAACGGGACTGATTTTCTTACAAAAAAAGCAAATTTGCCAAACATTTTCTTGCACTTGTTCTGGAAGCATCCTGATGCCCTTTTAAAAGGGCTTTTTGGTTGGCGGCGTATCGACTTCCGAACAGTCTGGATGGCGCCGTCGTTGTCTGCAAACCGCATACCTTGCAAATCAGGTTTGAGCCTTCCGAACAAGTAGAAATCACTTTGAGTGAAATCGGGACTGGCGACGGATGTGACAGGTTTCCATTATTTTTGGCCGTATGGGGGGGGGATGTATTGACGTGAAGGAAGATAACCGGTTTTCACCTGTCATACTGTTGGATCAGTTCTTTTACTTCATGTCTGTTGCCAGGAGGTCTGAGTAATAAGCTGCACTGACTGTTTTGGCATCCGTCAGAAAGTCTACCCCCTGCCAATCTCAGAGGAACGTTGCTACCATTTTCTTGCCGAACGGCTCTTCCACGATCTCTTGGGTTTGGGACAACTGGGACAACTGATTTTTGGATCTCGGGAATGAAGTAGTGTACCCACGTTTTATCGATGGTCACTACAGACAGCAAAAATGCATCACTTTTCTTTTCAAACTGCTGTAGAGATGACTGGCAGCATGAATACGCACCATTTTGTTCACATTTGTCGAAGTGTGTGGTACCCATCGTGCATTCACCTTACGATAGTATAGGTGATTTCTCACTAAGTCTACTACCAACACTAATGGACAGCATTGTTCCTTGATAGTGCTGCATCAATGTTTGTCTCGGTGACGGATGTTCACGGCCGACGATCATAGGGTTCATTCTCATTCTGTTGGAGTATGTGCTGAATTTCAGCGGACGGGGCGTTTTTTCCAACGAGGAATTTGATCACAATGCGTTGTTTCACGCTTCGTGGCAGCTTCTGTTCGCTCATCACTCTAGCAACTTCCAGATAGGACCTAAAGAGGTTTTCACCCGAACAGCAGGAAGGGTGGAGGTTGTGACTCTACTCTCTCAAGAGTTGCTACGCAGTACGACTTGTTTACACACAATTTAGTCCCGGTGATATTTGAACCATCTTCTATATTGTATACCCATTAAACTAGATAGATCAATAGACAATTCTATAATTTTTAGTTATTTTATATTTAAAATTTAAAGTAACAGTTTACAAAGGAAGTTATTATTCTGTGAATAAAAAATAGTAAAATTCTTCTTTATACTTAATTTAACACTGACACTTCTATATTTTTCTTGTTACTCTTTCTTATTATAGAAGAATTTTCTAAATAAATTTACATTTATGATGTACTATTCTACTTAGTAAGGTTGAAGCAATATTTTAATTTGTATATATTGTATAAAATCAGAAAGCTGAAAAATATCAACAGAAGTTTTATAAACTGCTTAAGAGAAAAACATTATTTTTATTGTTGATCCACTATACGGCCAAAAGTATAAGGACACCTCTGTGTTATGTGTACTTAAACGTCACAGAACGAAATGAAAGTGCACGTGATAACATATGCAGGTCAGATACGTGCATTAGACAGACACTGAGTAAGCTGGTAAAACTGAATGATTTTAAATATTAATCTTTGTGTGTAATAAGTGATGCTATTATGAAACGAAAGCGTCTAGGATGTAAAATAGCTATGAATCGGAGTAATAGGCCGCGTAAATTTTTTGATGGTAGCCACGGTACTCTGAAGAGGGTAGTGATAAAGAATCAGATGTCCTTAATAGCAACGATCGCTCATGATCTTCAAAGGGCTTCTGGCGTTGTTGCTAGTACTAGTACTGTTCCCCGAGAGCTAAAAAACATGGATTGGCAAGTCCAACATGAGCACGATCAATACTAAACGTTATTTTCAATGGTACAAAGCTCACCACCGTTGGACTATGTAACCGTAGAGACAAGTTTTGGGGAGTGATACGATCTAGTAATCCAATAGATACATCTAAGTTTGGCGGATGCCAAAAGAACGCTTCTTATTTGAGTGTATTTGCCAACAGTCAAGTTTGGTGCCAGAGAAATTATGATTTGGGGCTGTTTCTTGTGGTTTAGTCTGGATTTGTTAGTTTCTGTAGGAGGACAAACACTGAGATATATCTTGATATTCTTTCTAACTTTTTGGCAACAATTCAAAGAAAGACCTTTTCCGAAACAACAGGATACAATTGCTAAGATCTAGAGTTAAGCATACGTCCTAATTCTTATGTTGATGTAGGTAACCACCAACACCTAATTATTCTTCTGTAGTAGATTGCTGATTAAAACATTTTTGTAGTTTTCCGCATTTAAGGTTTCATATCTTTGTACGAGCCACATGGTAAAATATGAGAAACGTTTAGTCGCATTGTTCTTTATACGACTGTAGGCCACAGTCATCATTTACAGCAAAAATATTTGTCTTGTGGTCGACAAAAGAGCCTTGTTTATCTGAGTTTTCTCCTATAATCACCACTTAATAGTGAAAATGATTTTTTCACCCGATGATTGGCATTTTTTTCCAAAGACGCTGTGTACCCAATAGTAGTTTTGTTGTAGTTATGCATTCGACTTTCTCCTGCTCACCACATTGTTAACAGAGCTTATTCTTGATAATACCTTGCTCTGCCGACAATCAGTAAAAAGACCTCGTTGAAAATCTCTATCCTGTTTTAACATATTCATTCTCCTCGCTATTACTATTACTCCTCTTATCAAGTTATAACGACGTTTAGACACCACTTTACCAATTAAATATAAATATTATGAAACATCATTTACACCATGAAAAGATGGACAGCGGTTGTACCAGCTTGGCTGATGATGATCATTTGGGACGACCAACAACTGCGACCTCCACTGATAACATCGAAAAGTTCATCAAATAGTACTGGATGACCGCCGAATTAAGGTTAGAGAGACAGTAGAAGCTGTGAGCATATCGAAAGAATGTGTTTGTCATATATTGACTGAAGTATTTGGCATAAGAAAGCTGTCCACGCTTTGGGTCCTGCGTTTGCTCCCTTTCAACCAAAAATTCATTCTAATAAACATTTTGAAAGCTCTATTTAAGGGATTTCAACGAAACGAGTCGGGATTTTTGCGTCAATGAAACTTGGGTCTATCATTACACTCTTGAGACAAAGGAACAGTCAAAACAGTGGACTGAGAAGGGTGAACCTGCACCAAAAAAGACGAAGACGGTTTCATCGTCCGGGAAGGTAATGGCGACTGTTTTTTTGGAATAGTCCAAAGATTCTGTTTATCGGCTACTTAGAAAAAAGGAAAACAATAACGTGGTTGTACTACGCATTATTGTTGGACCAGTTGAAGGCAGCAATTTCTGAAAAATTTCCCATTTTGAAACGGACGAAAGTGTTCTTCCATTAAGGCAACGGACCGGCTCACACTTTGGCGGTCGCCATGGCCAAAATTCACGAATTTCAGTTTGAATTAATTGATAACCTAGCATATTCACCAGATCTGGTCCCCAGCGACTGATCTGTTTCTTAAATTTGTAGAACAGAGATGCTCATCAAACGAAGAGGTCGTCGCAACCGTAGACACCTATTTTGTAGAGCAAGACGCCAACTAGTATTTGGACAAGTTAAAGAGGTTGGACCATCACTGGAAAAAGTGTAGCGACTTAAAAGGAGACTATGTTGAAAAATAAAATTGAATTTGACAGAAAAAATACTTGTGTCTATGTTAGGTTCATAACTTTTTAGACTGCCCACGTAGTAATGTTAAGTGTTTAGCGATGAAATATTTGCTACAAATATTGTTTTGTCCTCTTGTTGCATTATACAAAATAATTCTTCATTTTTTGTAAAATGCAGACTGTACAATAATTGTGTAGAGTAAGCTATAGTTGTTTGAACTTTAGTATTTATCCAGGGTGTTCAAAAGAGAGTGATCAAAATGTGCGCGCGGTGTTTGTTAAAATAGATTACAATGTTACATGGTACCGCCAGATAGTGATTCTGGAAACCATAGAAGGAAAGTTAGTGAATCTTACTCTAGTGTTGCGACTAGATAAATTGAAAAACTATGGAAGCAGACAGTGTGGTTTCTTTGGAGGGAGAGGGAATTATTTTGAACATCCATACGAGATTAGTAACTATGTGTGGGAACGCAGCGAAGAACTGAGTTTACTGGGTACCAGAATTTAGAACTAGCGGGCGTCAGACAAATGCGCACAAGTCACTCATTATTCAGTGTGCCTTTGACTTAATAATTACGAATTACACTCGATTCACTGGCAAATGCAACTAGTTTGTCCGTACATACCTTTTAACGAAGAGAAACTATTGAGGTGTCTATCATTTTTGACTAAAAAAAAACTCATTTTAAGCTATATTATAGACAGTAATAGTTTTCAATATTGAGATGTATAATAAATACATAATAGTGTGGTATGCTATTTAATTTTTTAGCACTATAAATCTGTAATTATTTGAGTTGGGCGAGAAGTAACTTCGATTTAGATTCAAAATAGACAATTCAGCTAGAGGAAGAGGAACGCAAGTTAATAAAAATTATTTGGGTTTTGTAATTTAAGGGTAAAAATTGGGGATAATTAGTTTGTTCCAAGTTTTCCGTTGGGTTGAAATGATGAGTTTTCTGATCAGAGATCACTTTAGTAATTTTTCAGTTTCTGGTCACAGCTGTAGTGGTTTAGTGAGCAATGGTTAAGGATAAGAGGAGTGTTGTTGACGTGGATGTTTTGGCTTGTAAGAGCACTAAGCAAACGGTGCAAAAGAGAAAGACACTTGGTGTTGGTTAGCCTGACCTTATGTGTGCTTTCTGGATTTATTGGAATCGTATTATTCTTATCAATAAACATCTTTTTTTATTTTGGGTAAAAATGCGATTTCACTAAAGCGAGTGACCACACTGTCTGCTATTTTATGTAAGTATTTAATTGGTTGGTTTAAATTTGGATTTCCAGATCTATGAATTTTTGTAAATTTCTATTCAAAGTATGGCCTATAATTTAACTTCGAATGTCTGGCCATTACTTACCTATTCCAAAGATGATCCTACTAGAGCGAAGCATTTTTGGAATTTGACGCTTTAACAATTTTTTCCACAACCTACCAAAAATTTTATGAAACTCTATTTAAAAAGTAAAGTTTATAATTTTGTACAAACTCTTATTCAACTTTGATTTAGAACACTTACAAACTCGTCTATTATTTAGTTATCTTTAACCAATTTGATTTTTGAAGATTATTTATGTTGCTAAATATGAACTGTAAAGTTTTATTTAACAATTTACACATCAATACACTTAATATTTATCTATAGGGTGTTGTTAGTATTTACCCATAAATGTTAAATTTTATCACTGAAAACAATTATCTTGCATACAAGTTATTATAAAGGGTGTCCCAGAATGAACGCAAGATTTAAATTTGCTGCCATTTATGCAGTAAAGTGTTGACAACCCTAAAACAAAAACAAATCGACAGCTCACAGTTTAGGGTTAGTAAAAATGGAGCGTTACACGATAGAACAACGTGTCTTCATTATTGAACAATATTTCAAAAATAATGAAAGCTTGGCGGCCGCTGTTCGAAAATTTCATACAAAATATGGTCGGAATAGTGTTTTAATTTCGTCAACTGTGAAGAGATTAATTGAAAAATTCCGAGAGACAGGATCCGTTGGAGACGCCAAACATACTGGTCGCCCAAAAACAAGCCGTTCAAATGTCAATATCGAAGCAGTGCGTGAGAGGAATCCAGGAACCTCAATTCGGCGTCGTGGACAAGAATTGCAAATTTCAAGAAGCTCTCTACAGCGTATACTCACTAAAAATCTGTGTCTCCATGCTTACAAAATTCAATTAACACTACAACTGAAGCCTAATGACCATGCACAGCGGGGAGAGTTTGTTGAATGGATTATTGAGCATTAACAAATGGATGCTGATTTTTCGAGCAAAATCATCCTAAGCGACGAAGCACATTTTCACCTTGGTGGGTTTGTTAATCGCCAAAATTGCCGCTTTTGGGGTTCTGAGAACCCACATGTGATTGTCGAAAAACAAATGCATCCCCAACGTGTCACTGTTTGGTGTGGATTTTGGGCTGGAGGCATAATTGGACCATACTTTTTTGAAAATGAGGCTGGTCAAGCAGTGACTGTTACTGGTGCTCGATATCGCGACATGATAACACAGTTCTTTTTGCCTAAATTGGATGATATTGATGTGGCCAATATGTGATTTCAACAAGACGGTGCCACATGCCATACAGCCCGTGAAACACTTCAATTACTGCATGAGACATTTCCAGGTCGTGTACTCTCTCGTTTCGGTGATCAGAATTGGCCCCCTAGATCGTGTGATTTAACACCATTAGATTTATTTTTATGGGGTTATTTAAAATCGCAGGTCTATGTCAACAAGCCCACAACCACGCGTGCATTAAAGGAGGAGATTCAACGTTGCATCAACGAAATTCAGCCACATTTATGCAGAATGATCATGGAAAATTTCGACAAACGAGTGCGTATGTGTATGCAAAGCCGAGGAGGCCATTTGCCCGTTGTGTTATTCCATAAGTAACCATATCCTATGTACTTTATGATTCAATAAAAAAATTACAATCAAAAGACTAAAAACTGTGTTTTCTATTTAATTCAAATCTTGCGTTAATTTTGGGACACCTTTTACTTTATATACCTGGCTAATTGTAAATTATAAAGCTCCAAGTCTGTTCGGAAAAAGGTTTTCAAAGAAATAACCCTGCATACTTCCAAGTTTAAAGGCACCACTAGTTTTTTATTTCCAATATAATTAGATTTTGTTTTTAATTTTTCTACAAATTGTTGGTCAATTTTGACCCTAAAATTTTTTTTTTTGAAAAATATATTTAGCTATGAAGATTATTTAAGAAATTCTAGATGGTTACAAACTCTTGGTTAATTTTTATTTTGAAGATCCTGAAGGTTTGACAACTTATCTTAAAAAATCTTATTTACCAAAATTTTAGTTTTGAATACTCATTTAGCAATTTATCAGCAAATCTTTGATATCATCGTGTCTTCAAACAATTTTATGTGGAAAGTCGGTTTGCTCCTTAATATCATTAAAACTAAAACAAAGCTAAACACACATTTAATGGGCACGTGCCAGTTATCCAAAATTGTTGCAATCCAATGATTCTGTACACGTTTAAAAAGAGGGTAGCTGTCGAAATTTGCCAAATAAATCTTCATTTATTTGATAAAAGGAGTATTATTTTAATACAAATTGATTTTATTATTTACTTTACATCCATGAATTGAATAAACAACCATTGTAACAAGATTTACGTATTCATGTATAAAGATGATATGATAAATTGCAGTATCATGTTACCTAAATAAATTATATAACAATTACGAATTACGAATTACAGATTTTAGCTGTTTTAAAAGGGTAATCAATTATTCAGTAATGACGTTATCCTAATTATAATTAAAACGAACGCTTTGCACTGCTTTATAGCACAAAAACAAATATTTTGTGCGACCAGAGTGGATCTGCTATATTTAATTTCGTTTAATTAGGTACTCGCTTGGAATACCCGATTTCATTAAACGGTTAATTGGAAAACAGATGGCAATATGCCTCTATTTGTTTTGTTGTTCATACAAAATTGGTAGCTGTCAGTTTCAGAATATTAATTAAGTATGTTAATCCGTCTGCGCTGCTAGGTTTATATTGGCTGAACTCAATGCTAAATCCAAAATCAAGCTGCAAAATGGCCGACAGCAGCTAATCTAAAGTGTACAGCAACCAATATTCCGCTCGAAGTAACACCACTTCTACTACTTGCGAAATTTATCCAACACGCAGACAACAATCGTTACAAAATTAATCGCATGAAACGCGTCTGAAGTGAAAGTTACGGAGAGTTCTCCATAGTTACATGAAGTCAAGCTGTTAGAGTATTTAACTAAACCAGTTGAAGGCAGATAGCGGTGCTGTTATGATCCTATCCATATTGTAACACGTGTAAGTTACTGCGTCAACGTCGAATTTAAAAATGCGTTGTTAAGAATTCGTCAGGAAACTCCGGTTAATCGATAATATAGATAAATATTGTAAAATGATTTGCAGCTTAATCATCAAATTAAATTTTGTAATAACTATGAGTTAAGGCACCCAAGCATTTTAATTGCTTAAATCTGAATTACAGGTTTGTGATTGCCGTAAATTTTTAGTATGGAAAAATTTTATATTCCAATTGATTTATCGAGATTGTACATATTATGGAAGCAACACTGCTTTACGTTGATATAATGATTACGAAATATTCAGTGTGGTTTTTGTTTTCTTGTTTTACTTTAAAGACAAATTATTCTTTCAATCGACAAGACAGTCTCAACCTAACATTTCTTGAAATCCAATTAAGAAGAGTAACTGTTTTAATTATTTAAAAAAATAAATGAGAAATTCTTGTAATTAAGTTTTAAGATTTTTAAACACCGTGAATTTTTGTTACACTAATTACAATCAACATCTAAATTTAGAAAATTTTCTGTTAACCGTAACTTAGAAAGGTTGCCGTTTGATAACATTGTTTCTAAAAATACAAACGTTAGAATAGCTATGTGCAAATATAGAGCTGATGTGGATCTTTTAATTTTTTTAATTAGCTCAGTATTGAACATTGGTGGTTTAAAATAAAAACTTGAATAAAAGAGATCTTGAACTCTTGGGTAAATGGCTTTTAAAAATACTCATTCTAGAATAAATTGTTGTTGAAATACTTTTTGTTGACAATTTAAATCTAAATATATCAGAAAAGTTTTTTTACATATATATTTCTTTGCGTTATTTACAATCTGTTACATTTTAATAACATTGAATTACATTTAATGACATGTAATACATGGAACAAAGATATCATTATTTCTGCGTAATGGTGAGACAAAAGTTTAACATAAACCTAAAATTAATGTTATATAAATATTTCATCTAAAGTAAATCTTAATTAAACCTGTCAACTAAATCTAACGGGTTATGTCTTTTAAGTTTTTTAACGTATTGTCTGTCTAACAACGCCACGGCTAAGTTATTGGTATGTCCACTAAGTTTGGCTTGATATTTTGCATTTACATTTGCGATTTTATGCTTGATAGGAGAATATCTTGGTGAATAACCCAACTTGGAACATAACATCTTGAGGATCTTGTTTTGAAATCACTGCAAGATTTCCAGGTTCGAATTGCTAACAGTTCCCCAGAGCTGAACACCATAAGTCCAGATTGGTTTTATGATTGATTTGTAGAGCAAGACTTTGTTTACTAAGTATAACTGAGACTTCTTACCCACTAACCAGTATATTTGGCGAAGTTTCAATTGAAGCTGCATTCGTTTTTCATAATGTGTGTCTGCCAAGTTAGACGTTTATCGAGATGAATCCTTAGATATTTTGCGTTACCGTGCTGTGGGATTGGTGTGTTGTTTAGCAGTACTGGTGGGTAAGTTTCTCTTCTTAGGGTAAGAATTACGTGAGCCGATTTTGCTTCATTGACATGTATATGCCAAAGTTTTAACCAGTCTTCTATTTTGCTTAGATTTCTCTGTAGGATTGTTGATGTTGCTCGTGGATCCTCGTGATGCTAGAACTGCAGTATCGTCTGCGTATGTTGCTACTAATGTTTGTGGTGTTGTGGGTAATTCCGCCTTATAAAGCATGTATAAGTCAGGTCCCAGAATGCTGCTTCGGGGAACTCTAGCTTCAAGGATCGACTGTGTATCCTTAAATTTAACTTGAAAAATTCTTTTGGTCAAGTATGTTTTAAGCAATTCTGATGGTAAAGCTATTTTGATCTTATATAGCAGACCTATATGCCGTACTTTGTCGAAAGCTTGACTTATGTCGAGAAAGATAGACGAGCAATATCTTTTTAGATGTAAGTCATGATTTATTTTAGCAGTTACTCTAAGCACTTGCTCTATTGTGCCGTGATCTTCGCGAAAACCAAACTGGTGAGTTGGGATAATATTTTTTTCTTCGAGAATAGGTTTTATTTTATTCAGCATTATCTTTTCACAAACTTTGGATATTACAGACAACAAGCTTATAGGTTGGTATGAAATTGTTTCTTCGGGATTTGTCCCAGGTTTTGGTACCATGACTATTTGCGCAGCCTTCTACTTTCTGGGAATGTTCGTAAGCGAAAAACTGCGTTGATGATATAAGTTACCAATTTTATTGCTTTTTCTGGTAAATTTGTAAGTTCCCTTGCTGTTATTACATCATAACCGAATTGGGTTAAGAATTTTAATGGTCAGTTTTGACTTGGCTAATTATATAATAATGGATTTCTTTATTTTATTCGAGAGCTTGGTGTATAAATTCTTCTTTTCTGCGATACACCTTCTGTCACGCGGTTGAAATGTTGAGGCTAAATGGTCTGCAAAAGTGTTTGCTTTGTCTTGATTTATATTAGCAAAATATAAAACATTTTTGGTAGTATAACCATTGGTATTTATGGTTTGAATTCACCTTCCGCGCGACTTGTTTAGTTAGGCATTGATATTACTTCACTTTAACGTAACCAATAACGTAACCATTTCGAACTAGTTTCACACAAAAAAGATGGAAACTAGATTAGATTCGAATGAAGAATAATACAAGAATTTAATTATGTTAAAGCAATTGACGCCTACTTGGTGATATGCGGAGAATTTTACCAAACAGTTCATTGTTAGTGTCTCTTTTGGCTACACGTTTTGCTATATGCATGGAATGCAATATTTATCTTACTAATTGTCCTTGCAAATTTTAATTTACCGGATGAAATGCCTTCAGCAGTTACGACAGACGTACATCAATCGCTAAACTGTAGAGCAATTAATTGATGCAAAGTTTTAGGATAGAGTTCGTTGATCTTGTCCCAACTATAAAGATATTGGATGGTTGGTTTCTATAGAATGTTAAGTTTGGCAAATTATTTTCAAAAGCTGCTTGTTGGATTTTATAGATTTCTTAATGGAGAGTTTTAAAATCAATTATAATAAGGTTACTAGAACGTATTCGATCCTCTGACCTTTCGTGTGTGGTTTCTAATTTTACAATAAGATAAAAGAAAATTAATTATCCAGACAAAATTGATTTGGTTTAAAGCACTTTAAGAGCTAAATCACATAGCATACTTTACTTTTATTTTAGATTTTTGTTCTTTGATCTGCTAGTAAACAGGATATCTCGAGAACCGTAGATTGTCTTGAAATTTGGTATGCATTCCTAATTTATTGGCAGTCGCTTAGATTTTGGAAATTTCTGATTAATTTCTTAAATGCAAAATCTCAAAAGCGGTTCATCAACTAGTTGAAGATACGAAAATTTATGAGAATTAAATGATTTGTTATCATTAAAGTAACATTAATTTAAAAAAAAGTTGGTAAAATAGGAACTCATAAAATTGAAGTTGAAATTAATATACCAGAGTGTTAATAAAATGTTTCGAAATTTATATTGGAATAGATCAAAAGACAAACATTTCAATGAAATTTTGATCCGATTCAAATAAATAAGTTATAGCCGATTAAAAATAATTAAACGGATAATCAGCGGCATCGCGAAGCATGACGGTGACTGCGGAAGAAGCCATTTACGCTGAGTTGAGTCACTGCAGGCGATAATACGAAAGCCGTGCGTATTTCCAACAGTCATACTTCAGTGAAAGTAGCAAATTTTATAGATTTCTTTAACAATATTGTCAATACTGTTTAATTTATCAGCTTCCATGTGACTAAATACAGTCTTCTTTTAAATTAACAAATTAATTATAAAGAACGATGGAATCTATTTTTCAATCCTTTTAAAGTAACAAGTTTCAGGACGAACAGCAGAAAAAAACGATGGACACGTATATATATTTAATTACTAATAAGTCAGTGAATTTAACAATTTAGATATCTTTTGATCTGCTTGACTCTTGTGGTTTAGATATTTAACCTGATTGTTTTCTTCTATATTTTCTTAGATCTTCCCATACAATTTTTATTTGGTCATCCTCTTTAGATGATTTAGACACATGTTTTTATATTAAAATACTTTTTAACATGGAGTACATATACAAAAATGCGTATGCACATAATAAATACATTTTTGGGCTAACATTAATGCTGTGTTTACATCTGAAAATTAAATTGAAAAATTCTTTTCAACAGAGAAAGAAACGTCGTTAAACACGTAGATGTAAATGCTGTTTGTACTAAGTTGCAAACGCGTCTTAACCCAGAGCATGTCTTTCTTGCGAAAATGATCTAGCACTTGGAACTATTACGAATAACAAGATAAGTGAGAATGCACTTCCAAATAAAGTATTTTCAAGTGGAATTAATGCAAATGATTCTGATTATGTGCAAGGCGAGAAATTGCGAATGCATGAAGGTTTGACATTCAAGCAAGTCTCATTTATCCTACATAGTTGACTTTCAAAGCAAAAGTTACCAAAATCACACTGCATATATTATTTCCAAACAGTCATATTGGCATTGTAAATCACCTCGTGTTGATAGATTTCCTTTTTAACAATAGCAAATCAAAACTTGAAGTTAAATTTTGTCGACCTCCATCTAGAATCTAAATACAGATATTCTTATTACATTACTAATACAAAAAACAATAAAACATGCATAAAAATCTAATTTTTACAAATCCTTTCCAATGTAGAACTTTTAAATATGTATTACTCATACAGTAAAAAATAACCTAAACTGAAACTGAATTATTGTAAAATTTACTTAACTACAGCAGAGCAAAAACATTAAAATATAACACAACACGACGACCCCGCTGAAAAAATGTTGCTATGCAGGGGTCAATAACGAAGCAATATTTTGCTTTAATTATAGTGTAATGAAGTGACAATACTACGAAACACTCTATGTTGAGGATAATTGCAAGAACACCAATTTACGTACTTTATTAACATTTTTATATTACACCTAGAATATTTCCGTTTGTTTTAATTGCTAAAAGTGCTAACCAACTCTCCATAAAATAAATGGCGGTGCATGCTCTAAAACCTTCCAAAGTGAGGACTGAGATTTGTTTTGGGCTGCGTCAAAGAACTGGGGGATAGAAAAGTACAAAAGGGTTTAAAAAACAAAACAAAAATGCTTTATGAAGACATTTATTTCCGTCTTTCGAAACATAAATAAAAATACATTAAACAAATATGTCTTAACTATTGAACATGTGTCATAAATTCAGGAACATAAACTTCTACGTTTTGTGGGGTATAAGCAAAAACATTAACAACTTTGAAATACAAAAAAAAAACAAATTAAGATTTAAAAAATATATTAAATTTCTCCAAGTCTACACTCAAATTTTTCAATGTTTTTGAAGTTTGCGGAAATTTCTCACTATTGCTTTGGTGAAAGCCAAAGTCGAGAAGCTGAACTCGTCTAAGTGTGTGGTAAAACTGATCTAGATTCCGGTAGAAATAGTCTACGTTTAACATTCAGTCACTTAATATTTCAATAAGTTTTTCTGTTATGTTTATTGAAATCTCTTTGTATTGAAAGGACTTGTCTAAAAACAGATCGTTGCCCATCTGTAATTGTCATAACAGATTTTGATGTTCTTTAAGGAAGTAGTTACAGTTTTAAAGCCAGCGTGGTCCAGTGGTTGAGGGGCGGGCTGCGATGCTGGCGGACCCGGGTTCAATTCCCGGTGCTCTCTGATGCCTGGCGGATGGCCTACTCAGTCACTAAAAATAATTGAGTATCTGCGTTCACTCTAACAAGGGGTAATAATGGCGGTCGTCTTAGGCGCGGTGCTTGCCACACCGCCCCGCATCAGAGATGGTGAGCAACGACCGGGCAGAGAGAGCAAACGTATAAGAGCCTTAACCTCTCAGATCGCAGGCCATGCTCCCACGCGGGACGTAGAGCCTTACCATTATTATAGTCACAGTTTTAAATTGTGCAAAGTGACTTGCATGTTTGCAAAAACGTGCTCATAATTTATCATGTCATATTTAACTAAATGTTTTACGAGTTTTTGAATGTACTGGGATTAATCAAATCTTCTTTTTAACTGAAGTCGACCATGAACTATTTTTTTAAATAAATCCGTTAATTTTATCTGTGGCTGCTATTGCAAACTGCTGTTCAAAAAGCCAAAGATAATTGAAAACAGTTCTCATATTCTAATTTTTTAAGTATTGAAGTATATCAAAAGTCCTGCTTTTAACTATAAAACTCTTTTCAAGACGTTGGCTCTTGGAAACTACCTTACTTCCTGTATATAAAACAAAATATTTTTTTTAATATCATTTGTCGTATCGTACCTCACGATGTCCTAACTCCTCATTAACGACAACACACCCCTAAAAGGGAGATTGGGAAGAGGAGTCAACGATGGGGTTGGAATGAGGACGGAACATCATCTATCTTTTATTTTAGGATCCGCTCCTCCAACGATTCGACGACACAAATGTTGAACAGACCTGACCACAAATGGACTATTGCAACACAAGCCACGATGTTGCAGCGCATATGTGAAGAAACACCTGATAATTCTTACTCTTCTTTTCGAACGCGAGTACGATTTGGCTGCTTTTTACGTACAAACTTGACACAAACTACTGGCCGACATAAAAGTGAACGCACTAAATTCTTGTTTTTCCTGTGGTAACAATTCCCAATTTTCTTTTTTAATAGTTTTTAAAGAAACTTTGGTGCGAACAGAGGTATTGTGCGACATTGTATGTGGCATAACACTTCTGTACTCGATAAGTAATACTTTTGGGGACGCGGTGGCTCAGATTTGAAAAGCTTTTTTTCGAAAAATTTTACAATCTCATCTTTTTTGTCTAGTTATCATACTTCTTTTTACAAGACAGTACAAGCTAATACAAGATATTCATAATTGTACAATTTATTTTTAGATCATGCTTAATAATATTTTTAGAAATCTATCCATGTTTGACAAAATAATAAGTAAAACTTGCACCTTATTGTTAAATATTTGATATTGTACATAGTAGTCGACAGCACAGTTGAAACCGATGTCTCATCTCGCTTCTCTATGTACATAATACCAAACTGAAATTTCTTAGAATACTTCAATTCAATTTACTTCTTTTTGGAATATGGCGAGAAGTTCCAAAAACACAAATAAATAAATTTTCCTATTTGATGAAAAATACCACTAGCAACTAAGAAGCAAATTATGTTGCTTGGTAAGAAATACTTCTAGTTATTTGGCAGCGTAGTAGCTGTTTTGTTATGAATGAAGTTGAGTACAGCAAGAAGCAACTAGGAGGGTGTCTTATCAAAGGGTGTCGCTTCAGAAAAATTTGGGAACCGCTACTTAAAAATACGACCTTTAAGAGATAACATTAGCGCTGGCGGTCTAAAACGTTTTCTTGTGTATAAACTAATATAATCATCCTGCACAGTAATGTTTGGTTTTTGTTTTCTGTTTGAACAAAAGATTATTAAAATTTATTAGTACTTTTTGTATTTTAATACGAAAGGATAAATTTTACACGTTCTGTAATGCAACATAAATGACATTTACAATATTAATATCGCTTTGCATTAGTTTTTGGTTTTTGTATGTTTATGTTAGTTTATTTTGCAGTTTCTTAATATCAAAATTTGATTTTAGACATTTAATTAAGTCAATAATAAGTGTTTGCAAATATTTGAGTACTTACTAAAAGCTTACCAAAATATTTAATCTTTTAGATCAAATCTTTCTGATTTTTTGACTTAGGCCTTTTCTTTTTATACTTTTCTCGCGACATCGCATTTTTGTCATTTAAGGATGTTTTTCAAAACACGTCATATCTTAAATGTTTTCTAGCCTTTTAGCGGAATTAACCAAATAATGGTTCACTCGTATTCGTATGCAATATTTTAGCCTCTTCCAATGTAGCCATTTCTTTAAAATTTTAACAATTCTGCCGTTATCATAAAAGTAGATATTTCTAAGGAATAGGATGATATAGAACATTATAATATTGATTAAGTAGAGTTTGGGGCAGATTAGACCGGTCTAACTTAGCAAACTTTGCAGGAGCGGTATTAGATTTAACTTTTTCAATAACGAGGTCTTTAATTGCCGGTAGGATGATTTTAAAATAATTTTGGGCAGATGGAAAACATTAGGATGCCATTTTAGGCTTCTATACATGAGAAGCCTTATGTAGAGAGTAATATCGTCTGTCTGCCTGTCCGCCCGTCCGTCCTTTTATTTTTCAACTTTTGATTAAGGCAGCTCCAAGCTGGAGGCCAGTTTCTATTTCGGTCATTTCTGACATCTGTCAAGCCTAATAATTTTTGATCTGTGGTAGATAGAGACATAACGTTTTCAGTATTCTATTAACGACCATGAGTCAAGTCCAGACGCCAAAAATCAACTTAATCGGAAAATCTCTAGATTGGTTTGACGGGAAGTGGCCACAAATTTTTGTTTATGTATAGAAGCTCCGGACATTTGTGGAAGCGGAGTTCCACGTCCGTACTTGTTTATATTTGAAGAGTGCTGATATTCTTTCTTCAGAATTCCCGAAAATTTTCTCTCATAATGTATTTAATAGCTACCTTAACAATTGTAAAGCAATTGTAATAACAGGTGGCCCGTAAAACGGGACCGTTTAAAATAAAAATTTCGGGGTTTAAAGAAAATTGTATTAAAAAAAGAATGCTATTAAATATTCAGAGAGTTTAATTTTTACGATCTGATAATTATATTTGTCAAATGTTCTTCTTCTGGTGATCAAATTTCGTGCCACCCACTCCAGTAGATTGGTAGGAATCGCATCAATTTCCTGGCGTATTCTCGCCTTCAATTTATCAATGGTGTGAATTCTGTGGGAGAAAACTTTAGCTTTGAGATAACCACAGAAGAAGAAATCGCAAGTAGTTAAATCAGGTGACCTTGACGGCCATTCAACATCACCAAATCGAGAAATTACGCGATTTGTTTCTAGATTAGAAACTGACTTTGAAATAGTCTATGGACCTATTTCAGTGTTAAAAGTATCAATATTTTCAACGTATACAGAAAACAAGATACATTCAAAAAAGACATTCGTTGAACAAATTTCTTTTCAAAAATTTCATACAAACTAATGGTTTTCAATTCAGCCACCAGAATTGCCATCACGATTTTTATGGGAAGATCGTGTATCATCATTTGTTACTTGTATTTGTTGTTGAGAGCACATACTTTTCTGACAAAATACCGCCTCCGATAACTTCTTTTAATTTGCGGAAAGAGAAAATATATTTTACAATAATTACGTTATTGGAAAGCAAGTGTCCTACCTCCCGCGCTTTTTTTACTTCTAAAAATTATAACCTGATTTTACATTTTTATTGTGTATTTGCATATTGTTAATTTAAACTGATATAAGTACCTTAATTTTCTTTAATTAAACTGTTACATTGCGATATTCCTAGTTATTTTGAGCAAAAGTCTCCTGTGTGCTCTACAGCATTACGTTATATAGTTGCCCGAGAGAGTTATCCGTAATAATAAAACCTTAAAATAATTATTATATTTTTAAAATGACAGATAAACTACAGGAGATGCTGAATAAGAAATCAAAAAAGATAGGACTCAAGACTTAAGTAAAGCCATATACGTAACAAACGAAGTAGAACAAAATCACAATCAACAAATAATAATACAAGAGGAAAAGAAAATGTTTGAAGTAGTTGAATCGTGCATATTTATATTAATAAAAAATTGAGCTCTCCAAGAGCTATAAAGAAGAACTGCACTAGTTTGGTCATCATTTGGCAGACTACAAACAATAATGAAGTCTATTATACCGAATACAATAAAGTCAAGAATCTTGCACCAATATGCTTTTATATTTTGAACAGAAACAAGTGAAAATTTGCTTTACAGATAAAACAGAGCGGACCCTAAGCATGAAACTAAACTATAGAGTTTAACGAGATTTTATTGAAACGAATGACAGTGAATTATATTCAAATGAAAGTGAATAGCGGCAAAAATTTAGCGGCCGGATACGAAAAATTTACGGCCACTTCAGGTCAAACCGGTCTCTAGATTTTCCGATCAAGCTGATTTTTGGCGTTTGGACTTGACTTATGATTCTTAGTTGAATATTAAAAAGTTATATCTCTATCTATCACAGATCAAAAATTATAAGTCGTGACAGATGTCAGAAATGAGAGAAATAGAAGCTGGTCTCCAGTTTGGAAACTGGGTCCACTAATGAATCATATATTGGTGTTAAAAACCTTTTTGAGTGAACTAATTGTCCAAAAATAAGTAAACAGTTACAATAGTTTTCAATGCACAGTTGGTATAGAACACTAACAATTTTATCACAACTTTTCTTTAAACGCTATATTGCCATAACTGCTATATAGAAAAGATATCCCTAAGAGCATGTATAAGAGTGCCAGGTTCTGCTGCTAATTAAAGTATAAATCATCGATGAATATGTTTTTGAGCTTTTTTAGTTTTTTTTCCATTTTCTCTGCGTTTCTAACACATAAAATATATTTAAAATATACGATATATTGCAACAAAGGAGGTAGGAGATATTTTTATCTTTTTTCTCCCATTGTTAGCCGCCCGTGTGCACATTCCACACCGTCATTAGTCCGCGCAAATAAACATCTTACTTATTTTTATCTGCTGCATTACAAATCTGATTAATTATGTTTGTTCTTTTGTCATTTATTCTATTAAAACATTTTCTTTTATAGCTACGATTCGGTCTAGCAACTAGAGTTTTTGCCCAATCAACATATTACTTTCGTTTCATTTCCTACTTTCATTTTTAACTCGGTTCCTACTATTTTTTAAATTCGAACAGTTGCACGTCGCAGAGGATTGTTTTTAAATTTCATCAGCGTAAGGTTATTATTTAACATAGTGATTATTTAAATAACAACAAACGAAAATATGCATATAAACCGACATAACTTACATATTGTCATTGTAAGTACTTTTAACTATGTCTTGTACATACATTTTATTAGATACAGAATACAGCCATATCTGTTCATGGCAAATAATAGCGGTCTCTGGAAATTGAGTGGTTTTCGCACCAAAATACTTGCTTAGTCACACTGTTCTTTACGCTTGGATGCATTAGGTATAATTAAATTTTGCGCCAAATAATACGGCAAGAGTTATTTCTGTTCAAACCACAAATAATTAATTTTCTTCAAAAAATGGAGGTGACAAGTGTTTGTGCTTTTTTCTTGTAATCTAATTAACTTGAATTTATATTTTCGTCCTCTGCCATTACTCTTTGGGAAACTAAATTTTACTAAATCAAATGTTTTTTATTCCGGCGACCACCTCAATATACATGATTTTGAGATTATATTTTGAAAGACAATTACGAGTTCCTTAAATTAACCACTATTCACTCGCTGTCAATAGCGTCTTCGGAGCTTGATATGTCTTGGGGTAATCTCCACTTGAGACGGGTGTGGATATTTTTCATACCTAGCTGTTATTGTTTGTGTAAAGTTTAGTTACGCGTTCTTTCAATGTTCTTCTGACAAATTCTTTAATTGTGCAAATTCCCAATTCGTGGTGGATTTGTTGGGTACATGTATACCATTGAGCATTTAGTGAGATGCGTAAGATTTGATTTTGAAATATCTGTAGCTTTTTGTAGTTAGTTGTAGTTGTTGTATTCCACACTTGGCAAGCGATTTGTATAGGAGTAAGTTACATTTACTTCTCAATGGAATACTTCTATTAATTAGTAGATATAGTAATCTTCGTGAATTATATCCTTGGTTAAATGTCATATTAACGTGATAACTCTAAGTTAGTCTGGTGTTCAAATAAACTCCTAGATATTTCACATCTTCGAATTTAAGAGTCCTGGAAATTAGTTTATCCTGTATGCGGATACTGTGGTATTCTTGTACTCTTCTGAGTATGAAAATTTTAGTTGTACATTTAGTTGAGTTGGGAGTGACGTACCATTTGTTAAGCCATTTATTAAGTGTGTTAACTGCGATCTGTAGACTTTCCATAGCAGTGTGAAGGTTTTCATTTTGGGTAAAAATAGCAGCATTGTCAACAAATAGTGGAGTGTTGTTTTCCCTTAGTTTAGAAATATGGTGCATGTATATATTGAAGAGTGACCAAGAACGCTACTTTGTGGAACTCCTACGTTAATGTGTTTGGTAGTGGATATTGCGTTATTTATCCTTACTGCGAATGATAGGTTTTCTAGGAAGGAAAAGGCTGTTAAATATTTTGGATGGTTAAGTGAAATAATTTATATTTAGCCTATGTATGGCCTTTCGGCTATATTTTATCTAAGAAAACGGCACAAGCATATTTTTTTGCTTTCGAAGCCATATTCTATGATTTTTACAATCCTGTAGAGTTGTTGAACTGCCGAATGTTCTTGACGGAATCTAAACTGTATAGCTGGGATTACTTAATATTCATTCCCTACTTTATTTATACTCTTGAGAATAATTCGTTCTAATATTTTAAATATGGCAGAAAGAAGGCTTATAGGGCGCTAGGAGTCACAGTTAGATGATTTTTCCAGATTTGGGGAACATGAGTATGTATGCATGCTTCCAGGTTGTAGGGAATAACCCATTCTTAGACAGGCGTTAGTTGAGCAGTTCTACGTGGTGGGGGCAGCCTCTGTAACTAGCTGAACGGTTTTCTCCACAGTTTACGCATTCAGGAGTTTCGGAAGATTTTATTTTCACAGGCGTTATGTGGGTACCCTAATTTACACTTGACGAATCCTGATTTAGCAGCGCAGTAGTTTTTTGTATGACCAAATCGTTGGCATCTGTGACATTGTGGAATGTCGTTAGATTTTCTTCGAACTTCCACTGTCATGATCGAATGAAAGGTTGTTTTTATTTCAAAAATTTCTTTGGCGATAACGACACAGGGTGGTATTGGGTGTTTGTTTTTGTTGGGAAGTCGGGTGACGCTTACCATTGGCAATTTTTTGGCTAGCTGTTCTTTCTTGATTTCTGCTTCAAAAGGGGAAATTGGCACATTTTTTTAATCACCGAAAGTGGTTTTCTGTAGGTATCACAAAAAGTGTCAAATTGTATTAAAAATTTGGTTAATGTGCGGAAGTCATTAGCTGATGTTATCTTAACCTTAAAGTACTTATTGCTATATTCAGTGCTGAACTCTCTATCCTCAGTAATATTTTTTATTTCCTTAATTATTTCTTGGCGGTTGTTAACGTTGTGTATGAATATTAGCGAAATTTTAATTGGTTTGTTCGCATTTTGCGATGTCGTTAGCGAGCTATTCTCTTTCGTGGTGTCTTGCGTTGATAACGGATAAGATAGATTGTTTCTGATGAGATCTTTGGGATTCCAAGAATAGCCCTTTATTACCTTATTAATAGGTGTGAGTGTATCTAATTTTAGCTTTTTGTTAACATTCATAATTTTGTATTAACTCTCTATGATAATAATGATTTGCTACGTCCACTATGTTTCGTTGCAAGGGTCAAACTCTTAAAGTCAAATGGTTAAGTGTTTGCTATTGCATTAATCATCATCAAATAAGTTTAAAAATGGTTAGATATTTTTTTTGCATTTTTTCTGCAATAACATTATTAGCAGATATGGTAAACGATCCTATTAGGGGGTGTTGTTGCTATTTTGTCTACGCTAAATAACTTTCTTCATTCCATTAGAGAAGAAATTAGACATTTGCTGCTGGCAATAGTCCTACACTTGCTTGCACTTTCTTCTTATTCTGCAACGCTGGCTCTTTGTTTACTTTCATTTTCAGAAAAAAAAATATTGCAAAAGACGAGATTCAGATTGCAGAACGGATACAGTAAAACGTTGCGAAATTTTAGAGGATGTAATGCTTCCTGCGTTTGTCGACTACAATGACAAGGAATTGCTACAATTACAATTAAGCTCAAAGTTTTATCAAAGTGTACGTTACAATAAAAAGTTGATTGAATGTTTTTGCTTTAAGAATTCAAGGTGAACTATGCCGTTTTATTTCCAAAAGACGATAATCAACACTTTTACTGTCTTTGTAGGTTAGGAGAGCTCTTATGCCTGCACTCCATATTCTCCGAATCGAATTGTTGTGTTAATATACATAGTTATGTATTACATAAAATTATATGCTTAAGAAAAGCAATTTACTACATTAAGTTAGGTACACATGAATACAAGCAGGCCTCATTTAAGTTATTGGGTGAAGACCAACTCGAAAATGGACGACATAAAAGTACACATTGATTAAAAAACAGTACACGCTAAAACTAGCCTGCTGTATCACTGAATGTTAGCAAAATAAAGATATTAATGGAAAATATATTATATATAATTTGACAACGGAACAAATCGACAGGGTACTAGACACCATGGAAAGAGATTGTGAAGAAAAAAGAGTTTGTACAGCAATATTTATAGATATAAGCCAGACCTTTAACCAAATTTGGCATCTTGACCTATTATATAAAATCAAATTATATTTAGAAGACAATTCTCTCCAAATCAAATTTAATGACAGCTACTTTTGAATTAATCTCCCCCTAGCAGTTGTATCACAAGGCAGTATATTGGGATCTACGCTCTACTAACCATTCACGTTCGACAATTTGGTCATATGGTATTCAATCTTGGGGCTGTACTAAATTATATGACTGATATTTTACAACGATTTCAATTAGATTTTTTCAGATTAGTATATCAACAAGATAGTCCATAATTATCTACGTATTTCGGGGGTGAAGGATGTCGCCTTTTCAACATATGCTAGTGCATTAGTAACAACTCTGTTAATTAATGACAACACATTAAAACGTTTAAAGAGGACTAAATTTAGTGATGTTACAGACAATAGATAGCAGTGGTTTACATTAGAGTGATGCTCCTTACATGTTACATATCCGTATTGTTATTAAATTTACTTGTTTGCCTAGTAAGCTAGTTGTAAATATGATTTCAAAAGCTATTAAGATATTTCAAACATTTGCAGCATCTGCTTATGGTTCGATACGTAAAGTAGCATAATGCTTGAGTACCGTGTAATGGAATTTAAAAATTGACCACGCTAGAGTAATAATTTTATCTGGAACACAAAAAAGTTTGTTAAACAAAACAATCAATTTTGTATTAATTAAAGTGATTTTACCATAACAAAGTTTTGTTAAATATCACTGAAGATGTCAAACAATTTTTTAAGCCAATATTTTCTGAGGCTATAATTTAATCTTCTTTTAAAAAATCATAAATAGAATGTAAGAATTTTTGGCCACATAAACCGTAAACAGTTTTGTACGTTGTATTCACATGGAAAAAGTAAACAAGCCTTTGTTAAGATGATATATTGCAAATTGTAAGAAACCAAGATAATTTTCTTTATCAAGGAGCAATCTTTAAAGGTGGAATTAGAATAATAATTGCATACATTATTCATACAAAAACCGATAACATTGATTGATTGCAAGATTTCCACCGTGTGACCTTTCAGTCTGCTTCAAAATCTTACAGCGCTCTACATTCTCGCATTTTCATCAAAATAGAAACGTTTACCCCAAAATTCCAAAGAAGAGTTTTTAAGCTTGACGGGTATTTAAATAAACGTGTTTATTTAGGTTTCGTTTATTTGCAGATTTGTCCGATTCGGGAGCGTTGTCCCTGCCCTCTCTCCACCACTTGCAGCGGGAAAATGCGGAAATCTCCTCCGAGGGCCTGCAGCGTTCACAAAAGTAGTAAGTGAAACTTGCAGGATTTCTTTAGCAGTTTCATGCTCGAATGTGTCAAGAGCAGCCTGCGTCGCATCAGGCACAATTCTACGGCACCCGCGATTCTATTTACCGCGTTTGCAGCCTTTGCTGAAAAATTTATTTCCTCCGAGAGAGCTGCTTGAGAAATTTAGCAGGCCCGCCGGCGCGGCGGGCCGAAATTCGTGAAAACGAGCGATAAATGCGCGCGGGATTCGGAACACGAAACGCACGTTTACGGATTCAAATTGGGTTGCTCGTTTCGGTGCTCATTTAGCTTCTTCCGGGAGAATTTATCTCTATTGTAATTCAAATATCACTTTAAAGTGCTGGGATTATGAAGTATTGCCTTCTGGTGGCGCGGTAGTGCTCCAGACATTAAAGCGCCATTTTTGAGCACATCAGCGTGCAATTTCCTGAATGCAGATTTCGATAGCAGCGCTGCTGTTATGCAAATGTCCACTTATGGAGCATTCGAATAGCGGCATCTGCATCTGCTGTGGCCTCAAATTGATCTGACCTTGCACCGTAGGTGCACATATATCTCCCCTTATCTGAAGGGCGTAATGGCTTGGCAATTTCAATTCATTCCGAGATCAATATAACCATTATGATGTGCAGCAGTCTTCTTCATTTGTGTTATTTTTGCTGCTAAGCGTGGTGTAATGTGATAAAAAGGAAATTGTATTGCCATAGATCACATGAATTTAATTAAAAATATAGTTTTTGTTTAATGTGGTATATGTGTTGAGTAAATAAAACGAGTGGGCTTGTTTGGATATTTTTGATATCTCATGTACAGAGTGATCCAAATTAAATGTTAGGATTTGAATTGTGTTTCGTGAATGTTAGAAGTTTACCTTTGTGCAGTTGGTATCCAAACACATGGTTAACTCTACCAAAGACCATCAGAAAGACCGCGCATTTGTGAACTGGTTTTGAAGGACATGTTGATTACAATTTTTGCAAAAAAACCTTTTATTTAGCTATGAAGCTTCTTTAAATAGCTTCGTGAATTGTCACATATGGGATAATGAACATTTAAGTGTTATTTATAAAAAATTAATGCATCCACAAAATTGCACTGTTTGATGTGCTCTGTCGGCTGGGGGAAACATTGGCCTGTACTTTTTTGAGGACGAAGCTAGCAACGCTGTTACTGTCAATGGTGTACGTTATTGTGGAGACACTAAACAACTTTCTTTCGATAACATCAACAATTTGAACTTGAATGGCATATGTTTCCAACAAGATGGAACCACATGTTAAATAACATGTAAAACACTTCGCTTACTTCAAATCAAATTTTCTGATCGTGTTGTCTCGTAGAAGGATGTCATCGATTGGCTTACCGTCTTGCGATCTAACCTCCATTAGACTATTAGGCTATTTTATTATACCAAAAATTTGCTACAATTCTACGGCTCTTTCTCTTTTCTTAATTATCGATTTGATGATTGTTCCTCACATATTAAAATTGTCGCATAACTCAAGCATTCTTCTTCGTAAGCCTCTTTCATCATTTTTACCGTTTCGGCACTCGATTTATCTAAGCGAAAACAAAATTTGATCGCGCAACATTGCTCCGCATTTATATCTATTTTACGGATGCGAAAAACAGTAGTCACACTGAACAACTTGTATTGAACCTAACGCTGCGATGAGGCTACCGAGGGGTTGATGTTCAAATCGTTGTTAGTGTTGCCACGTGAGTTACTTTACACATCTGTTTTGGTTATACATCAATAGATAGCGTTGTTCGCAAGAACGAGCGTACTCTCAGAAGTTTTGCGACAATCTATGTACTTCAATTAAAATTGTGAGTTTGTGCCTTGGGTTACATTGTTCCGAGAGCACTTTAATTCATAATTTTACAAGCACTGGTACTGACACTATCTTCTGTAGCCTTGTTATTGTGATGCTATTGTCTAGCAGATTTATGGCTAATGAGTTGTTTTAAGTCGCTTGAAGCACTGTTAAACTAATTATTTCTTTGACAGGATTGACGTTCAAATCTCTTTGAATAACTGAGTTGTGGAGATATCAAAGTGCATTAATTATTATATGGAAAAAAACAATTCACAGTGACTCTTTTCGTGGATTTAGCACAAGATTTTGACAGTGTGTGGACCGAAGGTATTAAATACAATATCTCTAAACTGCAACTTCCAGAATATCTAAAAGCAATCTTGTTTTCATTTCTTGACAACAGAAGTTTAACAATTAAAATTTACGCTATAGTACCGACAACTCGACATATTAGAGCTGGAGTGTTGCAGGGGAGTATCCTAGGTCCAATACGCTTCAACATATTTCTCAGTTATATTCCCAACATCACTGCCAATCTGGCGTTATATGCAGATGACACCCCATTGTTAGTAAGTAACGAAAATCTGCTAGTAGCGATTGACCAGCGACAAATCGCCACAAACACTCTATCCAGATGGATGAAACAATGGAACTTGACAATCAATTATGATAAATGCGTTACAAAGGTTTTCACGCTTAAACTCATCATCAACCCACCTCCAGTTTCGATCAACAACAATCCTATTATCTGGAATCCAAAAACAAAAGCAATAAAATACCTAGGCCTGTACTTGGACATCCGCGTAATTTGGAAATTTCATATAATTAAATAACTCAATGAGGGTTATACAAAACTAGCACAATTATACTTGCTTATCTACAGAAAATCTCTACTCAAAATTGAATGTGCCACTCCACTGTACAAATCTTTAATTCAGCCACTAGTTCTTTATGGCTGCGTAGTCTGGGGAATACATCAAAAAAGAACTTAAATAAAATCCAAGCTCTGTAAACAAAATTCTAAAGATCTCTGTCAGTGCCTAATGGTTCATTACCGACTATCAATTCTACACTGAGGTTGACATTTCTACAGTTCATGAACATCTTAAAAAATTCACTCAAAAATCTCACGACAATATTGACAAGTGCAGTGGTTCAGTGGATTATAATCTTGGTCAAAAATATATGCACACCCAATTGAAGCGGGTAAGACTAACTATTAACAGATTAACACAAAACCATTAACAAAAGTCTAATTTCATTAACCAATTCTCATTAACAGAAAACCATTAACAAATTCCAATTAACAAACATCTATTAACAATCGACTATATCCATTAATAAAAAACCATTAACAGAAAACCATTAACAACTCTATTAACCGAAATCGGTTAACAAACGACTATTTCCATTAATAAAAAAAATACAATTAACAAAAAACCATTAACATAACCAATTTCGGTTAATAGAGTTGTTAATGGTTTTATGTTAATAGTTTTTGTTAATAGAAATAGTCGATTGTTAACCGATTTCGGTTAATAGAGTTGTTAATGGTTTTATGTTAATAGTTTTTTGTTAATGGAAATAGTCGATTGTTAATAGATGTGTGTTAATTGGAATCTGTTAATAGCATTATGTTAATGGTTTTCTGTTAATGAAATTAGACTTTTGTTAATGGTTTTGCGTTAATCCGTTAATGGTTTTAGTCTTGCTCAATTGAAGCGCAAATTATCTCAAGACATTTATCTAATATTAAGTGATCCTAATGCTGATTAAATGACTTTTTTCATCTACCATACTGTGTTTAAATCAATTATATTAATTTGTATTTCTAAGATGTGATAATAACATTTCTGTTATTCTGATCTGTGTCATGTATTAGCATATCTGTGTTAACGCCACCATGAATAGCAATTAGTTAATTAACATTTGATAAACTTTTGATTGGAATCTGTGAATGATCTTTATATTGCAAGTACTTGCTATTCTCCACAGTTAAACGCCGTACACCTTACTGGTTTTAGGTTTTCCAATGAAACCTTGAAATTGCTTCCTATGAGCCAGTAACATTTTCTTAATATTTAATTCAATTATTTTTGTTTTTACCAGTTATGCGCACGCCAGGTTTTTCACCGACTCTACTTGGGATAGAGATTAATCATTTAGCTTTACTTGTAGGCATGCTTCTTTGTGATTCGCGAACGTCGTGTGTGTAAAGTTACTTTCATTAACTTGAGTTTGACGCTTTATTGTCCAGATTTGCACATCATATAAGTTTTCTTGCAGAAAAGCTGCCATGGTAGTGTCGTCTGCTAAAGCTACATATAATATATTGGTGTGTATGGGTGTTAAATGAGAATACGATTTAGAGTACTAGTACTAAAACACTTCCGTATGGAACTCCGCTTTAATTTTATACAGCCTTGACTTCTCATTAAGTAATTTTACTTGAGACATCCTATCTGTTAGATACCAGCATAAGAGATGAACAAAGTAGCAAGGCAGTTTAGATTTGATTTTGTAAATAAGGCGATCGTTCCAAACCTTGTCAAAGGCTTGGGATAAATCAATAAACGCTGCAAAACAGTATCTCCATGCTTGCATGTCTTGCTGGATTTGTTCACTTGTTGCGTGTTTTTCTGAAAACCATACTGGTGTTGGGGTATTAGATCACATTTGTTGAATATAATTTGTAGTCATATTAGAAAAATCTTTGAAATAATAGAGAAGAAATTTATGGGTATCCATGTATAGTTCTACTTGTCAGGGAGATTTTACTAGTTTCTAGATAAGAATAATATGAGCTAATTTTAATTGTTGTAGGTAATACCGGTAAGTAAAATTTCATTGAAAATTGTATTCATTACTGTTATGCCTTGAACTAGAAGTTTCTTTAATATCTTGTTAGTAACGAAGTTAAACCCCGGAACTTTCGTGGGATTGAGTCGTTTGCGTATAATTAGAAGCACCTTTTTGATGAGAAATTTAGTTTTGACATTTGTAATTGTGAACTAGAAATTGATAGTTCTTGATTTTCCAGTGGATTTTTAAGATGGTATGGAGTGAATATATTAGAAAGATGTTTGGTGTGCGTTTCTGCTTTTTAAGTGTCACTTTGAATCTATGCATGACCTACTTTACGTACAGGAGGTATTTTTACTTGAGGTTGCTTAATTCTTTTGGAGCCTTCCAGAGTGAGTAATCACTCCTTTTGTGGCTGATGGTTTTGGTTTTATATAGAATAGTTTTTTAGATTGTGTAACGGTTTTTTTAGTTTCTTTGCTGAGTCATTAAACTTGCTAGTGGCTTGTAGACATTTTGTCTTCTGCCATATTTTTCTTAACTCTTTCTTGCCATGAGGTGCAGGATATTTGCAGGTATATATGTTAGAACAGGTTGAGATTTTTGTGGCATTGCCTGTGACAGTTTATATTTTTGTTTGGGTATTTAATCAAAGCATATATTTCTCCCTGTGTTTTTAACGGTATTTAGGTGTTGAGAGTTTTAGAAAAATTTTTTTCATGAGTTGTATCTACTTCGTGTGTTGATTGTAAAGGTTTTTCTACTTTCACTATTGCAGTACTTATCGTCGTGATTGCTAGAGTGTGACCTGAAGATAAATTAAGACATAGCTTGGCTTTGTTGTAGCTCTATGCTAATCTCTTTGTGATACAAAAATCGAGTGTTTGGGGTTTTGTTTTAGTCTGTTGGCCAATTGGTAGGGTAGCTGCTGGTAATGTGAACTATATTGTCGTCTACCTTAGATTTGAAAAGTGTTAATTCTTTTGAAGTAATGAATCTGGAACCCCTGTGATGGTACAGGTCTTTACTTGTGATAAATCTGGGTCCCAGTATGTTAAAAAACATTGTGAATTGCTCAAATTGATTTTTTTGTGTCTTGGCGAGCACTATACTGCAATCATAGTTAGTCCACTCTTTTAACACAATACCTATGACTCCAATATGTTTCTTCTAGTATTTGTCTGACTTGTAATATTTTATTGTATTTTTATATTGACATTCGATAATCCATGTGTTGTTCCGCCAGTACTAGCGCTGTCGTAGATTTGAAAGCTTGGTATTCCAATGTAACTCCTACTGGTAAATTGAGCTTGTGAGATTAGTAGACCATCAATTTTGTGTTCGTTGATTAATATTTTCAACTATTTCCCATTTATACATAGTCCATTGCATTCCATATAACTAATTTATATATTTTGGCCATTGTGGGAATTTTTTAATGATAGTGTGAGTAAGTTTAACATAGCACGGAAGTCCTCTGCCAGTTTTGTCTGCATTTCTGCATCTTTTATTAGAAATTATTTTCACGCGTTCCAGAGATTATTTTTGAGAGTTCAATGACTGTTGCCATGTCTAGCTTGGTTTTGGGTCTGATATAAAATTAATTGTTGTAATTGAATTGAAATTTTATGATATACCCGGAATTCGTTTCTCGTATAGAGCATGTTATATGATTTTATATACTTCTCTATTGCATAGCATGTAGGTTAATTTACAACATAAAACGTTTATATGGCAGATATAATTGAATTTAATGCAGGAAATTGCATAAAATAGAGCCCGAAAAATTTGGGGAAAACTTGATATCATCTAGATCGACTTGAGCGTTTTTTATTACAACGGATTTGACGATAATTCTAAGAAAAAACAGAACAGCCCTAAAACTTCCAGATGGTTACTTTATTTAACTAATAATATTGGCTCAAAACTGGCCCTTTTATCACATAAACGTTAGAAAATAAAATCTTTATTACTTGTGCAATTAAAAGAAAAAAGGAATTATGGCAATAACGAGTAAATACTCTCTAATTTTTGATGTTTACTAGATTTTTGGAGCAACCTCAGCTTATTTTATCGAAAAATCCTTGTACAGTTGTAGATTAGCATTTTTATAAAGACCCAACGATTCTAATGTTGAAATTTTTGCAGATAGGAAGAAAGAATAAATTATTTTGTTGTTTTGCTGAACGATTTACACCTTTTCTTGTTTTTACTATAATTACAATCGTGATGCATGTATGTATCATTTTTTTTCTCCACATACACGTTAAAGTTAGTATATGTTACAATGAACTGTCGCCTTGGCTCATACGGACAAGATCTTTGATCCTCTGTCCGCGAGCCAGGGCAGGTGAGTTCGAGTCTCGCATGGAAACTCATGGGTGTATGTGACGTCCTAGAATAAATGCATGTTAGTAAGCACAATAAGCCCTTGAGGCTGCAGTGCGTTAAAAAAAAGATGTCAAAGTCCAAAAAAGCTGGTAGCTTTTTTAAACAGTAATAAATAGACGACAGCCATATAGTGAAATTTTTTTTAGATAATTTTATCGATAATTTGATATTATACATTTAAGAGGGTAAGATAGCGTACGTGTGTCACGAATCAATTTCTTACAATGCAATCTAAAGTTGAATTTCATTTAATTGGCTGCAAGTGAAGCAACTGCTATTGTCTCACAATGAGTGCTGTGCTGTTTTTGCAAATAAATTTGTTGCAATGTTTCTACAACACTATTCCAAAGGCTTGGAAATTAGTGCTCCAGTGACAACAGCATAAGTTTTCTAATGTCGTGTAAAAGCAAATAAAGCTACGCCAAGAAGCAAAACATGTGTACGAGTTGTTCAATTGAGGCGAGATGCAACCAACCTCGGCAAAGAACGACCACACGATAGTATTGTTATTTGAAAAAATTGAAGCATAATACTACGTCAAATTTGTTTTAAATCTGCTAAGAAGGTATCACACTAGAGCTTATAATATTCAAATGACGTTTAGAAGCATTAAATGGAAAAATACAACCGTGTAACCGTAGCTGAGTGAAAAGCAACTAGAAAAGAGGGGTTTATTGACAAAAAAAAATAAAAGAGAGGCCAAATAATTTTATATTTACTGGCGTTTTTTGGATTTAGCCTTTTTTGAATCATTCCTGGTTTATACGTGGAAATAATCTACTCACTGCTTTATGAAACACCATTAAGCTACATGTTTGGGACTGCTGTTGTGAATGAGGATTTGAAACATTAAACTTCTTTACAGACACAACAAATACTTGGATAATTAAAATACATGAAAAGTATTTGCTACGATATGTCTGGTATGAAACCAATAATTAATCGTGATAGTTACAAGAAGATAATGACCCCAAATATTATAATCCGCCATATACGATTTGGAAAGAACAAAGTGAAATCAGTAAATTTGGATTGACTGTTATAATACCTCAATGCCAAACCAACCGAAAGAGTTTGGTCTGCATCAAGTACAAACCAATGGATAAACGCTTATTAACTATTAGAAAATTACCCGAAAGATGGAGCTTTCCGATTCGTACTCTTTAAATCTAAAAAATATTTACAAACTAATTTTATTAAATTTTTGAATTATTGCGTTCAAAAATCGTCAATCGTTTTCCTTTTTTTCATACTTTTTGCATTGTTATTGCATGATTTTTGTATCATTTGGAAACTTGCAATCATCCGCGCATTTTTATATATAATATTTGTATATTTGTTTCAGTATGGAGCTAACTCGCGAGCAAAAGAGTTGTGGTCAAAACCAAATGCTGCAAAAAAAACTACAAAATGTGTTCGAAACGTCCACTCTCCAACTGTACCTTCGCCCCATGCTTTATTGATTCAACGACATGGAACAGCCCCCTCCTTTGTTGTAGATATTTGGTACTGTGTAATGGTCCACCACTGTTGAGAGTTGAAGTAGCGCTACAATTTGTAACGCAAGCCTTTGAAGATGACAATTCTCCCAGTGGTTGTTCTACATATTGCTCTATTGAAGTAGTTCACTTAAGTTTACTTGAGACGCCAGCTAAAAACCTGTGATCTCTCATATGGCTAATCTATATGGGGGGCATTTTAATTGCATCTATAATTTTTTTGCATTTAAGATGTATGTAATTTAGTGACGCAGTGTTTCAGAACTGAAAATCAGCACTTTCTTAGAGTGTTCAAATTTTTGTAATAAAATAGCACTTGATCTAAACAGTGAAGTTAAACCGCTGTAACGTGAGAATGATACAGGAATTGAGGAATTATATGGAACTTTAAGTAAATTTTATTTCTGCCTTTTCCCAAATACAACTTTAAAATAATCTTCCTTTCGGGAAAAACATAGCAACAAAAAGCAACTTTTTTTACAGTAGATTCAGATAACTCCATTTTCATTTGCATCAATAGGTTTAAATTGTTACAAATGTAACTTTGTCTCGGCGTTAAATGGTTTTCATATAATTTTGGTCTATTAGATCGCCAGACAGTTATATTTGTCACTTACTCATGGAAATACGTCAAAGATTGTGCTCATGTCCACCGTTGGACTTAACGGAAGAAGATACATTGAAAGGCGTTTGTGACAAAGTTAACTATCCTAATATTGTCTATGTAATAGGTGGAAGGCTCATAGAAATTCTTTAAAATGATTAGTAATTCTTGTTGACCCGCTAAACTGTTTGCAATAAAATATGGTGGTTTAATAAAATAGTCCCATCTTTTTTGAATCTTAGTATTATATATTATTTGTAACTGAGCAAATATAAAAATAATATAAAGTAAAAAATTTAAATATTTGTTTATAAATCGAGTTTCCTCTATTTACATATTTGTAAAATCTTAATTTCTCGGTTAGCAAACTGCGCCTGCAGCACGAAGTAAAATTCATGTCACGTATGCTACAAAAGCAAAGGCGCGGAAGTTGCCTCATTCCAACATATCCCACACTTACGCTACTAATCCGCTAATCCGAACTCGGAGTTTGTCTCCCACTCGATCTTAACAATTATGATACAGCTCTTAAAGCAGCAATGTTTGAACTAAGCCTTCCAATCTCAATTCTATGGTATCGCCTGATGCGAGGGTTTAGATAATTCGCCTTGTCAATTAGTTCGAATTAGAAATTGTTCCATGACAAGCGCTTGCTACGCAATCGTTCTTTGACTGTTCAACCAGGAAGTAGCAGCTTGAAAATTAAATTACAATTTAATTTTGAGTTATTAAGGAATTTCCATGGTGCACAATTAGGGGAAAAGCAATTTTGTAAATTGAATAGCAATTAAAACAGTTCCGTCTAGTTTTGTGTAGGTAATTAATAACACACTTTTTAATTATATACCACCTTACGAAGGTGCAGTATTAATATAAGGAAGTATATGGTTTTACATTTTACTCCAAATTTAAATCAAAATTTACATAAGGCATTTAATAGTTTGAATATGTACCGAGTACTTTATAAATTATGACAACTAAAAATCTAATATGCGCAAAGTCGTCGAGGTAAATGCAGCAAATAAATAAACAATGAAAATAACACTAAAAACATTGGATTTATTTACATGAAACTTAGTATAGTTAAAGTAAACAGTATTTAGAATCATGTTATTTAATGTAGTCTTCATCAGCGGCCATGACCTTCTTAAGTCGGCACCTAAACCTATTGCAGGGCAACATAACTTCTTCCTTGTCCATATCTGCCATGACCTTTATGATGTTGGCCTTTAAGCTGTCTTTGGTGTTATGATATCTCTAACTGACGTTCACCTCGACGACACCCGACACGTAATAGTCACGAGAACAATCGGACCAGAGGGTTACCAAAATCCGAGGACTAGTGGTAATACAAATTGTTGTATAGCCATACCTTCGTCTAGAGCCTACCCCCTCTATCCAGAACTTGAAATCGTCGCTAGCACGTTGATATAGCTGTCGAAGGTCACCCTTGGGCCCTCCTCAAAGAAGTCACATCCCCGTCATTGTTCACAAGACCTAGCACTATCACAAAGGTTGTGAATTTTGTATGTAGACACTTCAAGGATATTGTGGCAGATCCCACGATCATTTTGGCGAATCATCTTCCTGCCCTTTTGTTTGAAAAGAATCTCAGAAAGCCAGCGCTGTCGTGTTTGATGTCGTTAAGCAGTGCTACCGGTTACAGGACGACAGACTTGTAGATCAGATCCTGGTACACTGCTAGACTGACCGTCGACCTCGTCACGCTTATTTTATTTGCCAGGTCAGTCACGCTCTGCTCGACATTTTGATCGATCTTCTCTTTCAATCCACGCACGAATTCATCATTTCTGTTGCGATCAGATCGCTTGCTGTAAGTTGGTCTCTTAGCAGTTATCTCCTCCTGATAATCAGATTCTTTATATTTATTGACTGTGTGTTATTTTGTAATCAAATCATGTAATAATTTATGTCGGCGATTTTATGGTGCTAAGGTATTAGATTATAGCAACTATGCGGTCGTATTCTTGGATTATTTTGTCTACAATCGTAAGTTATTGATCACGTGAAGCTAACGTGTTGTGTTACCTAATAAGAGTTGGCATATGCACATAAGACTGTCTTTTGGTTTTTTCACAATACAACATAAGAAGATCCGAATTTACCTCGGAAACCCTGTACATTTTGAAACATATGCGCGGGTCCAGATAAATACCATTAAATGTAACAGACGATGATGTTTCTACTATCTATATCTTAGTTTATTTTATTTTTGTTGCATAAGGCTTATATACAAATAATTTAAAAGGTAAAAAAAATAGAAAACAACTTTGTTTTTTTGATTTGGGTGCACTTACTCCCACTGAAGCCTCAAGACGCTCACATACCCATGAGTTGAGCGAAACTCGAACTCTCCTGTGCTGGGCTGGAGGACAGCAGAGCAAATTCTTAATCGCGAGGCCACGGGGGCCCAAACAACTTTCTAACTCGACATAATAGTGGCAGACATTTTTGCATATAATTTTTCATTGATATTTGAAAAAAGTATAAGTGTTTATTACTAACTTTTCTTGTTGTTATAAAATATTAAGCATTTTTATAAATATGAGATTTGCAAAAATTGTGTAATATTAAAATGAATGGCATGAACAGCATCAAAAAACAATTTAGTTCTCTTATCCAGAAAAAAATACAGTCGATAGTATTATCTGGTATAGTATATAGCTATTAAGGCATTTTCTCCATCATTTTTCTGACATAATTCTTGGGTAATTATTACTAAAATATTTTATTTTAAATCAGGGTACATTCTCCAATTTTCCATTTGCTACAAGGCTTATTTTAGTGTATGGGATCACCTTCTTGTAAAATTAAATTTTTCTCGTTCTTACCACCAACCACAATCGATGATAGAAGATAGCGTTAAAAGAGTGTATGAAGACCTATAATGTACCAATTTCACGTAAATTAAAAGAATTCTAAACGTGTCCAAAAGATGTACTCGTTACGTTATTCCAATGATAGTCGATATTTTTATGGACCATCTGTTTTTGTTTGAGAGAATGGGTTTTATTATGGTACTGCTGCATTTGATGTTTTTATGTCTAATTTTCATTTAATTATTATAATAAATATTAAAATGTTCTTACAGGAATGTTGTTTTTGTCCAGCACGCAACGTTAAATTTAGCTTGTTAATAAACAGTTTTGTTACACAAGGCACTTATTTTTCCGAGAAAATTTTTTAAAGACTTGTTTATCCACATATTCGTTTCATTACTCACAGTTTCCTAAACGCTGCGTGTATTTATTTTTGCTATAAAATTTTATAATAATTTATAAACATCTTGTTAAACATCAATGCGCAGTAAATTTTGTTAAATGTAGAATAGATTATTATTATTTCTCGTCTTACATGGCATTATAGAAATTAAAAATAAAATAATTATGGGTCCAATCTCACAATAAATTTAAGCTTGTGCACATGGAACAATGTTGCACAGATATCCCGAGCTTTTACACATATAAACTTTTAGCTGGATCGGCTTTTTTTCTGGGTGGGGAACGTGGCTCAATGTAAATTGTTATTAAAGAATTGTAAATCTATTCATATCTATTGCTATCAATTAAACAACAATATAGGCGCGTCTTATTAAAAAGCTGAAAAAAGCGACGGACAAGCAGACGGACGGCGAGACCGCACGCAATAGGCTTTTTTTATATGTATAAAAGTCTAAAATTATTACACATGTGTGCATGACAATAACAAAGTCCGCAATATATCAGTATACTAAATTCGTTCACGAAATTTACCAAGTTTTTTAAAAATATTAAAATGTTTACATTATTTTAATGGGTATATGTTTTTGATATAAACATTAAGAAACTATATGTTCATTTTATTGTTTTTCAATTTTAACCTCTATGTTTTACCGTTTTTACCTTCTTTTGTTGCATTTACAGAAAATATCATTATTTCTTTAAATTACTGATAGATATTTTGCACAACTCACTTCACTATTTTATTAATATGCAAATTATTGGTTACATTTCTTTATATTTAAAACATTCTTTGGTCAAGGTCAATTTCAGTTGAGTATTATACTTTCCTAAAACTAAATTACTCATCTTTTTTAATTTTTTACATTATATATTAGATAATCATTCTGTAAATCTATGTTTTCCAATTATTCTAAAGAGCGTCTCTTTTCTGACTAGAACTTTGTTGGAGAACTTCACTATCAGTCATTAGCTGAACTCAATTTTATAATTTATAATAAAACAGCAACTGCATGGCCAAATTACTAAAAATAACTGGTACCAAATAGCTCAATGTTTCTTTATTACATGCACCTTCTTTTTCTTTACTATTCCGGAACGTTTCACATATTCGAGAGAGTTCTAGATTATTATTAAGCATTTAAACGCGATGGTACATCGAGTAATTAATAATAAATTATGAGATATATTCATTATTTTGTTAAATACGGGTAGATTTTTAAGATAATTAGAAACATATAGCTCTGCAAATGACAAGATATTACAACGGTAAACGTACTAAACGGGATTTTACTGTTATTTTCAATAAATCACAGTGTGTTATTTTCCGAACAGTTTTGTCTATAGAAAGTATGAAGTCATCAAGGCAAATATCCATATTTAAAAGACAAGCATATGGATCAGCAACCACTACCAATAAATTTCTATACAATTGGTAAATATTTGATTTTACCACTTTGGTGGAAGTAATTGTTCTTAACACAATAGTCTATAAAGTTCACAACAAAATTTTTACCGTAATACTACTCAAAAAAGAATCCGTGACATGGCAGATGATATTTGAATATAAGTTGTTGAAAAAATTAGTGTGTTTTTCAGTATTGATGGAGGAATCCACAGATGTGCCTATTTTATAGTATTTTCCGCAAGTCGCTGGCCGTGCAAAAGGTGGAAGGTGAGGATTTCCAACAAAATTCTTCTCAAAAGGGAACTTCTTTTTAAAAAAAGTTTGGTAACGACTGTGCCACATCAATTAGTTTTGCTTAGTTAAACTATATGGGATTCTACATCTACATTGACTCTGTTCAGACTAACTTAATATTTATCTTTTTTAAATATTTCTCTTTAAACAACTTTATAAACAAATTCTTGAAATATGTTACCGGCACTCTAGATATTAATTTCTTTTTTTTTAAATTTCCGATCTTTTAAATCAAAATTCTTATTGTTTAGTTAATTAACTATTTTACTAAAATTTTGATCGTTTTTTTTATATACGTTATTGTTGGCAATGCATAACGTTTTAAATATTTGTAATAATCTCTATTTCACTTCGTAGCTTTTATTATAAATTTTATTTATTAAAGTATGAGCAGTAAAATGAGCAAACTCAATTAGATAAACAAAAAATATTTATCTTAATTCTAGATAAACGTTTGAAAATCCTCGAATAGAGTGCTAAAGGATCTATATCTAATTATAAATAAAATGTTTAATTTTCTTAAAATGTTAACATGGAATCCGAGCAGATTCTTTAATTATCAGGAAAAGCTTGAATTAGTTTTATAAACAGAACATATTGATGTAATTTTTTATTTATGAAACACACTTTATTAAACATTTATTTGCTAAATTTTATGGCTGTAAAATGTATCATGATCGTTAATAAAGGAAAATATATGATACCACGTTACAGAGATAATACAGCAGTTAAAATAAAAACTAACCGACATTCACTGTGGCAGAAATGTACTATCCATCTAATCTTACCATATAAAAAGATGAATACTATGGATTATTTGACCATTTAGGAATTAGATTTGTTATTGGAGGAGATTTTTAGTCCAAAAATATGCATTGAGAATCTAAACTAAATATAATTAAAGAAAAATAACTTTCAAAAACAACCAATGAATGTGGAGGTACAACTGTATCTACCCAGAAGCTAACATATAGGCCAAACAGACTCCAACAGCGTACTTGGTCTGATTGATTTCTTTATATCACCTAACTGCAACGAAGTAGATGCATGCCACTAACGTTGAGTAGAAACATAATCCAGAAAAAAGACAATCTTGTACTAGTTAACAAATGTACAGATTGGGCAAGCTTTTAACACTTATTTGATGGGAAAATAAAATTATACGTATGCTTTAGAAAAGAAGATTTGGAAGTCGAGATGGAAAAATTCATCGGAGATATCCAGAAAATTCGTTAGAAAATGTGTACCAGGTCCCAAAAGGTGACTAAAAGGGTGTTGTTATCCGGAAGAAACTAGGAAATTACCAATAGAAAAAAGTAAAGCAAGACGAAAATGATTACCAATAGCAACCAGCATACAACTATATTGAACAAATAAATCCGAAGGCTTTTACAGTTGATGTTTTGATCCGTTGTGTTATTGGTTTTCAGGTTGTTGAGCCGTGATTGTAGTTTGAAAACTCTTGACGTTTCGTCCACAATTTTTATGAGGTGTTTTTCTGAAAATATTCACCGCAGTTGTGAACAAAACTCTGACTATGGCCCAACAATCCGAGAACCAACAACATGACGCATATATTATTAAACAGTTTTATGCAACAACTTAAAAAATAAATTAAAGAACTGAAAGAGGAATCTTACCTCTTAGTTGACAAACTTGACCAAAGATGGTAGTACGGATAATTCCTTATAAAAATCAACAAAAAGAATTCAAAAGATCTGTTATGCAGATAACATCAATCAAAAAGATTTCAATTAGGTAAGACGCAGTGAACAAAAAGAAAACACTTTTTAACTCCATAAACTACAAGTAGAAGAGGTATTTTTAGCGCATTTACCGGCACTGCAGCCTCAAAGGCTTATTTTGCCTGCTAACATGCACTTAATTCCAGGACACCGGCGCTGGCTCGAGGACAGTAGAACGATGATCTTGACCGCCGAGCTAATGCGGCTCCAGAAGAGGTTTTAGAAGAAACTATTCTGTAGTATGAAGAAAATATCACACCTGGTAAAGTTATGAAATAAATTAAATATAATATAAATTTGAAATAACGCACCTGGATTTGACTTAATAGCAGGTAAAATTCTAAAGCAGCTTTAAAGAAAAACAATTTTTAAGATGACGATTAATCTTATTAATGCTTTGTATAAGCTAAATTATGGAATGTGGTGGGAATAGTCATGATTCTAAAACCAGAAAAATCGCCACATGTAGCCTCCTCCTATAGACCTGTGTCATTATTACCGATTATATCCAAGCTCTTTGAAAAACTGCCTCTCAAGAAAATGCAGCCAATCATTGAGAAATTAAACCTGAATCCATAGTACCAGTTTGGACTTAGACATAAACATTCAACTATAGATCAGGTACACAGAACGCTCATATAATAAAAAAAGCATTAGAAGAAAAATAGTATGGTCTGCAGTCTCTTTAGACATGGCACAAGCGTTCGATAAAATTTGGCATGAAAGCTTGAATTGGAAGTTCCCAAGATGATGTCTACTTGGACTTTAAGGAAATTAAAGCTGGAGTACGATAAGGTAGTCTTTTGAGTCCGATATTTGACCTCCTTTATACATGTGAGCTTTCACAGCTGAAAAATAATATTATAGCTACTTTTTCGGACAATACCGTTATATCACCAATGGGGAAAATAATATAGCAACAGCTAGCAAACTTCAAAGTGTCGCTAATAAATTCCAAAAGTGAACCAAGAAATGGAAAATTAAATTAGACAAAGAAAATTAATTCATATCGACTTCGTCAATAAACAAATCATACAGACAAATGACCTCATATACCAATATGGTCAAAATATCTTGATCTACTTTAGATACAAAACTCTGCTGAAAAATTCACGTAAAGAATTAGGTGTCAGATATAAAAGGATGTACTGATTCTTGGGAAGAAAAGTTTCTTCTGTACAAATATTAAATAAATATGAAGATTCTAGAATACAACCTTGGGGTTGTACTAGAAAGTCGAATATTAAAATTATACAAATATTTCAAAACTGGATTGGCATATTAGAAACAAAGATCTTGGAGTGAAATACGGCTTCTACAACACGAAAATATTGATGTCACCTAGCTCCACAATAATTGCGATTTAATAATCGGATTTAAGCGGATAAAACCTTACGAGTAGTGACTTAGCTAGTATAAAAGCAGAGTAAAGTTGAGTAATGTGCAAGAAAAAGTGCCTCATATCTTAAAACATCCATAGATTCCAGAATAAAGTACTGAGAAATATTGTCAATGCGCCTTGGTATATTAGAAATAGTGACTTTCAGATGGACACCGTGGACCAGACTATTACCAGAGTTGAAAGGAGTCACGAACAACGATTTAACCAGCATGTGAATGTCGAGACTAGCCAGCTCCTCCATAATACCAATCTGATAAGAAGACCCGAAAGAGTGAAGCCTTTTGAATTAGCTAAATGATTGTGCTAGTGTAAAACAGAGTATAGTGCTAGTGTAATATTAGTGTAATTATGTTATTAGAAACTAAAAGATACTAATGAGTAAGTCTTTAAATTTTAGTTTCATAGTAGTAGTTTAAGTTTGAAGAATATTACTCATTGATCGATTTAATGATCAGATTGTAATTTCAATTTTAGGGGTGTTTTTCTTAAATAATATATGTTAGAACAAGTTCAGAAGACATCAATGGGAACTCTTAGTTACTAAGGTGTTTAGTATAGCAGGATTAGGAAGAAATTACCTATTAGTCTTAGACTATCTAGAACGTAGCTATATTTAATAACTTTGTATCATTAAGTTCTTGTATGTGTCATATCTTATAATGTCCTTTGTATAAATAAATTGAAGATGCTAATTTGCAGAATCCTTAATAAAGCATGTTTTAATTGTTAAACTTTTAATGTGCTCTCTACAATGTTTTTGACAAAATTTAACACAACCATTGAATCGGGCAGAAATTTTGACATGTAATAAAATTTAAATTTAAGCTTATTGAGCAATAACAATTTTTAGTGCCATAAAAATCTCTGTATTGTGATTTTATCAGGAGTTGTAACACTCGACCTCGTTCGCAGCAGCGACTTGAAGGCTCGTTTTAATTTAAAACTGGAGCGCCAATAAACAATAATTTATAGAACATAATGCGATCGTCCGTGCCTTTTAGTACTTTTCCAGTGGAAAACCGCAGCTGTAAATTATTTTTATTGAAGGCGCCTCGGCTACCCGAGTTGTATGCGCTTCAGGCTAAAAACTTTGCGGAGCACGCCTTAATTCCCCTAATTACTCGCAGACAACGAAGCTGCACGTTTAGTCTAAACTTCGGCGCTATAATGACGCAAATGCTGTTGCAGCGGCATCAGATACGGCCTCCAAGAGAGCGGAATATAAATTGCGCGCTTTAGTCTGGATGCGCTCGTCGGCGCGGTTATCTTCCAGGGCTCGTAAAAACGCGAATTTTACGCTTAAAGTCTCAATATGAAAGCGGTTGTTTTTTAATCCAATCCTGCTCTGCGGGCATTTTAATGCCACCTCCAATCGCTGTCACAGCCTCCGTGCTTTATTCGGAGCGAGCAGTCAGCTGCTAATGGAAAATTACTTTCTGTAAAAAGTGGGCAACGTCTTCCGCATATTTTTACGTAAACCGTTTGTTTTGGAAATCAATCTCGGAAGTGGCCGCCTAATGGAGCTGCCGATTCGTCACTGCGCGATTCCTGTTCCGTTTCCTTCGCTTTACAACTGATTTACGTTAAACAAAGACGAAACACATGCTGAAATGCGAGTTCTGCGATGTAGAAGTCCCACGCCTTCCAACTTTTACGGCGTATGTAGGCATGAGGGTTCCGATGCCGTACTAAAAAAGTTTAGCTGATATGAATGTAATCGGGAAGCCCGGATGTTTGCCTGTTTGTTGATTTTTCCGGGTTTCCTATGGCTAATTTGATTGCGAAAATTCCACTCTTCATCGAGAAGATTTCGACAGTCTCCGCATCTGTAAGTACGAATTTCGCTTAGAGGATCGATCGCACACAATTCAATGTTGCTGAGATATGATCCTTGTCACGGACCGATATTTGTTGCCTCGAAGACACGAAAGCTCGACAAAATAGAATCTGGGAGGTTCAAAGTGACTGGAATACATTTCAATACAGGGCCTTTTGCAGGGCTTTAAGAGAAATAATAGGAATTGTTTTTAGTACGAGCGGTTGAAGTGCTACAGTTTAATATATAATAATACAGTTTAATTCGTTGGTACTTTGTTTTTTAAAATACTTAAATATGTTTTCTGTTAAATCTTTATTTTTATTTTAAAATAAGCGGAGGCTAACATTGCATTCATAAAAGCTAAAAACTAAAAAGGGCTATAATGTAATATAAACTATTCCGGCATATTTTTTTGCAGTTATGTGTTAGAGTTATCTTAATTCTGTCTAGATTATTTAAAAAATGTAGTTGAATATACAATAGAGTTGTACTCAGTAGTAATTATAAGAAATATAGCTTATGTTTGCAAATTAGGGTGTAGCTGTTTGATGACTTAATGATGACGAATTATCAAGAGTGCGCATTCTTTTCTTTAGCTTTAGCAAAGCAAATAAAAATTGTTAAGTTGAAAAGATTATTTGGTATACTTGAAATTCTCTAAAGTTTAAAAATTATAAAATCAATATGATCGTTTCTCATAATTCTTACAGGTTATGCAGTTTTTCCGTGTTCTAACAATAATACATATTAACGAAAAAGGAAATCTATGTATGTGAAAGATAGTCGATAAGGTGCGGTATAAAGTAGTAGTATTAAGGTAGTTCATCATTTAATTTGCTATCAGTGGTACAACTAGTTACATCTTATCTATCTGACGATATAGTCTTCAAAAATCTGATGTTATTTAACAATTACACGTCTTTCCCAACTTCACCTCAATTTATACACAGTAGTACGAGAACCTCCAGCTCCAGATCTCGAAAAAGTGGGTCGATTACTCTCTAAAACACATCAACCCTAAAAAAGGTTCGATATGACTATTTATAGGAAAGATAAAAAAGAAAAGTTATCTATAGGAAGAATGACTATTTCGGTGTAACTATAGACTATAATAGAATATAATATAACTTTATTCGAAATCTATCGCCCAGCCTGTCCTCAGAAATCTTCTTTTATAGCATGTTAAAGGAGGGGGGCAGTACAGTGCTGAAATTGTAATTTTAGACAGGACACTTTTTTGCCGTTAGGGTAAGAAATCGCCCCTAAAGGCGACATAACTGGAAAAATCAACGGCATGGGAATGAGAAGGCAAGGAGAAACTACTACGTTAAGGATTCAAGGATATCTTTAGTATAACCAATATGGCTTTTAAACAAAAAACTTTATACGTCGACAGAAGAGGAAACTCACAAGAAAACTATAGGGCCTTCCAGGTCGTCATCAAGCAAAATTCTTGTGAAAAAATTGATGCATCTTGTAAAACCAACAAGAACATATCGTATAAAATTGGTACCTGGAATGTCAAAACATTATATGAAGCCGGCAATATTCACAATGCAATTAAAGAAATTGAAGATTGTAGACTTGATGGGCATTAGTGGGAGACTGACAAATAATGAATCACTACATATATTACTAAGGAAATATAAATGGAGAACACAAAAATGATGTAGGGTACTATTCTAAATAAATATATAGCAAAACAGGTTGTGAACTTTATTCCAACTTCAGAAAGAATAATTTTTTATTCAATTAAACTCCACCCCCGTAAAAACAACATTATTCAGGTTTACGAAAAATCAGAAGAAATGATTGAACTATTCTATTATGACTAATGTTTTAAGAAAGCTTTCCAAAAAGGCGTAACACTAGTCATGGGAGAGTTTAACGCCAAGATCGGTAAGGGTAGTAGTGGAGATATAGTAGGCCCGTTCGATCGATTACATTCATTTGCAGTAGATGAACAACTAGTAATTACTAACACCTACTTTAAACTCCCTGAGAAACAACTATATATGGAAGTCTCCATCTTCTTCTTCTTGCGGTTCCTATCCGTTCCGGATGTTGGCAACCATTTGGGCTATTATAATTTTGTTGACTGCTGTCTTGAATAACTGTGTTGTGGTCATAGAAAACCATGTTCGCAGGTTTTGAAGCCATGATATCCTTCTTCTACCCGGACCTCTTTTGCCTTGTACTTTTCCCTGCAGTATAACTTGAAGTAGTTGGAATCTGTTTTCGTTCCGCATAATGTGTCCTAGGTACTGGAGCTTTCTTGTTTTTATTGTAGTCAGTATTTCTTTTCTTTTTCATTCTTTGCAGAATTTCGTCATTCCTGACTCTCTCTATCCATGACACTCTTAACATTCTGCGATAGAGCCACATTTCAAATGCCTCCAGCCTTTTTCTGTTGTTTTGTCAGGGTCCATGACTCTACTCCATAAAGAAGGATAGGAAGACGTAGCATCTCAGAAATCTCATCTTTGAATTAATTGTTAAATTGTGGCTTTTGAAGATGGTACTCATTTTGTTGAACACGGCTCTAGCCTTTTCAATGCGGATCTTTATTTCCTGTGAGTTATCCCACTGGTCATTAATGGTGCTACCAAGGTAAGTATACTTTTCCACTTGTTCTATAGGTATATGGTTTATCATGAGTTGACATCTGGGGATATTATTTTTACTGATGATCATTAATTTCGTTTTGTTTATATTGATGTCTATGCCCTGTCTCTGACTACATTCTGTTACTCTGTTTAATAGTACTTGTAAGTCCTCTAACTTTTCAGCAAAAATGACTGTGTCGTCTGCGTACCTGATGTTATTTAATCTTTCTCCATTTACGAGAATCCCTATATTTGTGTTTTCTAACGCTTCTCTGAAGATGTATTCTGAATAAAGGTTGAACAATAGCGGAGACAGTACACAGCCCTGTCTCACCCCTCTCTGGATTTTTATATCTTCGATGTTTTCTTCTTCTAATTTCATTGATGCCGTCTGATTCCAATATAGGTTTATAATAATTCTTAGATCTTTTTCGTCTAGTCCTATGTTTCTTAAAATATCTATCATCTTTTGATGTTGGACTCTATTAAAAGCTTTTGAAAGTCTATGAAGCAGGCATATACATCGCAGTTTACATCCCTGCAACGTTGAATTAATACTTGAATGCTAAATAGGGCTTCGCGTGTTCCGACTGCGTTCCTGAATCCAAACTGTGTAGGTGCTATTTGTTCTTCGCATAGTTTGTATATTCTCTTATGAATTATTTTTAGAAATGATTTTAATAGGTGGCTCATGAGGCTTATTGTTCTATACTCGTTGCACTTCTTAGCTCCTGGCTTTTTAGGTAGTAGAATGAATTCAGATTTAAGCCATTCTATAGGTATTTTCCAGTGTCATATATATAGTTGAATAGATCTGTCAGCCATTTCACGTTTTCTTCATCTAGGAGTTTCAAAACTCTGTCTGTATGTTGTCTGGGCCAGGTGCTTTGCCTTCCTTCATACTTTTTATTGCATTTTGTACTTCTTCTACTAGTATTTTTGGTCCGGTTTCGCTGTTTATCTGGAGAGGTTTTGGTCTATTATCGTGAAATAGCTGTTCTGTATATTTTTCCATGTTTCACTGATTTCATTTTTATTGATAATAATTTTCCTTCTTCATTCACTAGTTTGTTCACAGTTCTCTTTTATATTTCCCAGTCAGCTCGTTAATTTTCTTATATATATTAAAATTGTCATGTCTCGCTTGTAAGGTTTCTATTTCCGCACATTTTTCTTTTACCTCGTTTTCTTTTGCTTCTCTTATTTTCAATTTTATTCTTCTATTAATGGTATTATATTCTACTGGATGGCTTTTGCGAGTCTTCTTTTCTCCATCAGTTGTAGGATTTCATTTGTCATCCATGTCTTTTTCTTTACGGTGTCTGGTTTTAAGAATTCCTTTTGATACTTTCCACAGTGTCTTTTACTTTTTGACCTCCTCTTCTATATTTGATATATTGACCATATGTCTATTTATGTTTGTGTTTAATCTAATCTCGTCGTTTAACCTTATCTTTGCTTTATGTTTTATTAGTGGTTCTTTTAGTTTTCTTACATCATACTTATTAGTACCTTTCTTTCTTATTCTTTTTAATTTAACTTTAAAGGTGCCCACTAATGGATGTGGTCTGACTGTATATCTGCACCTGGATATGTTTTATACAGGTGCAACTGTTTCTGTATCTTTTATTTATCAGGATAAAGTCTATCTGATTTCTAACAACGTTTTCCGGTGAGTCTTTAGGCGATTTCCACGTGTAAAGTCTTCTTGGTGGAAGTGTGAAAATGTATTCATTATTGCTAAGCCTTGTTCTCCTGCAAATATGCTTAGTTGGTTTCCACGCTCATTTCTTTCTCCTAACCCGTGCGGTCCTATGAAATCACCTTCCCGACCTTTTCCGATTTTTGAATTGAAATCTCCCATTAGTATATTTAGATCTTGTTTTGGCAAGTTTTTCAGTATATCTGCGATTTGAAAGTAGAACTGTTCCATTTCTTCGTCTGTGTGATTTGTCGTTGGAGCATATATTTGAATAATGTTTAATGTTGTAGGTTTAGCTTTTATTTGTAGTAGCATGATTCTTTCTGAGATTGGTATAAAGTTTGTTACACTTTCTGCGATTGATTTACAAACTATGATTCCTACACCATGTTGATATTTCTCATTTGATGAACCTGAGTAATATACTCGATGTTTGTTTATATCACAGTAACTTGCACCAGGCCATCTCATTTCGCTTATTCCCAGGATTTTGATTTTCAATCTTTCCATTTCTTGGATAGCATTGTTAATTTTTCCGGTTTGCGCCATTGTTTTACGTTCCATGTACCTATTTTCATATTTATTTCTACCGAATGGTTGTTTTCGATTTCTCGACTTCGTTCATAACCGTCCCCGGAGATCGTAACTTAACGTCAACACCCAAAATACGTCTATTACGATGCTATGTGCTTTCCAGACCTTTTTTTATAATGTTGAATCATGAACACCAACTGAAGCAACAATGAAAAATTTTCTTTCACATACAAGTACGATATCTAAGTTTTGGTGGGCAGTAAATGTCTAAAGTTCTTGACTGTGATTGATTAACTCGTTGGCATCTCAGAGTGTCAATTTGAGGATTTGAGTCATTGTAAAAAATTGGAGACTATGGTTGTTAGGAGCGTTAGCATCATCTTTATATGTTCACCTGATTCGAGCAACAGAACAGTTTTTTTTAGTCTATCCATATTGATCGTGTCGGTTAAGAGGACACTTGATATATGTTTGCTGTTGGTGGAGAAGGTAAAAATCTCGTATTTCCACTGATTATTGGATCTAATTGGGTTTAACTTGATTTGGGACGTAACGGTGGATAATTTGTACTTTGTATTTCCTTCTAAATCTTACAAAGCCTAGTAGTTCACTGGATAAGCTTCGTTACAGAGGGTGCATTTAGCCAGGACAGTTTTTGAGTTTATACAGAATGTTGTGTGCCTGACGGTTTAGTATTGGTTGTGCCCATAGTGTTGGCAGTTTGCACAATGAAGAACTTTTCCTTTTTGGCTGACTGGGTACAAAACAAAATAATAAACAAATTTACCTTAATCAGTTTGTTACATAAGGTATCTTTACTACAAATTAGTAGTTTTTCTATGTGTGGAATTGAAAACAACTTACATGATCTATCAGACTTATAGACGATACTTTGCTTGTAAAAATTCTAGTCACTGATTTAACCATTTCAACATCATAACTTTTATTGAACCTAATATAGGGCAAAACGCGTCAACTGCCCTAGCGCCACCGAAGGCGTCCGTGCGAGCGTAGAACACGACTTTTTTTATCTCGTCGTTTCGGCCTCAAAACATTGACAAAAAAATAATTTGAGAATACAGTCTTACGTATTTTTTCTCTGCTTTCCAACTTCAAAAAATGCAAAAGTTTGAAAACATATAGCTTTTTATCTTCAATTTTTTGAATTTTTTAGATCATTTAGATCGGAAGATCAGGCATTTTACATAAATATAGATAATAAAAAAATAGGGGTTTTAAATAACAGTCATTTAAAGCGGATTAACAATTGATAAGTAATACGTGGTGATAGCAATAATTTATTTATTAAATAATTGTATTATTAACACTCAATTAATATTTATTATATATTATATTTTTATAATCTAAGTTGTATCATATTTTATTTTTTTATTTTTCTTAAAACAACCACTGACGACAATGGACCCTTTAAGTTTCTAATTTGAGGCCGTATTCTATAAAGAAAGGATATAATAACACTGACAAAGGTTGTCTAGAATATTCAAATGTTTAATGTGTCTAGAGATTTGTTTAAAACGCCAACTATCATAATTATAACCCTAGTTGACTTCTTTAATAAAACAAATTTTACACTAATCACAATAATAAACTAAACTTTCCTCTTTTTTCAAAGTTTTCAAATACAATCAATTTATAAATAAGAAAATCAATGATCAATCGGTAATGTCATTAATCGTTATATCCTATATAATTCTTTGTTTTTTTTTTGTTATTTTATTTTTTACTGGAGAATAACTTCAATTTCTTCTTCATTATATTCAAACGTCGTTTGTAGTAGGTTTTAGCATGTTAATTCAATATATGATACTATGTGGTCATACACGTTTTAAGAAGCGATTCTTGTACCTTTGAAAAGTTGTTACAGAAATTTTTAGAATAATTTTTATCCTGTGCTATTAGCAATTATGCCACATGCCTTTTATAAAGATAAAACTGTAGAACTGATAGTTAAATGTCAATTAATTTGAGTATTTTGCATTAACACAACAGTTTACATGTGTCAATGCTTACAATTGCCTAATGATCAAAAACTTGGGTTTTACTGAAATAGGGGGAAATGTTTCTGTACACATACGCCAATTTCATTTTCTTCATTAAAGAAAGTACGCGAAATTCTGTCACTCATAACTTTCAATCCAACCCAGCAACATTTGTTGCTGTTATTTTTTTTACAGCCCTCTTTCGGTCCATTTTTGGACATAGGACTCCTTCATTTGCTTCCATCTGCCTCTGTCATCCATGATAAACCCGCTGTAAGTTTTATGTTGTCTGTCCAGCCCTTAGGTGGTCGTCCTCTGGATATTTTTCTTTGGTATGGTCTACATTGTAGTACTATTTTTGTCTATCTTTTATTCTGGCATGTGGTCACATGGCCTGCAAAATTCCAGTTGAAGTTTCGCTATTATTTCACTCACATCCTTTATTTTGGTTGTGCCACTTATGTGTTCGTTCCTCTTCCGTTGCATTAGAGAAATTCCAATTATCCGCTTTTCTATAGCTCTCTGCGTTTTTTGAGCAGAATCACTGATTTTTTGGTAATTGTACAGGTTTGAGCGCCATACGTCAGGACTGGCTTTACACATTGTTCGAAGAGAATGATGTTTCGGCGGTTTATTTCCGCTGTCTGATTTTTCTCCCCAGTGATATTGTAGGTAGACATAGTTTGATACATTTTCTATTCTTTGATTTCTGATAGTGATATGAGGGTTTTCACTTCACATGACTTTCGTTTTTGTGATATTCCATATAGAGTCCGGTTTTGGATGCTTGTTTTTCTAATTCTGTTAGCAGTTGTTCCAGTTCTTCTTTACTTTTTGCTATTAAGATAACATCATCTATGTATCGCAGATGATTTAATCGTTTACCGTTCATTGGTATTCCTTTATCTTGCCAATCTATTTGTTTGAATATGTCTTCTAGGGCTAAAGTAAATAGCTTTGGTGACTTGTCGTATGCTTCCCTGTTTTTTTTTTGTTGTTATACTCAACCTTATTTATTATACAGGACCTTTATTATGTGACACAAATTATAAGATAATCATTATAATAAATATATGTAATAATATTACATTTTTTTTATTATAATGATGAATAAATGGAATGCAGTGCATTATGGTTTCAAAATGACTGCCTTCACTCTTTTCCGAAACTCCCAGTTGCGGCTTTTCCGCAGAAATGTTCCGATAAACCACAACTTTAAGATAACCCTATAAGAAGAAATCACATGAGTTTAAATCTGGGAAATTTGCGACCACAATGATTTCTGTGGTCAAAGATGTCCTCGAGAGCTTCTGTGCGATAAACTTCACTTTTACATATTTTGTAAGAAACAGTGGGCCGACAATTCCAGAGTGGGAAATTTCACACCATACACTAACTTTTTCTGGGTGCAATCGACGAACTACGGTCAAATATGGGTTTTTGGTACCCTAATGTCGGTAATTTTGTTTGGTGACATAGTCATTTAGTTGAAAATAGGCCTCATTTGTGACATGTGAAACTTTTTGGCCCGAACTATCTTTATGATCACTTTTGCAAAAGTGAATATATTGCCAATATTACCTTCGGTTAGAGGCGTTTCTAATTGAATATTATACGGAAATAGATTCACTTTTTTGGTGTGGATTGTGTGCATAGAGCCCACACTCACATCGAGTTGAGCTGTGCCTTTAGAGACCGATGTTTTGGGCTCTTGTGAATAAAGCTCCCGAGCTTGTTCTACGGTCTCGGGAATGGTCACAGTGACTGGTCTGTCCGTTCTTGACAAATTATAATTTAGTACACTTTCTGTATTCTCAAACTTTCCAATTAGCCTATTATAACGTGATAAAATAGATAATTTAATTATAGAGCAAATTTTATTAAGCTATTTTTTACCCTGCTGATGTAGCGATAGGCAAGGTAGTGTGCTTGTCAAACTTGTCCTTGACGGCAACTGGCGCTTCACTAGCACTTCCGCCCCTCTAGTAAAAGGCGGCCATAATGAAGACCCTTTCTTCGCTTAAATAGCTGTTCTTAGCTGACACCATATTCAATGTTGATCTAGAATGTAAACCAAACTCCAAACATTGACCTAACTATAACTAAGATCAGACATAAAATTGTTTGAAAAGTAAAAAACTTTTGCATAACATAATGAAGGCTCTGTATCATTTAATATTATTTAAATTTTTTATTGTGCTTTATTATAACTTTATAACAAATTTTCACATTGCCATATTTTATTTGCGCTGCCACTTCTTAAACTGCTTAAACTAAACGTTATAATTCCAGTTTGCATATAAAATATTAATAACGACAAACTACTGTAAAACAAAGTTTACAAGAATTGCAGATTATCCTAGTTATTACTACAATTAGAGACATATTAACGCAATTTTTTATATTTCATTACAAGTGGAATTATACCAAGTCCTTGCTGTTAGGTAAACAAAAACCAGCTGAATCTGTAAATACCTCCAAATCCTGCAATAAAAATTCCAGTGCAAAAACACCTTGTTATGACTAGGACGCTGATTTTAGCTTATGCCATATCTCCAAAGTAAATACTTTTATAAGGCTAATAAAAGGCAAGTGGGTATTGTTCTCGAAACATATGCGAGGGCAGAGCAGATAGTGGAATTCAAGCGAACTGCTATTTATAACGAAATAGTTTGGGGCAATTCTGGGTGAGATTCTGGGAATGGCCCTTTTGTTTTTCTTTTTAATAATCTAAGGAGGTAAGAAACAAAAATTGGACACGCAGTCTGCATCTTATTTTATTTGTAAAACCCTAAATTGTAACAAATATTTGAAATGTGCTTGAAAAGAATAAAATAAAATTTACCCGCATGGCTCACCGGGGTGTGAGATATCCCGTAACTAATAAAAAAGGTTGAAATGTTTATTATACCTATTTAAAAATAATGCAGTTAATGTTTGTATGTATGAAGCAAATATAGGAATAATACTAAATAAAATAATTATAGGTCTACTAAATATTAAAAAATTTTACTATTTGTAAAATAGTTTTTAGCAATTTGTTCTTAACTATTTTTAATCCTTTTCCCGCAAATTTCAAAATTCATTAAACACGTAGAAAACGATTAAATTATTCATTTTTATTGAAATATCATTTTCTGCGTAGAAAAATCTACAGTTTTTATTTTTTGAATCGGGCCTTCTTTGTATTTTTAATCTTTCTTTACTTAGGCTTACTTACACTTCTTTTAAACACCATTATTTCTTTATTATGTTTATGTTTTTATGTTTCGTTCATTTTTAATTCTTCTCAAGCTATTTTATTTATTTCTTTTTATATTATTCATGACACGTAACTGATATTCCTTCTAAGTATTTAACTGACATCTCACTTCTATCATTGCTTTTTACGTATCCATTTTTATCCCTACTGACTTCATCTCAGTGCTGTTTTCCTACTTCTCCAATAAAGTCGCCAATTATGAAATTATGAAAGTATATTTATTATTAATCGATCAAAAATGTATAAAAATGTTTTAAAGTTTATTTTCCAATTTGTATGTTTATTTATTAAAACAGCCAAGCTTTTTCTTTTTATTTTTAGTATTTACTTTTAATAAACTACATTTTCCATGTTAAACATTAGGACTTTTAATTAAAAGTAAATTACAAAGTTATGATACAAATTTGGCACTCATTCTTAATAATTATAATACAAGTAACTACCTATGTACATTTCTTAGTCTTATTTTCTGTAGAACCATTACATTACTTTTTCTACAGACAATATTTTATACTTTGAGATAATCAATGAACACTTTACTACAGAAAAAATAATTTTGATAACAGCAACTTACAAGTTTCTTAACCATATTATAATATCTAAAAAAAATTACGAGTATAGATTTGTTTAGACAATACATAATTCATTTTGGCAATATTAAATTTCTCTTTGATAATTCTTTAGCAATCTTAAACTTGCGACTTAAATAAGAATTTTACAGAAAGTTGGTTATTTGAACGAGATGTGAGGGAATCCACATAAGTTAGCTGTTTTCAAAAAATCTCAAGTCTTAGCCAAAGTAAAAAAATCCTTTTTACGACAAGTTGTTTTTTATTTCATATAAAATACATTTTTATCAACAAACACAAACACGCGTGTTATTAAAGTACTTTTGTAAGAGCGAGTTAAAAATTGAGATGTATACTGTACCTATGTACACTAGTACTCCAATTTGCAATGTTTTAATAAGAAATTGGGCTTTTGCAGTATACATGAGTATGTAAAGGTTCCACCAATAGGGACGCAGGAAAGTAAACGACAATTTGACACAGGCGCCATGTTTTTTTCTGTCGACCCAGCGTATTTTTGTGTTAGTTTAAGGTGTGCCATTTTTTGCTGCCGAGTCATCTTCAATTGATGACTGGGTTAAAGTGGTTGAAAATTACGAAAATGGTGAAAAAGTAAAAAACACCCATTGAGCTCTAGCGATTATTTCGGTTATCTTAACCGTTCAAATACGACCACCATCGATCGTTTGGTGTGAAAATTTGAGGCCACTGCTTCTGTTGGTGATATGCCAAAGAGTGGACGACCCAAAAGTGTTCGCACACCGGCAAATATTGGTGCGGTGAAGGAGAGTATGAAAGAGGACCCAAAACTCTCAATAACACATCGCAGCAGTACGGACACCAATTTACCAAATTGTATTATGCACAAAGATATGAATTTCGACACTTACAAGTTCAATTAAGTCAGAAAAACAAGTGGCCATTTAAACCAACATGTTTTTTTGAATTGGTTCCTCCAACATCGTGCAATTGATCGGAATTTGTCAAATAAAAATCATCTTCGGCGATAAGACGCATTTTCCAATGAATGGGACGGTGAACAAGCCAAACTGTCGCATTTGGGCTAACCATAATTCAAGATAATATCAAGCACAATAAATGCATCCTCAAAAAATGACTCTTTTGTATGCTCTTCGATCAAAAGTGTCATTGGACCATTTTTTTTTGAAAATGAAGCTGGAAATGCAATTACTATAAATTCTAAATAATACCGTAGCAGTATTAGTGACTATTTCTTCCCGAAGTTTAATCATACTGACATAAATGATGTTTATTTTCAACAAAATGGCGTAACATGCTACAGGCGTGTGAATATCGAGTTATTGCAGTCGAAGTTCTGTGAACGTTTAATTTTGAGAAATAGAAATGTCAATTGGCCTGCTCGTTCGTGGGATTTGACTCCTTTAGACTTTTTTGTGGAGATATCTGAAAAGTAAAGTCTACGCCAATAAACCAGGTACTATCGAAGACCTTAAGAATAATATAATTGCTGAGATAAATTCCATTGAAGCAATTCTATGTGAAAATGTCATTGAAAATTTCGACCATTGTATCGACTTTTTGTAAAGCCAGGCACGGTAAACACTTGAGTGATATCATTTTTCATACCTAAATTACATACATGAAGGTTTAATAAAATACGCTATCTAATTGCATAATCATTAATAAGCGTTTACTTTCCTGTGAAATTGACGGACCCCATATAAAAGGCACAGTTAAAACAACTAAAAAATGTATTAATAAATTTTGCAATTATTGTTTGTCAATTGATGTATTGTAATAAAATGAGTCAACTTTTGACTGGTTCTTACAGTGATACTTTAATGGTGTCTTAATCAGGCAGAGCTTTTATCAAAGAAAATTAGAAAGGCATATAAGGCTAATCGTCTTATTTCTAATTTCTATGAAAGTTTTACTTATTGCCTGAGATGTTAAACTTTAATCTCTCACTCTAGGTCACTATAGGACTTGTATTTGATTCCCACTGAAATAGTGACTGTATGTAATATTAATGAGTGATAGAATAAATGAAAATTTTGAGATCACTTTTCAGTTTAGATATTAAATTTTAGCCATTTTTGAAAGCGGATTATTCATCTGGATTCTTAAACCTTTATCACAATCAGTAGCAACAACTTAAAAATGTGAAATTCTTTTCTCATAATTTGTTAAAAAAGATAATTATTTTGTTTTACTTTGCTAAAGTGGTCCAAATTTTGTAAATGACCAATAATGAATTACTATCATGTCCAGTAAAATAAACTTAATGTGATTTGTACTTTTATTTAACTTTAAGTTTAACCATTATTTAATTTTTTAGTTGATTCCAAACATTTCGATTAAATGTAGTATTATTTCCGCACATGCACGTAAACATGCGCATACTGGAAGTCATCCAATAGGAGCTACGTGAATGCACCATCAGCGCTGAGATATAAAAGAATCGGTTGTACCGTGTACAAAACCGACTACGGAGATGATCCACAAAAAGCATCTTCTTCTAATAACATTGAACAAAAATTTACACAGCATATGAGATGGTATAGGAAATCAAGGACGTTCTCCAGATCTCATTCTCAGCTTTTCAGCCTGCTTCAGCACCATTTGTAGGGACGTCATTTCACCAAAAAAAAATGACTTGAAGCAGGCTTTATAAAAGTATTTTTTATGGCAAGATAACTGGCTGGTACAGAAGAAAAAAAGAAAAATTTTATAGTTTGTGCCAATACTGGAACTCGATAACAATTAATTTTTAAAATTATTATAAAATATTCTTAAATTTTGAAAATAGGTGTCAAAAACACAAATTATTATTATGTTTCAATACACAATTCTCACTTTTATCGCTTTTAGCCAATTCTTAAATTACTTAATTAGTTATTAACCACAAAATTGGCTTTACTGCCGCAGTTAGCTCAAGCTTAGTGCTAACAATAATAATTAACGCTAACACGCTATGTAAGTAATATATACAGTAATTTGGCGTGGTCTGATGCTTGTTATATTTTTATCTAATTACCTCTAACCCACCGCATAAGCATGACGGAGATACTCATATTATCTTGCAGGAAAAAGTGCGGCTTCATACGTAAACGATGTAATCGCGTGCTTCCAGACTTCCACAAAAAATTAAAGTTTTTGTTGCTCCGTGAAGCTTTTAGAAGGCAACGCCGTCAAAATAAACCTCCGACAACGGTTGTCCAAGAATATTTCGTTCTGTTACATGTTTAACAATACATTTAAAAAATTATAATATATATATATATATATATATATGTGCGTGCTGTGATATGTGATGCGTATGCGATATATAGTGATATATATATGCGATGTGTGTGTGTGTATGAAGCAGTGCTTGAATACTGCAGCTATATGGCCACTTATAATTTAGGTATTATTTTCTTAGATATGTGTATAATCTGGTGGGGGGAGGGCAGTGTACTTCCATTTTTACCGAAATAAGCTTAAAATGCAATAACATGCAATTAGGACGTTATTGATTAAAAAATAAAATACCTTGGTTTCAACAAAACTGCTTTCAGACAAGGATTAAATATTTATGTAACTTTCTGATACTTTTTACTTTACCTTTAGACAAAATTTTACTTTCTAAATCTACGTTTAAATTGTTTTGACGTCGAGTTTTTTGTCATTTCTAATATTAGCTACGGTTGTCTAGTTATCTTTAATTGTAATACATTATTTTCGTTTGCTAATATTGTTTTCCTCATTTCTCAAACTTCCTTTGACATCTTTATTTAATTTCACTTTATTGCATAGTAAAATCAGCTATTTTCACTAATCTTATTAGTAAAGCTATTTTTAGTTAGTTTTGAATCTAATATACAATGCGCCTTTTTTACGAAGCATGTGAATGGCCTTTTCCTTCGGTAAAACCATGTTACTATGAGAGTAAATTTGCAACTAAATTTATTTGCTAGTGGATACTATTATCATTAGGGCAATAAAAACTTTTCTTAATAAACTTATTGCATATTCCTAAGATAAATAAAGTATTTCAATTCTAAACTGCTGAGCCTTCTTTTAAAATAAAAGTCTTAACGTTTATTTAAAATAATGTCTTGGTGTCGGTATTATTATAAATTATAGCCTCCAGGAACTGCATAGAAAAATTGCTTCATTCAAACAAAAGACTTTTCATTCTATTATATAAGACGAATAGCACTTATTACTAATAAAGGGTTTTTCAATAAGAACGATATGATTTTAAAATGAAATAAAATAAAAACTATCTTAGATACAATCAAAATTTTTATAATTTTTAAAACATAGTCTATTACATTATATTTTGAATAACATTTAAGTATCCACCTCGACTTGGTCCAGACGAGTAAATTTGATGGACCCAATTTTCGATAACTTTGTGCAATAACTCGGGCCTAATGTCACCAATGTAGCATTCAATGTTCAATCTTAATTCATCAAGGGTTTGTCGTTCGTTTGTATAGACTTCAAATCACTCCACAAAAACTAATCCAAAAGAGTTAAATCACAAAAAACTTCTTGGAGGCCAACTAGCAGTTGTGTTTCTTGAAATTTTCTTTTTATCAAACTCTTCTTGCAATACGTCAATAGTGGCATTAGCAGTATGACATGTGGTGCCGTCTTGTTGGAACCACATGTCAAAAAAATCAATCGCTACCACTCACCCGTCCCTGCAACTGCATCTCCTACCTCGTTTTGAAAGAAAAATGGTCCGTTGTCAGCATGTTGAAAACCGCACCATAGAGCGACTCTTGTGGATGCAAGGGCTTCTCGTGAATCTTTTGTGATTTGTTTTCATACTAAAAATGTCTATTTTGTTTGTTAACATATGCATTTAACTTGAAATGAACTTCATCTGAGAAGATTTTTTTTACAAATTTATAATCCGTTTCAAGTTGCTCTAAAGCTCAAACAGCAAACTCGCGACGCTTGCGATGATCCAGTAGCTTCAATTCTTGGGTCACCACAACCTTATACGAGTGTAACCCGAATTCTTTTTGCAAAATACGCCAAGTGGTCGTTCTGTTGAGTTTTCTTGAGCACGACGAGAAATCAATAAATTCGAAGCCTTTGCAACGCTATCAATCTCTTTCAAATTGTTCAACGATTAGACGAATAGCAAGCACAGAAGGGCGATTATATGGACCATGGGTTTCGCGAAGAGCACTTTGAGTGTTCACAAGAACGTCTAATTTCATAAATGTTTTGGACAACAACCAAACGTACTTGAAGCGTGTATTTAGTCATGATAAACTGTTAGAGTATACTAAACACAAATGACTAGTGACAGTTATAACATTTTAAGCACGGTTAACGTTTCATTTCAAAATCATGTTATTCTTATTGGAACACGTTTTACATCAATGTACAGGGATAAAATCTTCTCCGTTTTTTACGATGGACATTTTTCTAGATCACTTTTTTTGTAGATATTATGGTCATTATTCTGCTTAAGAAACGTAACTAATTAAAGAGTATTTTTCAAAAATAAAGAATAGAACGAATGTTACTAGTTTGCCAACCAAAAAATAAGTTTGACATGGTTCAGATAATTTTTTTACTTTTTTAGGTAAATATGTTTTAAAGCCAATTAAAAAATAATATTTGACAAAAAATTCAAAATTGCAGAAAACGTTCAATTTAGAAAATCAAAACGAAAATGTCAGTCTTATATTAATACCTCCGGCAGATTTAGCATTAAAATGTAATTATGCGTTCTACTTCTAATCAGATCAAATAACGTTTTAGAGACATTCAAATATTTGGTTAAAAGCCCTGGCCAAAGTCTCCTCTAATAAAATTATTAAAAAATTGTTTGGTATATACAGATAGAATAAATAAACCTTCATTATCAAGACAATTGCGCAAATCCATATCAGACACATGTTAATACAGTATTAAATTGTTAAGCATTGTAATTGCTAAACTTTTACATATTTGATTCTTCTGCTTCTTCTTTTTAGCGTGATTTGCTTGTTTTTAAGCCTTATTACAGTAGTAATAATCTAGAATTCGTGCTAATCTACCCGAAACAATACTTCGGCTTTAAGGCTTAACCATTGTCTGATGTTACGTAGTTATGACATAGTGTTTTGATCCACCTTTTGCTTAAATAATAAGACAGAAAAGTTCAGATTAAGGTCCCCTAATAATGTAATCCAAATATTCTGCCTTTCATTTTATAATGATATCAATAATTTTCATGTCTTTGTAAGGTTTAGCACCTGCTTTTTGCAGTGCAAGAAGTCCATAAAATTTTTGTATTTTACGATAATACCATAGCTCAAAATCTTCTTGTTTTTGTTGATGGTTGTTGCTGTTACTACCCAGATCTTGCAACCATGAATTAAGATAAACCGCCACAATGCCATAATATTCTTATAGGAGCATTCACAGAAATCTGTGCGTGAGATTTGGATGCGTGCTAGTATTTCTTCTTCTAAACTCAATTCACCATTTAGCCAACTAAATAAACAGTGAAGACACAATATTTTCTCCATGACTAGGTCATTTAATGTTAGCTGCGTAGCATATTTTCCAGCGACCATCCATTTCGTTTTTAAAATGTTTATTTGTGACTATTTATGTCTATTTAGGACGACACGATTCATCTGCTATGATTATAAAGCCTGATCAACTTCAAAATTATCAGTTAGTATTGCAGAGTCATCATCAGTAAGATGATTGTGGCAACTATATATACCCTTATTATCGACGCAATGGATTATTATTAAACTTCTTCTAACAGAAGACGTAGAAACACCCAAAATTTTGAGAATACTTAAATCACAATTTGGAAGCAACATTTTAAAAAATCTCAAGTGTATACAAGATACGAATAATTTATGGACGGAAAAACAGTTAAAAATGACGAGCACACTTGTTATCCAAATAACAATGCATTGTTTGCCACTTTGAGGATAATGATTGCTGAAATTACTTTCAAGCTTAAAATTAAGCTAATCAGTGGTTAGGCTATTATTACTGTTCGTCCCCATACTCCATACTTCCTAAACATAACAAAAGGACTACACAGGAACGTCCTTCCCATAATCTAAATGTATCGCTTTGCAATTGTATTTGTGTGGACCACTAAAAAGGCACTTAGGGAACAAAGATTCACAACAATGTTGCTGTCGAAGCACTCATGCGAGATTGGCTGGCCTCACAACCACATTTATTTTACAATAGTCCAATCCAAAAAATATCTGTCCACTGGAAAATCGTTTTAAATTATAAGATTGTTTATATTTTATTTACCTTAGTGATAACAAATGGATTCAAATGGAAATGCCATTTATTTTACGTTAAAATGTCGATTTATTTGAAAACTTATACATATAATCTTACAGTTAACGTAGTAATCCAAATACATCTACTAGGGTAATCCCAAAAATAAGGTTTCCTAGTTTTAGAAATGGAAAAAGCTTATTTTTAATAATTGGTACATCATTTCAAAGCTTGACTATTTCTTTATTTTTTTACATAATCGCCATTTTGGTCGATGCATTTTTGTAGGCATTTCTGTAGACGTTGTGGCAGTTTTTTTATGTCTATGTCATATCTGCAATCTAAAGTGGTCTAAGCGGTTGAATCGCGGACTGTGATGCGGATGGAGCCAGGTTCCATTTCCGGGTAATAATGGTGGTCGTCTAAGGCGCGGTGCTTGCCACTGGTCAGAGAAAGAGAACATATGAGAACCTTTACCTCTCAGTTCACAGGCCGTGGAAAAAAATGTCATACTAACACGCCACCATGCTTTAACTTAGGGAACAAGTGGTAGTCACTAGGTGCCAAGTCCGGACTATAGGGTGGTGGGTGATTATATCCCATCCAAACTGTTGCAGAAAAGCAACGGTCGTACGGTCGTACAGGCGTATGTAGATAATTTTATGTGGTTGCATTTTTAAGTTTTTTCTTCAAATTTTAGAAGTTGGTAGTTTTTTTTATTTATAGCATAATTTATTTTATAATTTCCTGTTTGCAATGTCTCCAATATTAATTTTTGATCCTAAGTATGTTCATTTTCGTATAATTTTATTATATATGTATATATATATATATATATATATATATATATATATATATATATAATATAGTATTTATCTTAACTTTCATCTGTTCTTTGTTTTTATAAAGGCCTTTACTTTGTCATTTTTTGATTTATATGCGTCTCCTTAGCTAAATCCAAATTTTATATTAAATACATTGGTTAAGTCATTTTGTGTTTTAAGTTTTCCTAGAGTGCTTTCGATTGTTAAATATACTATTATTATTTGTTTTTAGTTCTTTTAATTCTCCTATCAATTTGTGTCGGTTTAAAATGTGAAAGTTTGTTTGAAGTCTATGAATACGCAATGAATATCGAGGTTGTATCAATGACATTTTAACCAATTTGTGTAATTATATGTATGTCGGTTATCGATCTATTTCTTCATCGTGTGATTTTAATCTATTGTTTATGTTTCATGACAATATTTTGTATGTTATGTTAATAGAGTTATTAGCCTGTAATTTTTATATTTTTTGTTTATTTTTTTTCAGTATTGCTGTATTGTAATTTATTCCAAGTTTTTAATATTCTGGGAATTTTGTCTTTTATCAGATTAGTTAAATTAAGTGTTCTATTAAATTTTTTCTGCCATTTTTAAGCATTTCGGTAAATATAGTTAAGAACCTGGTGCTTTATTATTTTTCATTTGTTCTTATCGTTATTTGCGTTTCTTCTTTTGAGGATGTCTATTCTTTTTGACTACCGTTCTGTTGCACATTTTAACCTCTTTCAAGTTATTGTTCATCTTTACAATTTTATGGTACTATTCTTTCAAGTACTTTACTTTTGTCTTTTAAAACATTTCTATATTTATTTTTGCATCATGGTAGAGTAGTAGCAGTATATTCGTTTCTATCTTTTACCATCTTATATATTTTTGAATATTATTGTTAGTATTTTCTATTCGCATGATTTTATTATTTATAGATTCTCAGTGCTGCATTGCGCTTAATTTTTATGTATTTGTTTATTATTCTCAGAAGGAATCTTTGATAATTTTTCTATAGTTGGCTATATAATTATGTACTTGCAATCTTTGTCATAACATTGTTTCTTTTTTTTCTTACGCTTTGCCGTATTAGTTTGTTTGCTACTAATTATTGTTTCTTTATAGTTTTTAGTCATGTTGTATATCGTCTGTCGTAGGGCTTTTCTAACCTTTTATTTATTAGTTGAATAAAGTTAATCTTTAGAACTGTTTAGTTTTGTTTGTATTACATTTGTTTTGGGTTTTATTTTTACCGGTTTTACTTTTTGTATTTATTTTTTGTGATGTTCGTGACTAGAAAGTGGTCTAATCCATAATAAAAACTTTTATAGGTTCTGATATTTAATGTATTATTGACATGATGTTTAGTTATTAATACATGATCAATAAGTGTTAGTTTTTTCTGGGCATATCCATGTCTCTGGATGTATTTCTTTTTAATTTTGTACTTCTCACAATTAAGTTGTTTGGTGTTACATACACAGTGGCAGACTCTTTGTTCATTACTATTTGTTTTTTAAGTAACGTGTGTTTTCATGAGAATTATTTTAAGTGCAGCGCTTATCGTTATTGAGAAAATACAAATATACATAGCGTAGGATTTTTAATTTAGTCCCAAGTGTAATTGAAATAAACGAAGTCTCCTCATACTAGAGCTATCAAAAAGGTATCGGTTAAAGGTAATACAAGTATATGCGCCAACATAATCACATCCAGACAAGGAAATAGAACAGTTATATGACGATATAAATTTGGCCATCCATACATCGCCAACATACTATAAAGTGACAATAGAAGACTTTAACGCCAAAGTTGAAACGTGTCTAACAGATGAAAACAGTATCGAAAAATTTGAATTAGGACAACGAAATGAAAGAAGACAAACATTGGTTAAGTTTTTAGAAACTAACAATCTATATTTAATGAATTCGTTCTTTCAAAAGAAAACACACAGACGATGAACATGGAAAGTTCCAGATAACATAATGAAAAATGAAATAGACTTTATTATAACAGATAAGAAGTACACAATACAAGATATTAATGTAATAAATGCTGTACGCACAGTCAGTGACCACCGGATGGTAAGAGGTAAAATTATAACTAATGTAAAAATGGAAAGACAAAAACTAATACAGGATCATAAATATAGATTTAATGTTGAAATAAATAAAGACATTACAGAGCTGTTAGTAGTGCAGCTAATAAAATACTTAGGAAACAAAGAAAAACAAAGGTACTAAAATAAGTGAGAACACGAAAGAAACTATGAAAGAAAGAAAAAAACTAGTAAAACAAACAAACCGAGATGAGAATAACTTAAAAGAAATTAACAAATGAATTAGAAGGGAAGTTAGGGGAGACATAACAAAGTACAACAATAACGTGACAGAAAAAGTAATAGAGGAAAATCAAGGTCCACACTTATTTTAAAAAAGTATATTTAATGGATAAATACCATAATAAAGGTAATTGTCGAAAATAACAAAATAATAACAGACAGAAATGAAATATTGCAACAGAAGATATACCGAAAATTAGTAAATATGACATCAAATACGCCCTAAAGTCCATACACAACAATAAGGCTTCAGAACATGACGGTATAGTTCTCCGAACTTTTAAAACATGGAGGCACACCTATCCTAAAAAAGTTGAAAATACTTTTTAATAAATGTTTGGATGAAGAAAAAACATCGAAGACATGAAAAAAAGCAATAGTAATACTAATACAAAAAGGTAATATTTACGACTTAGGAACTACATACCGATTTCACTTCTATTTCACATATATCAACTGCTTACGAAAGTAATCACAAATCTTATTTCTAAACGACTCGATCAGTTCCAACCAGTAGAACAAGCTGGATTCCGTAACAATTATAGCACAATGGATCACATACATTCAATAAAACAATTTATATAAAAGTCCAATTAATACGATAAAGCTTTATATTTAGCGTTTCTAGACTTCCAAAAAGCTTTTGATTTTGTCGAATCTTGGGCAATCATAGACGCCCTTCACAGCTGTAAAATTGACTATCGATATATAAAGTTTATCGCAGATCTATATGACAATGCCACAATTACTATAGAAACATTCTCTAGAACCAAGCCAATAACGATTAAACGTGCTATAAGACAAGAGGACACTCTCCCCGAAACTATTTACGGATGCCCTGGAAGACGCATTTAATCATTAAATTGGAATAAAAAAAGGTGTTAATATAGATGGTAAAACATTGCAAACCTAAGATTCATGGAATATATAATTCTTATTTTCGAGGATCCCAAAGAATTGCAAAAAATGGCAAAAAAACAAAAATAATGACCAATTGTAACAGATAATCTAAGGATAACATGTGAAGGAACAAACCTCGAAATTGTTAATAACTATATCTGTGACAAAATTTAGGATTTTACTTCGATAGCCAGAAAAATGAAATAAAAATGGGAATACATTTAGAGTGAGTTGCATTTGGAAAACCAAATCATATATTTAGATCAGATCCACCACAGTTCATGAAGACAAAAGTGTACAACCACTGTATACTCCCCAACATAACATATGCATCAGAGACATGATCACTGACAAAAACGTCAGCTCAATTGTTACGAACAGCACAACATGCCATAGAAAGAGCGATGTTAGGCATTAATCTCAGAGATCACATGAACAAAGCCATATGAGAAAATACAAAAGTGGAGGAGTTCATGCTAAGTGTAGCAAAATTAAAATGGCTGTGGGCTGGACACGTCATAAAATGAACAATGAAAAATAGACAAGAAGAATAACAGCATTGAGACCGCGGACAGGGAAAATAAAAGTAGGAAAGCTGAAAATTAGATGAAAAGCTTAAAAAACAAGTCGGAAGATTATGGAAAGACAAGCTATAGACAGGAAAACTGGAAAGATAAAGGGAGACTTACATCTAATACTGGATACAAGAAAATGCCGAATAAGAGATTGTTATTATTGTATCATGGTTAAGGTATTTTATGTATCGTTTTCTGTAATTATTTATAAAAGTCGCCCTTTTCTTCTTTGTTGCTATTCCTAATTTGCGCGTAAGCATTTATTATGGATTTGTTAGAAAAATCTGGCCTTAACACTTATTTTGCATATTCTTTTGTTTAATTTTTTAAGCTAGTATCTAATCTTTAATTTTATTTAATATTACGAATCCTGTATGCTTTTAATTTTAACTCTTTCAGAATAACATATATATTTTCTGCATTTTTATTATTTGAGATACTATTTTATTAAATTTTTCTACTTGTAACGATATTCGTATATTCCACATTTTTAGTTGAATTACTTAGGTTGTATCTCTTTATTTAATTTTTTTCGTAAGTAGAGCTTTTTTAGTTGTAAATTCTGTTCTTGATTTTTTCTAGACGGAATGCTAGTTTTTGGTACTTTTATAATTTCCTTTTGGTATTGGAGCTATTAAAGATTGAACTGTTTTTGCTTTATTGCTATCTCTAGCTTGTTTTTGTGCATTTTTCTATTACGTTTTGTATTTTTTTCTACATGGAATTTCACAAATGTTTCTTTAGTACTTTGCTTATTTTTTACTGTTCTTGGATGCATTCTTTGCTTATCATTATTTTGATGTTTTTTATGTGCGTTTTACGGTTTTATTGTCTTTTTATGTTTATGCTACTAGGTCTAGTTTTATTTTCTTGAGCCACAAGTATTTGTATGCAATAATCTATTTCATGTGTGAAATCAAGATTAACTTCCATTTTTTCAAACACTGTTTTAATATACCTTCTCTTTCAAGACTTATTTTAACAGTTCCATCAGTTATTCCATCTTCCTCCCCAGTTTTCAGTCTTCAGACTGGTTTGTCGCAGCAGTCCATTCTTCTCTATTAACCGCTTTTCTTTTTATATTTTGATAGTTTTTGCATCCTGTGTCTTCAATTATTTGTTTTATATAACTCAACCGTGGTCTTCCTCTAGGGTTTTCCCTCTACTTTTCCTTCTATTATTGTTTTCTTCGTAAAACATGTCCTATCATTTGGTCTCTTCTTTTTTTGATATGTTTCCATATTTGTCTTTTTTCACCCATTAGTGCTAACACTTCTTCGTTAGTTTTTCTTTCCATTCAGCTGATTTTTAGAGCTCTCCTATAGCACCACATTTCGAATGCCTCTAGCTTCCTTCTATCGGTTTTGCTTACTGTCCATGTTTCGCATCCGTATAGTACTGTACTCCATATATATGTTTGAATGAACTGTTTTCTAGTCTTTATGGCGATGTTATTGGGCTGTGAGTAACTGTTTTTTGTTATAGAAGGCTCGTTTTGCTAGATTTATTCTGTTGTTTATTTCTCTTCTACTTCTTCCATCTTTCGTGATTATGCTACCAAGGTATTTAAATTCGTTGACTTCTTTAATCGACTCGTTATCTATGCTGATATTGTTTGTATTCTGTTCGTTTTTTTACTTTTTTTTTACTTTTGTTTTCTTTTTGTTTATTTTTATATTATATTCCTCTCTAAATATGTTGTCCATATCTCCCATGGATTGTGTCAATTGTTCTTCTGATTCAGCCAACAAGGCTATGTCATCAGCATATCTAATCGCGTCGATTATGTGTCCATGTATTTTTTTCCTGCGTTACTTTCTATTCTATCTTTCTGTTCCATACAAGATTAAATTTGTGTTTCCTTTAAGGATAAATCAATTTGTTTTATTTTTTTATTTTCTTCGAAAATCTTTCTGTACTAGTTATTTAACATTTGTTATTTTATCATTTAATACAGTTATTTGTCTTTTTATTTAACCAAACAACTGTTTTATTTCATTCGTATCTGAGTTATTGTGATCCATTTTTGAGATATTTGATTTCCTAAATTACTTATTTTCTGTAATGTTGATGTTATAGTTGATTTTTAATGTAAGCTAATATACAAATGACACCTGTACATCACCTTTACTGATTATTTTATTGTTAAATGTATTTTTTAACACTTTAAAATATTGTAATAACACTCACGCACAAAGGACGTGTAGCACATACTCTCTCACAATCTCCTTCTAATGTTAAATCAGTATAATATTCAATTTTCTTTTAAAATATCCAAAATAACATATTTCAGTAATAAGTAGTTTTTAGAATAATTGGTTATATTGTGGCATAGTGGCAACGATGTGTTTTAGATGTGGCCAATTTGTAATTATAGTTTTATTAAAAATTATTTATGGTGAAAATAGCAGGTTTTTGTTGCTTAAAACGTGGAATTATTAATTATAAGAAGTTTATGGAGTTCTATTAAAACAAGAATAAATTATATATTTAGAATTATATCATTAGAACATGGGGCCGGCGAAGAGATTGCTCTGTAAGCAATCCCAGAACGAACTTAAAAATTCGAAATCGAATATCTCGAAAATTATTCGACATAGAATTTTTTCGACTTCATTTTCGAATTCAGCGTAAAATTTCCTATAAAAATTACATTTAAAATTGTAATGTCAAAAAACTTTCCCGTAATTCGAAGTCAAATATCTCGAAAACTATTCGATATTTTTTAATTAGAGTAAAATTTCCTATAATTATCCATTTTCAAATTTCAAATAATCTCAAATTTTGTGACGGACCGACAGACCGACAGACAGACATAGAATTCAGTAACGAACTTTTTAAGTTCGTTGAGAAATAAAAAAAAATTTTAAATTTTTTTTAGAAAATATAAAATGAATATACAAACAGCATACTCTATCTATGAATATTGCAAATTCCACTTTTTACTGTATTATACAATAACAACGCTTTTTTAAGAGCATAAATCTAAACGATTACTTCACTTTTATAAATTAAAATAAAAACGACATTTTTAAATAATAATATTTCTGGGGGAACATAGACTTAACAGCAGACAGCAGAAAATGCCCAATCAATAC